>JARIHP010000081.1:0-232845 GCA_029282125.1 Mycena amicta
CTCGTCCAAGCGGCTCGTGCGGCTGGAGTCAGAGCCATCATTTCGCGAGGATGGAGCAAACTCGATGGCCCACCAGCAACCGATATTTTCTATCTTGGTGACTGTCCTCATGATTGGTTGTTTCAACATGTGTCCGCCGTCGTGCATCATGGAGGAGCCGGTACGACTGCATGCGGTCTGCTGAATGCAAAGCCGACTGTTGTAGTCCCGTTCTTTGGAGAGTGGGTCCAGACACTCTTCTTCAAATGGAAATTTGACCTCTTTTCAGTCAACCATTCTGGGGTAGCATGGTCGCTGCCGCCCGAGCAGGGCCTGCGCCTATTTCCCATCGAGAACTCACTCCTCACAACCTTGCTCAAGCCTATCTTGTTTTGTCTATCGCCAGAGGCGGCCGTTGCCGCCAGAACGATTGCCGACAAAATGAAGAATGAATCTGGGGTCAAGGCCGCGGTTGCTTCCTTTCACGCGAACCTGCCCCTTGATCGCCTCCAGTGCGACATATTGCCAGATCGCTGCGCATCCTGGAAGGTGAAGAAGGGGAAGGAGGAAACTCCGTATCTCGAAGCTTGCAGCGGAGGTGCTGATTCAGGCATCGGTCTTGAGACGCAATGAATTGAAACCGTAAATACTATCGATCTTCTCCAGGATTGGAGGCTTACATGTCTCGAAATATAGGTGCGAAACGAGGAACATACGTATCGAAAATCACCGCTGGGATCCCTTGAGTGGCGGGACGTCGGCGCTTATTTCGACTGTTAGCGGGCTGGTGGAGGCCTCGGCCAACATGGTGCTCAAGCCTTACGAGGAGCTCAGGCGGTCTAACATCTCTCCGTCAACCCCTGCATTTTCTCCGGTTCATGGGAAACCGCTCCCGCAACTACCGTCGTCGCTCGAGATGGATGATAGAGGTGAAGGATCCAGTCGCGGCACCACTGCCTCCCAGCAGCGCACCGGCCTACAAACTGCTGGCGCTATGGCCGTCGCATCGGGTAAAAGCCTCGGCAATTTTATGACCACGTCTGTCAGGGGCATTGCGGTGGACATTCCTCTCGCAGTCACTGAGGGTATTCGCGGTGTTCCGAAGATGTATGGACAAGCGCCCTACAGACCACGGTGCCGTCACGGACTGGAAAAGCGGGGCTGCAGTCGCCGGGAAGACGTTCGTGATTGACTCTGCGGTGGGCATTGCGGATCTTTTTGTGCAGCCATACAAAGGCGCGCGAGACGAGGGTCTCCTCGGGCTGGCGAAAGGAGTTGGTAAAGGGTGTGCGAATGCCGTCTTGAAGCCATCGGCGGCCGCGCTGGGACTTCTCGCATATCCTGGGCAGGGTATCGTGAAGAGTATACGAGCTACGGCGCATGAAAAGACGCGCAGGCACATTATCAAGTCGAGGCATCGCGAGGGCGAGTGGTTGTTTGCGTTGGACCAAGGAGCCCACAGCAAAATCGTCGCAACAACCTATGAGGAGTTGACTGCCTCGCGACGCAGGCATCGCGTGCCTTTTTGAAGCAGTCTCAGTAGTACTAGTGTCAGTATGTAGATGAACCAAACCCGATGTAATTTTGCGCACAGAACGACAAAACAGTAGATTTGTTTGCATGGTAGATTGTCGAAACAGCATTTTCAGGCTCAGTCTACACCCAGTTCACGACACAAAAGAACAACGACCACGGGACAGTGGATACTGCTGCGTGTCGAATGGCGACATTGGGAAGCGACGAGTACAAAAAAGTACGATACACGCTTCAAAGACGACGACCGCGACGACCTCCCTGTGAACCAAGTCAGCGATAATACCACGGCGGGGCATACTACGAACTTTACGCCGTGTGCAATCGCTTGGGATGGGCGTAACGTCCTCGATGCGCCCAATGGCCATGCCAGCGCGAGCAAGGGCGCGGAGGGCGCTTTGCCCACCGGGACCGGGAGTTTTGGTTCCAGTGCCGCCAGTAGCGCGAATTTTGATGTGG
This sequence comes from Mycena amicta, assembly GCA_029282125.1. Taxonomy (NCBI): domain Eukaryota; kingdom Fungi; phylum Basidiomycota; class Agaricomycetes; order Agaricales; family Mycenaceae; genus Mycena; species Mycena amicta. The sequence goes on from JARIHP010000081.1 coordinate 1,972, forward strand.
AGGGCGGTAATGCCGACTTCCTTGCAGCGGGTCGCGACATCTTGGGCAGCCAACATGGCAGCATACGGCGACGACTCGTCACGATCCGCCTTGACCTTCATGCCGCCAGTGACGCGGGAAATGGTTTCCTTGCCAGAAAGATCCGTGACATGGACGAAGGTGTCGTTGAACGAGGCGAAGATGTGCGCAACGCCAAAGACGAGCTCGCCCTCGGCAACCTGGGGTCCAAGCGAAACTGCCTCTTCTTTGGGAGCCTTGACTTTCTTGGGCGGCTGGAATGAACGCGAATGGTGAGTATGCGCAAGACGAGGAGGTAACAGACGATGCGAACCATCGTGGAGGGACGAAAGAAAAATTGATTCGGACCAAATTCGGTAGGTGCTGCATAGATGATGTGTGACAATCAATGATTGTTGATGGCCGTTGATGCGATTTTTTTTTCGCTCAGAAAAATGCAATAAACTCGGCATTAAATCAAGTAATACAACAGGAGCCTAGTCCAATCTCAACGTTGCGCTCACGGCCCACCCGCTAGTGCTAGGATCTTGGCCGCCGCTTGTTCTGCGGCACTCATAATCGTCCCATGAGGATTACCGTATGGCAGCGTCGGTATGATGCTCGCATCTACGACGAACAGGTTATTTGTCCCAAATCTACGTTAAAAGCTCAAGAGGGCAAGCGAGAGAGAGAAAAATACAAGCAACTCACACTTTGGTGTTCACGTCAACCACAGCCTGCCCGGCAGTCGTCCCAATGATGTTAGATCCCACCTGGAGACGGTGGTCAGACGAGGACTCGTTCGAATGACAATATTTTCAAACCCAGTGGTTGGAATCCATAGTCGCAGGGTCATATCCGGCAACGTATGCTGCCATCGACAGCGTATTGTCGGGCATGATCAGCTGCAAACCAGGTACCTGAGACACCGTCGAGATGATGTTATTTAACCCTTGGATGAGGGCATGCTTTATCGGATGCGTCGACAAGCCACGGGTTCACGAGAGGCACTAGCGGTGAGTGCAGCATTAATGCCAATGCGGCCACGGGACTTGATACCAGCCGAACTGCAAGTACAGATGAGCCAATGGTCGACTGAGTAGGAACTCGGAGCGCACAGATATGCAGTGATGGTGAAGATTTGACTGCGACGAGTGAGCCAGAGGTGAAATAATCGTGGGTCACGCACCTCATATTGTACGGCAAAGTCGTGTTGATTGAAGCAGCGCCGGGACGCGCCGTGCCTTGCATCTTGAACGTAGGTTAGCATCGTTGGTCTTAATAGTTGAGATGAACGTACCCATCGGGTCACTCCATCGGGGGCACCCAACGCACTCCAGAAGTTCAGACTCGACGATGTGAGCAGAGGGAACATGGAAAATCTACGGCATACCGTGGCGAAGCCTGTGCCATGATACCCTGATCGGTTTGCAAGATACTGGGCCGCGTCAGCCGCTGGCGGATCGGTGAACACGTCCGCCCAGTTATCGTACGAGTCTCTAAAGGTTCCATAAACATTTTAAAACCTCCTTTCAGAAAATACGTACACTGGTCGGGTGCGTAAAGACCATCTAATAAGCTTGAAGGTCAGGACAGATATTGGAGCCAAACAACAGGGACGCACGTTAATGGATGGATTATCGGAAACATTGAAGCCGACTGGGAGATTGATCCACTGTGATTGCGAAGGCATGAGTGGACCGGCGACAGGATCCTTGGCGACGAGGTTCAGCATGTCCTAAAGTATTGTGAGCGGATCGTTGCTTAAACGAGACACCCATACTGTGGGCCCAATTCCACTTCGGAATAAGAGACGTGCACTTCCATATGTGCCTCCAGAGAGGAATTACGCGACCCTGGGACAGGATTAGCGTTGCTCGCGTATTTACTGTCGTGCGTACATTAGGGTTGAGAGGGAAGAAGCCATTCAGAACACTGGTGTCGTTGGTGATGACGCCAGTGATCTGCGAGCCGTTCCGCACTACGTTCATGACATTGGTATACATTTGCAGCTGGAAGTTCTTCCGCGCCAAAGCAGTTTGCAGGTATGTTGCGACCGGGCCACCGCGTTGGCCACCAATGAACTAGAGGAGCGTAAGGCGCGAAGACGGACAAAGATGGACGACGAACATCATAAGCGGCAAAACCTGATCTGGTGTTAAGCTTGCGCTGAGAAACGACCAAAAGCGCTTACCGTAGACGTGATCTTTTTGATTAGGCGAATCGTTGATTGTAGCACTGCGGTAGCCTTGCGGAGTGAGGAGATTTGCGACGACCGTGGATACTTGCTCGAGGTACCGCTTGCCATCTGTCGAGGGCGCATCGGTTGGTGGTAAGCCGGGCTTTCAGCATAGCGGTATACGGCTGGTGGTTGACCCATTGTTGTGGCCACCCCGCAGTCAGTGCGAAGTCGTTGTCTGAAGGTAGCCAATATAACCTACATTCATTCTGAGTATTGTGGCTCATGTGATGAATTGAAGGCAACGCACGCTCCGTTAACCGACGTTCCTCCACCAACGAGACAGCCAGCGAACACCGTGATATCTTTACACCACCAGAAGGCGGGGTTCGGATCGGTGAACATGCTTTCAAAAAGTCCCGGGACATCGAATTTAGTGAGATTCGTTCCCTTTGTCCAACTGGACAGTGATCAAACTTGAATCAAAGACACAGAATGAAGCGCAGGGCTCACTTGGGTTGGTATGTACCGCCAGTTTGTCCCGTGCTCGGCCCTCCGCGTTCTAATAGCAGGACAGACTTCCCCGCTTGGGATATACGGTCAGCGGCAATGATACCACCTAATCAACGGAATAAGCTTGGATGGGAAGACATGGCCGCGACAAACCTGGGCCACTACCAACGATGATGTAGTCGACGCTGGAGTTAATATCGTCAGAAAGATAACAAGTGGCGATTAAGCGAAGATTCCGTACGGAGTGGCCTAGAGTGAGTTAGCGATGCTGCCAAAGAGCGGTAGACGAGACTCGCCGTGCGGGTGGGTTTAGCCGTTGTAGTGGGTGTCGATGATGTTGTTATTCCACCACCTGCAATCAAGTTATGGGATGTTGTTTAAAAAAAAACGATTTTGTACCTCCTCCAGTGCCTCCTGCAGCCCAGTTGGCATATACATCGGCGGGAACATGCGCTTCGCCGAACGGGAAAAAGTAGAAGCCGACTTGGTTGAAAATAAGAGTGTGAGAGACGGGGAAATGAAGAAGTTACAGTCTGTGTGTTGTACCATCGACGTGCCAGGGTCTGCTGGGTTGTCGACGGGGATGGTCGAGGCACACCAAGCAGGAACGGCAGCTTGAGAAGTGACATCGATGCTTCCACCCTGCCAAGCTGCCGTGAGTCAGTAACGCAAGAGAAGCGCTGGAAAAAGAGATGGACTACGAACAGGTACAGTTTTGACACCTGAATACCCACTTCCAGTGGGTGGAATTAACGTGGCTGCTTGGTAGCGTTGTGATGATGGGACCGGGATATACACTGCGGAAAGAGAGTGAGGGACGGTCTTCAAATTCATCAGGAATACCGACTCTGGGAGGACATTGGTACTTGGGGCAATGTTAGTTAGCTCCGGATGAGAGACGACGGTTCACAGACGTGGCATAGCGAGTCGTGAAGACGATGTTTCCGGCGTTTGGCCATGCAGCGATGAGAAGAGAGTCGACCATGCTGCCACTCAGTCTACGAGAATGTTAAATCACGCAGACCACAGAAGCCAGAAAGGACACGCACGCGAAACCAACCCATTGGTTTGCCAGAGGTGCAACGATCTCTGCTATGTACTCTGTGGGGTTTGGCCCAGGATGTCGCCAATGGCGGGAACACGTATCCACTGGAGAAAGGAATCGGCTACATGGAAAGCCAGCGGCGCAGCAACGTACTAGGTGACTGAATGGACAACATCTGTGAGTCCCCAGAACGTTATACCAGTTCTCCGAGTCGACGAATTCGGGATGCAACCTGACTGAGGGCTGGTACAAAGTGAGTCTCGTTTGCCTTGCAAGAAGAGGATTGAGTTGCCTGTGCCCACGAACGGGAATATGCCCAACAAACGGCGTAATAGCATGTTGGTACGGCCTTGGAACGGATTCTGACCTGTGGGTCTTAAACATTTGCGTCGGAGCGAGAAAGCGCCGAAGACAGAGGATGGTTTGAATCACGCTGGAGCCCACAGTGACACAGTCGGATAGAAACGGATACAACTCGGCACACGAGACGACATGTGGCCCCGGAAAAATGCAGTCAAGGAGGAGGCAATACAAGAACGCTTCAAGTGGCAGAACCGCGTGAGCATCAAGACGAGGATGCTTTTGAGCCCGAGTCCCGACCAATATCCGCTTGAAGAGGTGTCCCAGAACAGCTGGTATAAAGCTGATTATAGACGAGGAGAGCTCGGATTCATGAAGATGCAGCTATTTTTTGACGGGCTGGCGATGTGGAGGAGTTCAAGTACTGTTAAGTTCAGAGTTCACACCCAGTCACGCGCATGACTAATCCGCCTGGGCTTGTTTCTGTGCGGTGAACAATTGGTTCTGCGCTCCCGTCTGCTCGGTGACCGCCCAAGCCGCTGCCGCCGTAGTCGTCGTCGCTACGCGTCTCTCCATCTCTTCTCTCCTTCCTTCATCTCGTGTTTCCTTCCCCTTTCTCTACGCTCCCTAACGGCAGCCCACCCACCTGTGGTCTAATCCCCATCGCCCTCCGTCATGGCAACACCATCCTCTGCTTCTGCATCGACCCCAGCCGCGGGTCCCAGCGGTTCAAATGCATCCTTACTCCCCGAGAATACCGACGAGAAGAACAGGTTTGTCCAACCCCTTCCTGGCGCGTCGTCCTCATCGATGGCCTCCTAGTGTCGTTATCAAGGTCGGCATGGTCGGTGACTCGCAGATTGGCAAGACGAGTCTCATGGTCAAGTATGTCGAGGGTAGTTTCGATGAGGACTATATCCAGACGCTGGGTGCGTATGCTACTTCAGCTACACTCTTCCGTTAACACCCCAACAGGCGTCAATTTCATGGAGAAGACCATCTCCGTCCGGCGGACAACCATAACCTTCTCAATATGGGATCTTGGTGGCCAGCGCGAATTTGTCAACATGCTGCCCCTCGTCTGCAACGACGCCGTCGCCATACTGTTTATGTTTGATCTTTCACGGAAATCGACGCTCAATTCGGTGAAAGAGTGGTATCGGCAAGCCAGAGGGTTCAACAAAGTGCGTCTTCTCGATCACGCATCTCGTCAACAATGACTGATACCGTCGACCAGACCGCCATTCCTTTTTTAATCGGAACAAAGTTCGACCAATTTGCCACCTTCCCTCGCGATGAGCAAGAAGAGATAACGAAACAGGCGAAACGATTCGCACGAGCAATGCACGCGTCCTTGATATTCTGCTCGACGTCGGCTTCCATAAACGTGCAGAAGATATTCAAGATTGTCCTCTCCAAAGCGTTTGATCTTAAATGCGTCATCCCAGAGATCGAAGGCGTCGGCGAACCCATATTGATCTACGTCGACGTATAACACTAGGGGAACAGAGTGGGAAAGAATACTGTGGGGCTCGAAGTCGCGTGGTCGAGCGTAGGATCGGATGGAAGGATGAAAAAATCTAGGTGCGCAAAGATACCTTGTTCCTCGACTAGCTCTCATCCTGCTTGCAGATTGTCTGCCTCTTTGTGGGAATGGCCGCTCTGGCGTGCCGTTGTAACACCTTTACTGGCCACAATCCCAGCCCGGCGGCCTGGACGTCAAAATCTACCATAGAGACAAGACAGTTGTTCTCCTTTGGTGAACGGACAGCTCGGAAAGAACTCGTCTTACCGTTATGAACTATTATCCCTACCGGTCCGGTCCTCGTTCGTGCCCCATTTCTCTCCTTCCCCCTAATTGGCACACGCTTCCGCTCGCAATATTATATTCATGTTGTCGTTTTTCTTCCACTCATCGCACCTCTAAAGTCAGTTTACACCTCTGTATTATCTGTCGAGTCCATCATTACACGCGAATATGCTGCTGTTGCGTCCGCCCGTCATGCGCCTTGATTAAGCCTTTGCACTGCTCTCCATGTCTGCTTACGACGACATCCTTTCGCGCCTTTCTGGGCCCTCATCCTGGTCTGCGCAAGATGAATTGGTACATTGGTCTTGTGTGTTCGGTTGAACCACTCAAGTTTTTATTCGTGTAGGGAGTGCTGGAGCCGTTCACCTACATCACAGCGAATCCAGGCAAAGACTTCCGGACGAAGCTCATGGCGGCTTTCAACACCTGGATAAACGTCCCGGAGGAGAAGCTTAAGCAGATAGCCAAGGTCGTCAGTATGCTGCATAACGCAAGCCTAATGTGCGTCATACGCGAGCCGATGTGTATGGCTGCTCATCGGGAAACAGGATAGACGATATAGAAGACGATTCTCAGTTACGCCGGGGTCAACCAGGTAGAGGGATTTTCACACTGAGTGCCTTGGGGCTGAACCGGCAGTCTTGAGTGACGCATAAGATCTACGGGATCCCCCAAACGATAAACACCGCCAACTACGTCTACTTTCTCGCCTACCATGAGCTCTTGGCACTTGCTGGGCCGGATTCAACTCCTTCGCAGACAGAGCTCATCGCGATTATAACCTGCAAGTTGCAATCGCCTTCTACGATTCGAGCATTAACCACCAGTTTACAGCTGAGCTGCTTTCTCTGCACCGTGGCCAAGGTTTGGAGCTCCTCTGGCGCGACTCTCTCACCTGCCCGACGGAAGAGCAGTATATCGACATGGTGAACGACAGTATGTCGCCCACAGCCGACGGCATTCCTTCTTATTCTGTCGGCAGAGACGGGAGGACTACTTCGCATCGGGATCAAGCTCCTGATGGCTTGTGGTACGACCAACCTCGATGTGTGCGTATGCCCGCAAACCATCCAAAAAGTGGTGTTAATCGGTTCTCTAGCGACTACGTGCCTCTCGTGAACCTGATCGGGGTGTCCTTCCAGATCCGGGACGACTACATGAATCTACAAAGCGGAGAGGTGGGGTTTCCTCAGACCTATACATCACATATGGTTCACGGGTTCGGCAGTACACGTCCAACAAAGGCTTCGCGGAAGACTTGACAGAGGGAAAGTTCTCCTTCCCGGTCGTACACGGCATCCAGACGGACAAGACGAACAGACAACTGCTCAGTACGTCCTCCTGCCTGGGCACATTGCGTTGACGATTTTGGACCCCAGATACACTGCAGAAGCGGCCCAAGACGCCAACGCTCAAGAGCCATGCCATCTTCTACCTAGAAAACCACACAAAGTCGTTCGCATACACTCGTTCGGTGCTCGGCAAACTGGAGAAGCAGATGCGCGATGAGTTGGCGAGGTTGGGCGGAAATGAGGGTCTCGAAGCTATCATAAACTTGCTGGCTTCATTGGACTAGGGACCAGATTTGAAAGATGCATTGAGTAATGACGCGTCCATTCGTGAGTGATTGACGAAGAAGCTAAATCGGTTTGAGTCGCGCCAGGGAAGGTTGCTCGGAGTGGAGATCAAAGCTCCGCCAGCTTACACCACTATGAGATCGACCGCAATGTCGAATTTGTCGAAGTTACAACACTGTTCATAATCATACATACAATACTTCAGTAATCCTCGTCTTCTTCTTTCACAGCGACACCCTCGAACCCCCACCGAACATGCGACAAACCGAGATCGCGCTGCGTCTCGCCATCGACACTTGCTCTGGGCTTGAAACTCTCGCGTCGCGCCCTTGCAGCCTTGGCCGCCAGTGTCTTTGCATTGTGGGCCAACAACGCCGCTGTCCCTGTCCCACCGCTGGCGTATCTGCCGCCATAGGATCCACCGCTCGAGATACTACTACTATTCGATGTTGATGAGACAGACATCGACGCGCTTCGCAGCCCGCCGTAGCCGACCGTAGGTCCGCGACCGTGCCCAAGGGCCTGATGTTGTTGGGCTTGGGCTTGTACAGGTCGCGGAAGTCCCAATGTCGGCGGTTTAGTTATTCCGGACGGGCGGCTGAGAGGGCCCGGGATCTTGGAGGGCGATGTGTTTCGCTGAACACCATTGGTGCCTCTGTGGGCACCCAGCGGTGCGGGTTTGCTCAGACTGTAACTGGGCGTTGTCTCCGTTCGCGCGCGCTTGTTGGGTAACGAGTTGCTCGGCGCAGGCATAGTTCGAACAGCGGGAGTGACAGTCCCAGTTCGGGGAGCGTACGATTGCGTTGGTGTCGTTGCACGCGCTGGAACGCTCGTAGCACGACCAACTGGAGATGGCTTGCGTTTACCGCCTTGGGACCCAACGTTTTCTTGATCTGCACCGCTGACAGTCTGCATTAGAAGCTGCAGAATGCTCTGCCCGTGAACCAGAAAGGTGCGACCGGTTTCGTGCTCCCAGGCGGGTATAGTTGACAGCATATCTTGTTCGAGCTACAATGAGTGGTTAATTCGGTTGCTGTGAAGTGCAGTTGAGGGAAACGTACTCGAGGTTTTTCCTTGGACACTCGCTTTCGCATCTTCTCCTCACGCAGCAAACGCCCCGGGATCCCTGGATCCACGTCCGAGCAATCGGCTTTGGTCCGACGCGGCAGCAGCGAGCTCCTTCTCTTCTTCGCAGATATCGAAATACCGCCTGATGCTGGCAAGAAGCGGGGCCTTGACGCGCTTCTCTTCCTTCAACCGCTTGATTTCGTCTTCATGGACGGTTAGAAGATCTTCGGTATGCTCATCTGCCACGTCAAGTTAGCAATGGCTCCTCAACGCAAGAAGTCATACCATCAAAGAACGGGGTCCAGTCTCTCCGTTCTTCGTCGCCGACCATCAGTTCATCCCACAATTTCTCAATTTCTTCTCTGGCGCTCTGGATGAATGTTCCCATACGCTCTCGCTTGAGCTCAAGCATGCGTTCCAGCTCTTCTTCGTACTCGCCAACCGTCTCCTCCGTGCTTCCGCGATGAGTCTCAACAAACGCATCCATGTCAGCGTCAGCAACGCCAAGTCGCCTCCAGAGACCCTCGAGCTGGTCGTACATGGCCTGAATATGCGTTTCCCGACGGCGTTTAACCTCCTCGAGGGACGCGCGAAGATCCATGGCCCATGAGATGAGTTCATGAGTAGGCTCGACCTCGAGATGAGGGGGAGTATCATCGGGAAGACAATTGGCCTTGTCGATGAAATCGGCGAGAATGCGGTAGCGGGCTGCGTCTGTGGCAGTGGGGGTATGAAATGGATCGTCGCCACTGCTACCCCGAGATCTGACGCTTGTAGAGCAGTCGTCTTCCGGAATGTCGGGCACCACCATGCCCATTTCGGTGTAAAGCCAATCAATCTGGACGAATGTTTCGGCCAAGTGAACTAGTCGTTTAGCCTAGGTTGCATAGGATGAGCATGCGACAGTTATCGAAGTGAGAGGACGCACTACTTCGGCCTTTCCGCGGACGAGCTCCTTCTCGAGCTTGGAGAAGCGTTCGGGAGAGACATCGCGATAGTCCCCTTCGTCGATAATGTCGGTGTAAAACTCGGGCCCCAGCGTTCGGGCCAAGACACTGAGCCGGTTACAGAGGGTTGTGAGCTGTTCAAGTTTCGTGTGGTAGAGCTGCCAGTGAAGTATGTGAGATTCTGCTGTGTGCCACCCAAAGAAACGCACCTGTCTGAGCTTCTCTTGATACTCTGAGACCATATCATAGCGCACTGGGAGGACCTTCTCCTTGCGGAGTTCGCCCAGGCTGGAGTCTGTTGCCTTGATGTTGCCACCCAGAGCCTTTGTGTAATTGACGCATTGGGCCTCGACTAGTTCGCATTTTCCCATCCATGTATCAACCTCTTTCCTGCGCTCATCGATGTGTGCTTTGACACAGCGGACTAGCTGGTCTTGGAGAGCGCTGAGGTCGTCCTCTAAGGGCTGTTGGTCGACCGAGTTGTGCGTGTAGAGTCGGCAAAAGCTGTATTTGTGAAGAGAGAGCGGTTTGCAGCGTGTTGAGAAGGGTTGTCAGGGTCGCCATGATAGCGACTGGCGTTGGAGGCGCGGCCTGTTGGGAATCGTCGTCGTCGTCGTTGTTCAACCAACTAGGAATGTGTCACGTGGACGCGACTCTCATCATCAGTCACGGTTTCCTCGCCGTAGCGCTTGCACTGCAGCTGGGACTTCAACTAAAATCGTGCGTCAATTTCCACAACGAGGAGAGTACATTAACTACCATCCCGGTAGCCTGAATGCCTTCAATCGATTCTTCGGACGCACGATAGTCGAGAGAAATGCGCGGATCCGGAAGGCGGCGTTTCTGACGACGTCAGATATTCGATACGATTTGCCCGATTTTGGCCCCATCCGTACATGGGCCTTTGACCCGATTGTGTCCGCATAAGTCGGCCCTCGTCCGCATGGATATCGGACTTCCGCGCAGGCATACCATCCATTTGCACCTGAGGGCAACATATCCATCATCTTGGGCCGGATGCGAGGGATTTGGGTTCAAGGCACGCTAGGCGTCATACGGATCGGACATGATCCAAAAAAGGACCACTTTCGGCCGCCTTTTTGGATGAGTCAATATCGGACATCTTGGCGCATACTCAGGGGGACACCTGCTCTCATTTAGCATGTCCTCCGACTCCAGCTCCGACTCCAGCCCCAGCGAAGAAGACCTGTCCTTACAGATACGCTATCTCAGTAGTGCTCTCTCGGCCTCCTCGCTGCCAGCTTCGGCGCCCCGTCGCCGGTCAACAGTCCACCAAGTCCAAGCTGAACTCGTTCACCCATCTGTCACATCTTCTTTGCTTAGCCACAGATTCTGCGCCAGTCGCCGCTACCGGTGGCGTGGAGGTTGACCGAATCGCCGTTCTCTTCGCCACCAATAGTCGGGCGGCCGAGCTGGTTTATACAATGGACGTTGTCCCGCAGAGTTCCGACTTACTCGAGTTCAAGTACGCGATGCATCTGATGCGGGATGTATCTTTTTTGAACGCATATAGTCCCCGTCGATCCCGAGCCGCCCCAGAACTGTTTACACACGCGCAAAACGTGCAGCTGGCTCTGCGCCGGTTGAGAGAACACCAGCTCACGGTCGGCAAAATGCATCGATGGTACCTGATGTACGGCGTACCCAAACTACGAGCCCGTCTGCGTACAGTCTTTGGGAGGTGGGAAGGAGATGTGATTCACATTCTGTCCAGTCTGAATGCAGAAACTGTGGACGATTCTATCGATGGAACAGTCAAGGGTCTTGAAGGTCCAAACACAGAAGCTCACGAAATAATCCGAGCTGCCGTCCCAGACCTTTTCAAGGATGGTGCTTTTCAAAGTGCCGTAAATCGGTCAACTTCTGGTTCTTGGAGTAGGCTCCTCGCTACTTGTCTGGAACATATCCACCGTTTGATGCACCCTCCATTCTACAAGCCGGACACTGTCGCTGCCGAATCCACCACAGCCACATCCACCAGCAGTGTCGCCGCCAACACGCCCCCTGCTGCCCCGACATCCGCCCCCACACCCGCGACAGCTGCATTTGCGAGCAGTGCCACCAACAACACGCCCCCTGTTGCTCCCACACCCGCATCGCCTCTGTCTGTAAATGATATCCGAGAACTCCATCTGTGGATTGGCATAATGCACTCCATTATCAAGACGCCTGCGATCATTGCTCTTTTCTCTCTTCCCGTTATCTCCAGCCGGCTAAAGCTAAAGCTCAGGATCACGAGAGAGCGTGCAGGTGCGTGCATTTCTCTCTATCCTGTCTAATACTGGTATTCATACATGTTTTGGCAGAGCGTGAAGAAGAAGAAACAGACCTAGAGGACACAAGTCGTGAAACTCTGACAACCGGAGCCCAGTTCCTTCGCAACCTCGGCACACTTGCGTCTTGGTTGGCGGCCATACAATACTTTGCGGCAAGACCAAAGCTTTCCAACAATGTACAATTCCAGATTGTTCGAGTCCCAGAGCCGGAGCGCAATGACACGATCTTCGAGCAACAACACGAAGAAACCTGCGGGAAGATTGCGTCACAGGTTCATGAGCGTATCCGCGACTTGAATGAAGACCTTATCCCTGAACATGACAAAACAGTTCAGGACGTGCTCTCCAAGCTCAGGGAATATTTGCCGAAAGATAGCAGCCAGGTTCATTGCGAAGCGACACTTATGGCAGCAGCTGCAGAAAATAACGATCAGCTAATCACTCCATGGCTGATGGTACGCGCACCATTCATGTTCTACAGTCATTGATGAATCTTTAGGGCGAGTGGCCGATTGGGGTCAGCAAAAAATGCTGTTGGACCTGTTGGCAGCTCGGAAATTTGATTGAGAGTACTGGTATGTGTCTGTTTGGTCTCTAACTCTTTACTGAATCTCAGCCCAGGGACGAAAGTCGTGTTGAAAAACACACATGATATTGTGTACGGATGGGCGCCTCCCGTCGGACTCCCTGTCGACATTCTGAAGCGCCTACGCGACAAACTTCTAGAAGAACACATTACGATGTGTGCTCACGCCGTTAATTCTGCTTTCCTGAGGGGGCAGACCGTCTCGGACGCCCACTCGTCTCCTGAAGTGGAGTGGGCCAAGCATTGGGAATAGCAAATTATAAAGAAGACAATGACACTGCTTTATTTATGCAACATTGTGTAGTTTTTCCTCGCTCCTCGCGAGTTTCCACCCTTGTATGATATCCGTCGACAAATCGCACGATTATGAAAGCAAAATAAAATAAAATGTTCGTCAGTAGTCTACAGATACAGCGACGAGCAGAAAATGACAGAATTGGGGCGCTCGAGCATCTCTGAAGACTTTTCGAACTTTTCTTTCAGCTCATTGTTGCCGATGACCTTGGCAGCCTGAGCCATTTGGCGCAGCAGCTCCCCGAGACGCCTGAACACTCGAATGACGCTGCCTTCGAACTGATCTGTGAGCTGGATGGGACGATTGAGCAATAGAGCACCAATGAAACCGATAAATCTACCTTGCAAATGTCTGAAAACGACGCTCCGCGACACCATTGCACGACGGCGTCCATGAGCTCGACCTTGAACGAAGCGACATATACTGTCTCGTCGATTTCGATCTTGGACTCTTTCGACACCTTCGCAATGCGCTTCGCCAGTTCCTGCATTGATCGCAACGGCGCTGCCAGCTCCTCCTTCAATTTCGTTATTTGCTCACTCTGTCGAGGTGTGAGATTGGGAAGCAGCGATAGGCAGTAGACAGACCTTTTCTGCGAACACAAAACAGCTGAGGAGTGCAGCGCATTGTTCTGGCGACAGAGTGTTGAACGCGCCGTTGAATATCAGCTCCGTAAGCAAAAGCTCGTCCCCAGAGCTGATTTCGCACGCGACGCGACCCTTCATGTCGACGATATCCGACGAATCCGTGAACCCGAGCCGTCGCAAGACGCGTTTCCGCGCCTTGAGCTCCTCCATTTGGAGTACATCCCGCGTAGACTGTATCCGCTTCTTCAGAGAACGAATACGGTCCTTCATGGCCTCTCGCTCGGCGTATTTCTCAAAGAGGTCCGGTAGCCGAGGGTCTTTGTGAAGAGGACTTTGCGCCATTTTCTTCTCCATCAGAGCGATTTTCTAGACGAGATCAGATTTTTCGATATCAAACCAAAGATAATCGGACCTGTAACAGCACGGTAAACTTCTCGTCCTTGATACCCAAGTTCTCGATGGGGTCCAGGAGGGCGATTCCATCGGGGAAGCGGCGTTGGATCTCCAATACGCTCTTCCAGACGGTCTCGCGCGCGGTCTCCGGTCGGAGATCTTTGGGCAGGAATATCCGTAGATGGCTGATGGCTTCAACGGTCGAGAGTAGAACGGGCACAACGAACGGGACGCCCTTTTGTCCCGGGGGACAGGGTTGGATACCGACAGGTGCGGCCGTGACGGCTTGCTTGTCTTTCGCTGCAGTGCTTCCTACTGCGCAGTACAGCAAAACGTCCACAATGTACTGTTCGTGAGGCGGGATCTCTTCCACCGTCGGCATAGGCCGATTCTGTTTAGCGATGAATAAGAAATGAAGCCCGGATATACATGAGACACACCTTCGGGGAAGACGCTTTTGAAAGTTAATGATGACTCCCCAGCCAAAGTTCTGCTTCTGGTATTTGACCTTGACCAGTCGACCTGATTGAAGGAAAGGAAGAGAGTACGTCGGATGGGTGATCACCGCTCTAAAGTCGGCGTTCATTTGGTCGAGCTGCGTACGGTATTGGTAGTACTCTTCGACGAGCGCCTCGTCGGGAATCACAACCGCAGCTATTGATGCCTCCTCTGTTTTCAGCTCTGAAACAAGGAATCAGCAGGGGATTGTAAAGCCAGAACCTGCAGAACTAACCTTCTTCCAGTTTCGGCACTCCCGTACTACTTTGGAACTGGAAGAAACATTTTTCGAGCATAAATTCTGGATTGACGCCCTCCACCTTCATGAGGTTAAGGATCATGTTATATCCCAGGTGGAACGCTGAATCCAACCGGTCCGCCTCACCCTTGACCATGTTAATCGCCGCACTAGGTTCGAGTTTCTCGTCGCACATCATAATTACCACCCCGCGATCGTCAAGACCACGACGACCTGCGCGTCCGGACATTTGGATGTACTCTCCGGACGTAAGGTTTCGGAACTCTCGCCCGTCAAACTTGCGAGTGGTGGTGAAGACGACTGTCTTCGCAGGCATGTTAAGCCCGATGGAGAAGGTCTCCGTGGCGAAGAGAACCTTGATGAGACCCTCTTGGAAGAGAATCTCGATGACCTCTTTCAAGATGGGGAGCAAACCGCCGTGATGGATGCCAATGCCGCGCTTGAGGAGGGGCAGGAGATTAGATATCTGGGGGAGTTCGCGGTCCGCCGCGGCCAAGTTCTCGATGGCGTTTGTAAAGATGCTGCTAACAAGTTCTTGTTCGTCGGAAGAATTGAACTCGAACTTGGACAACGTCAAGGCTAATGCTTCGCATTCTCGCTTTGCGAAGGCGAAGACGATGACGGGATTATAATTTTTGAGCATGATCATCTTGATTAGTCGCGAGATATCGGAGGGTCCTTTTTGCGGCTTGTTAGCTTACGAAGTAGTGGCAGAGCTTTGCTTACCCTTGTTTCCGCCTTTCCTTGTTTTACCCTTCTTGCCCTTACCGCCCCTCGAGTCTGCCGGATCTTCGCCCATACCCTCCTGCAGCTTGCCCATCGCCTTGTTGAAATTGTCTTCCCTGAATTCGCCCTTTTCGTTGACCACGAGGTATATTCCCTCGCCGCCGGATGGGAACATGTAGTTCTGCAACGGCGTTGGGCGGAAGTCGGTGTAGACGACATGACATGGCTGTTCATGCGACTTTGAGATCCATTCGGCGAACTGCATTGCGTTGGGGATGGTGGCGGAGAGGAAGACGTAGTGAACGGTATGCGGGAGGAGGATGATGGTCTCCTCCCATACGACACCGCGCTCTTTGTCGCGCATGTAGTGAATTTCGTCGAAGATTACCCATGCTACTTCACGCATGATTTCGGAGCCGCGGTAGAGCATGGAACGTAGAATCTAGGGACTGTTAAACAGAGGCATGCAGTATCAGGCTGCACGAACTTCGGTGGTCATTACCAGACATGACGCCGACGGATTAATGGTAACATCTCCGGTCATAAGGCCCACATCGCCGAACTCGGCGAGCATGTCGCGGTATTTTTGATTGCTGAGGGCCTAGGTAAATGAGGACAAGTGTACGCGCGGTTAGAAGTGAACTGGTACCTTTATTGGACTGGTGTATATGACGCGCTGCTTGTTGTTTAGACACTGGGCTATTGCGTATTCCGCGACAACAGTCTTGCCAGCACTAGTATGTGCAGATACGAGAACACTTTCGTTCCGTTGGATGGCGTAGATGGAGACGCGCTGAAAGGGATCGAGCTCGAATTTGTATTCGCGGTCGGGCTTTGCAGGCGGTACATGTTGAGATATGGGGACGTAGTTGTAGTCCCTGGGGAACGGCCTACTTGGTGGCGAACCTATCGGCCATTGAGTCGCTTGAACAGAATATTGAGAGTGAATCGTACCTGGTGGCGGAGTTCCAAGCGCGAACCACTTTCGACAGTAGAGCCAGTAAGGCCTGCACTGGCGGCGACCTCCCGTTTTGCCTCTGTCTCAAAGTCGTCCAGGACGACGGGGTCCGGCGCATCGACTCTTGCGCGTTTGGGAGAAGGACCGGCTTCAGGTTGGCCGTTTTGCTTTGGCGGGGTGGGTGCCTTGCGTTTGCGGGGTTCTGGGGGTGGTTCTACGTTGAAGTCGTCGTCTGGCGGGGCTTCGCCGTCGAGAAAGGAAAAGAGATCCATTGAAATCTAAGTGTCACAGCGGGTAACACACCTCACTTGTCTCTTGCCATCCACCGACACTGGGTAACAGACCTCGCTTGTCTCTTGCTATCCACCTACACCGCCGATATTCAAGTTCCCAAGCACTCAATCGATAACAATATGTCGCGAGCCTTAAACGACGAAGAGGTCTTGAGCGAAATGACAAAGATGGTGCTTATTCGGCCCCTGTCCCGACGCAGGCAACTGCTCAATGTCTGTAGGTTGCGTTCATCAAGCAGGAGGCTATGGAGAAAGCCCGGGAGATACGCGTCAAGGCAGACGAGGAATTTGCCATTGAGAAGGTTGGAACCTGCTAGCGGGAATGGTGCGATTCTGACCCTGCTGCAGGCGAAACTCGTCAAGCAGGAGCAGCAGGCCATCGACGCACAATACGAGAAGAAACGCAAGGGCGCCGAGGTTTCGCAGAAGATGTACAGTTGCCTGTCATCCGCCGAGATGTTATTTCATTCGACTATAGCGCACAATCGACGCTCACGAACAAGTCTCGTTTGAAGTTGCTTCATCGCAGAGAAGAGCATCTCCAGGACCTCTTCTCCACGACCCGCACCCTTGCGCTCCAACTCGCCAAGGACGACTCGCGATACGTTCAGTTCCTCGAGGGCGTCATTGTGCAAGGCTTCCTGCAGGTATACGAGCCCAGTGTGACGGTCCATTGCCGGAACCGCGATGTCAAGCTTGCCCAGCAAGCTGCGGCAAGTGCTGCGAACACTTTCAAGGAACTCAGTGGACGGGATGTCAAATTCGAGGTTGAAGGGAGTCTCGGGGACCAAGGGTGAGCATAATCGTATCATCCTTTAGAGCTAACGTCTTGTAGTGCTGGCGGAGTGAAGCTTGTGAGCGGGTCGAGACGGATTACTCTGGATAACACTCTGGACGAGCGTCTGCGTCTGTTGGAGGATCGGGTAATGCTTCATCTCTTTATCTTGCTGGAAACTCATAGCTTCTGTTAGATGCTCCCGGAGATACGCACGCAGCTATTCGGTGCCAATCCTAGAGTACGATATGACAAGTAAATAATGTAGAGTAAATCGGACGCTGTGACGCTACATACACTGCGCTTGATCACTCACCGACATGTTAAGCCCGCAGTGGGCCACGACCACGTCGACCATCGAGGTTCTCGTGTCGCGGGCGTGCGATGCCTCGCTCCATGAGCCCGAATTATGCGCTCCACCTCGAGGTTGCGGAATATATCAACCAAAAAAAGGCGAATAACCCTCGAGATGCGGCAATGCTCATCGCCCGACTCGCCTGCAACCGCAACCCCCATGT
Source organism: Mycena amicta (assembly GCA_029282125.1). NCBI lineage: Eukaryota > Fungi > Basidiomycota > Agaricomycetes > Agaricales > Mycenaceae > Mycena > Mycena amicta. Next base: position 19,593 of record JARIHP010000081.1, read on the forward strand.
AGCACTCCTCGCTCTCGCCCTCCTCGACACTCTGGTCCAGTCCTGCGGCTACCCGTTCCACCTCCAAATCAGCACAAAGGAGTTCCTCAACGAACTCGTCCGCAGGTTCCCAGACCGACCCCCGCCTTTCCCTGGCCCAGTCATGTCCCGCATCCTCGAGACAATCCAAAACTGGAAGGACACTATATGCACCGAATCCCGCTGGCGCGAAGACCTCACCAACATCCTCGACATGCATCGCCTGCTGATGCACAAGGGCTATCGTTTCCGACACGTACCCCGCACAGCTCCCTCGGCGTCTTCCAGTGCCACCACCGTTGCAGCCAGTCTCAAGAGTGCCTCCCAGCTCGAGGCGGAGGACAGGGAGGCCCAGAGTGCCAAGCTACAAGAGCTTATCCGACGCGGCACTCCCAAGGATCTACTCGTCGCCCAAGAGATCATGAAGTCGTTGGCGGGCGCCGATCCGACCAAGCAGCCCGACTACCGCGGTCAAGCGCTCTCGGAGCTCGAGCGTTTAGAGAGCAAGGTCATTCTACTGGGTGAGATGTTGGACAATGCGAATATGGCGGGCGGTGAACGGACGGTGCCGGGAGACGTTTATGAGGTGCGCGCACGATGTTATTTCTTTCTCCGTGTTATAACAGTTCTTCTAGCAAGTAGCCAACATTCTCACTGCTGCACGGCCAAAGATCCAGACATGGATATCAGAAGCAGAGCAAAACGAAGACGATACCGAGTCTCTCGGTGGGTTTCTTGTTGTTTTCATCCTGCTAAAGGCACTCAGCATGCACCAGATACCCTACTTCAGCTCAACGACCAGATCAACACTGTACTCGGTCGCTACGACGCGTTCAAGCGCGGCGACTACGCAGCCGCAGCCAACCCCGTGCCCTCACAATTCACTGCCCCAGCTGCGGCCACGTCGCTCATTGACTTTGACGATCCCACAACCACGACAACATCGTCCGGTTCTATCAACGACCTCGAAGGACTGTTCGGCCTCGGCGCGTCGACCACGAGTTCTTCTCCCCCGCCAATAAATCCTGCCACACGTCCGCACGGGGCAATCATGCTCCCTGGAACCCCAATTCCTGGCGGTTCCACATCTCCGCCACCTCCGCAGTATTTCGCCTACCAACCACAACACCCATACTCCAACGGAACGATGAACGGGAATGGCGTCCAACAGCACCAAGTCCGTCCCCAACCACAGCAACAGGCAACTCCGGCTCCGGCTCCGCCAACGCAAGGGAAGGACCCATTCGCAGAGCTAGCTGGGCTGTTTTAGGTGTCTGCGTGTATTCCATACATGGATCTTATCTTATGAAGAAGTGTTTTTTTACTCGGATGCATTCGAGCTGACGATTTGCGTCAAGCCCCACACAATATGGGAGGGTGTATAACACGCGTACGACCCCGCCTCAGTAATTAAAATCGTATCAAGCAAGCAAAAAGCATTCCACATCGAACTGTGTCTAGACACGACAACAAGTGGGTCTCGCGGACGAGGTTACCGTACTCGTACGCCTTTGCCCATCCGATACCACATGAAAGATGCATCGACATCAACATCCAAGAAGTCGTGCACCTCGGGCAGCGCGTCTTTGGCGTACTTAAAGTCAGCCATTGTCCACTTGGTGTGGTCTCCGACATTTGCCGCCACCGTGAAATAGAGATCTATATCGTCGTTATCTCTGACCCACGTCTTGATGGCTGGGCGAGGGAGACTAAGCACACAGATTTCGAGTCAGCCATCGGCTAGGTTGCACGGAAAGGTAGGGAACGCACACGTGATGCGGAGGGTTTTCATTGCAATTTTTGACCCAGCGGCGGAGGAATCTTCCATCGGTATCGGAAATTGGGCCGAGGGGGATGGTAAATCGATCGAACCGCCAGGCCAAGATATATAATGGAGTGGCACGGTTGTCGACCAAACTTCCACGGAGAGGCGGGGGCTGGTCGAAGGGGAGAGTTGCGGGGAACCTGAAAGGATGGGAGGTTAGATGACGGCTACGGCTACGCATTGGTAGCGTACGGGGATTTCTGAGCCCTTCGCGGTGGTGGTGGTGGTTGAGTTTCGTGAGCCGAGCTCACATGATGGCGTGGCCTTATAACTGGCGAGCAACAAAGAAAACAGCCATCACATCGAAGACACTTTAAACAAAGGGCGTGAATACAAAATTAGAGCGCACTAGCACGGCATCGCGGGTTCGTCGGTACCAGCCTGAGGATAGTGGGCACGGACTGGGGCACGGCGCGTCTATTGGGGGCGTGGCATGCGCACTTGCTGCCGGTTTCTTGGAATATGGTGTTGTGCGCCGCTGTTCTGCTTCAATTCATACTTTTGTTCCTTCGAGCGGAGTCCAGTGCAGGTTTCTCGGAAGATGGTGGCATATATACTGTGTTCGAATTAGTACTCGTTCGTTCAATGAGCTTTCTGTCGCATGAGTACCATTTCCCAGGATTCCTCTGGCCCACCCAATATCCACTGCTCACGACTCTTGCCTGCTGCCATCTAGTACCTCCTGCATTCTCGCTAGTCTCTTACACAGACGACGAGGTCACCATAGGCTTTTGCCCATCCGATACCACATGAAGGTCTCGTCGACATTGACTTCCAAGAACCCGTGCACCTCGGGTAGAGCGTCTTTGGCGTACTCAAAGTCATCCATCGTCCACCTGGTGGGGTCTCCGACATTCGTAGCCACCGCGAAGTAGAGATCTATATCGTCGATATCTCTGACCCACGTCTTAATGGCCGGGCGAGGGAGACTAAGCACGGATTTGAGTCGGCCCTCCGCTAGGTTGCGCAGAAAGGTAGGGAAACTTGAACGCACATATGAAGCGGAGGATTTTCATTGCAGTTTTTGACCCAGCGGCGGATGAATCTTCCATGGGTGTCGGAAATTGGGCAGAGGGGGATGCTGAATCGATCGAATCTCCAGGCCAAGATATATAATGGAGTGGCACGACTGTCGACCAAAGTTCCACGGATAGGCGGGGGCTCATCGAAGGGGAGAGTTGCGGGGAACCTGAAGGGCCGCGAGGATTATAGATGACGGCTACGGGTATGAATTAGCCGTACGGGGATTTCTGAGCCATGGTGGTTGAGTCCAACAAGTAAGTTCGTCTGTGACCGCGGTCACGAGCTGAGCTCACGTGATGGCGCCAACGCGTCGACAAGTGAAAGAAGACTCCCCGGCGCGCAGATAAACACAGAACAAAAATTAAAACATTGAATACGACTAGCCACTTTAAATCTCCGTCGAAAATACAAAGTCGTCTTCACCACGGCGCTTCAGCACAACATTAAAATTTAACGCCTTCCATGACCGCGAAAGCTTCGCCTAGGGGGGGAACAGGCACTCCGAAAACTCCATTCATCACATGGACAAGAGGCAAGCATATTTGAAACAAAGCATTGAAATACGAGCGGACACTTAAATCTCTGCCGGAAGCTCCGTCGAGAAGACCAAGTCATCTTCACCCTCGCGCTTCAGCACAACATTAACACGTGACCATGACCGCGAAAACTTCTCCTAGAGGGGGACAGGCTTTCGAAACACTTAGTCTCGCCTTGGTGTGTCTGACTGACGTAGGCACTGGCTTGTCTTTTCGACTGTCGAAAAAGTGAAGAGCATGCCCTGCTCGCGTGGAAACTTTCCCGCGAACAAGCGAATGCGAAGAGGCCCACTGGCATCCGAGATGGGCGCCGGGCCCGATGGACTGCCCTTATTTCCCCCAAAATAAATTTCGTGTTCGGCCTCGGCACGTCAACCACAAGTTCCTCCCTTCCCCCGCCAATAAATCCTGCCACACGTCCGCACGCGCAACGCCGGGCCCTCGGCGGGGCCCTGGCACCCCAATCCCTGGCGGTTCCGCGTCTCCGCCACCCCCGCAGTATTGCAACGGGACGATGAACGGGAATGGCGTCCAACAGCACCAAGTCCGTCAACTCCGGCTCCGCCAACGCAAGGGAACCCATTCGCAGATCTAGCTGGGCTGTTTTAGTGGTTGCGTGTACTACTCCCTATTCGTGGATGTTTCTCGCAGTGGTTTTTAAAACTTAAGCGGACAATTTGGATGAAATACGGAGAGTGCACTGGCAGAAGGCGCGTTGCGCGTCCAATCCAGCGACCGACTCCCTCAGTAAGATCGCCGTATCAAGCGAGCTTGCCATGCAAACAAAAGAGTACAGGCCGCAAGCGAGGTTACTGTAGAAATTTGCTCGCCCGATACCACATGAAGGTTTCCTCGACATTGACATTCTTGAAGGCGTGCGCCTCGGGCAGAGCGTCTCTCGCGTACTGAAAGTCTTCCATCGTCCACCTGGTGGGGTCTCCGACATTCGAGGCCACTGTGAAGTACAGATCTATATCGTCGATGTCTCTGACTGATGACTTGAGAGACGGGCGAGGAATCCTAAGTATGAACTCAGCGCGCGCTCACGTTAGGTTAGCTGGCGCACACGTGGAGAGGGGGGTTTTCATTGCAAGCTCTGACCCAACGGCGGACGAATCTTCCCTTCGTCTGGTCAAAGGGGCCGAGGGGAATGCTATATCGATCGAACCGCCAGGCCAGGATATATAATGGAGTGGCACGATTGTCGACCAAAGTTCCACGGATAGGCGGGGGTTCATCGAAGGGAAGAGTTGCCGGGAACCTGAAAGGACGCGATAATTGGATGATGCGTATGTATACTAGGGAGACGCACGGAGATGTCTGAGCCATTGGCGGTGCTCGTGGTGGTTTGAGGTCAAGACCGCGGTCACGAGCCGGGCTCACGTGATGGCGCCAACGCGTCGAGTGCATTTATTTGAACGAAGACGGAGTCCTGCAAGGGACAGTGCGCGGATAAGAGTCAAGTATTTAGAACAAACAAAGGAAACACATTGATTACAACTAGACACTTTCGATCTCCGTCGAGAATATCCAGTCGTCTTCACCACGGCGCTTCAGCACGACATTGATGCCTTCCATGACCGTGAAAGCTTCGCCGAGTGGCGGGACAGGCACTCCGAAAACTCCGTTACCCCCATGAGTTCAATGTCGCCTTCGGGCGTCTCCTGGCAGAGCTTATAGCCGTGAGGTCCTTGAAAAAGTCGAAGAAGAGCGTGCGCTCGTGGCATGGAAAGCCTCCCGGGAAGAGGCGGATGCAAACGGTGTCATTCGGAATGGGCACGAGCCTGTAAGGGATCTCCCTGCTTTCCTCGGGCTTCCGCTGTGATCTAGTTAGCAAAGCATTTGCTGCGCAGGATCGTATGCACTCCAACTACCGGAATATACCCGCCTGGCCCCACCATTTCGTTGTGGTGGGCTATATATTTCGCCTTCGCTCGAGCAAGCGTCTCAGGATTGTCCCCATGGGCAGGCCGGAGCAGATAATCCAGAGTGGCATCGGTCAGGGTGGGCATACCGAACGGGCTAGAGCGGTGTTGAAGTTGCTCTGGATTGGGGGCCAACGTCACCATAGGGGACCGGGGGGAACGAGAAGGGGGGGAATGGATCGACAGGGATTGGACCGGTGGGCAATGCACTGGCAGGGAGTGCGGGGCCTCCAAAGGACGTGAAGGAGAATGGATTGTCATTCACAGGGATTCCGTTGAAGCCTGCCGGTGGCGGCGCGGCGCGGGAAGAGCGCGACTAAGGTATAGTAAGGCACGCGTAGCAGCGACAGAGGAGCAGCACTTGCCGGTTTCTGGGAATACGAACGCATGTTGACAACAAGAGGCGTTTGTTGGGCGACAGCGGTGCACTCACAGACAACACACACAAACAAGTTCTCGGATCCCTTCATTAAAATCCCATTGGAAGCTCGTATTCTAACCTATTTATTGGCGTAGTAAATGTCGTTCTACTCGCAGTCGTGACTCGTGTTCTGTGCTTTAAGCTTGATATGCCGCCTGGTTGCCCTGAGCTTGACCAGGCTGGCTAAAGGGGTAGGCGTTTGGCTGGGGAGCCGGAGGGGCGTAGTAATGGCTCATGGATGCAGATGGGTGAACGACGTTCGCTTCCTCTTCCTCTCTGAGTTGCTTCACGTAGCTGGTAATGACAAGGCAGGCATCTAAAGCGGGCGAGTTCAGTATTCAACAGAGGACGCGGGGATCCGAAATCACTCACAGAGCTCCACCAGCCAGCTCACACAGTACGCGACCACAGCAACGATCTTCAAAATCTTGAGGCCTCGGTGGCAGCTCTCTGACGGGTTGGGGTCGGTGGAGTTGATAATGCAGTTGGCCAATGCGTCGTCGGTGTTGCGCTTGAAGAGTGTGTAGAGTGTATAAATTCCAGTCGCGACGCTGAAGACAAGATGCAAGGCCAGCATTGTCCCGAAGATAGACACGAGACCGCGCTGTTTGCCTATCGCACCAATGAACCTGCACGGGTTATTAGATTCTCGCTCTCTTGTACATCGCGGGAGAACTTACCCGAAGGCCCCAACCAGACAGAGGATAGAAAACATTGCCGCATGAATGTAGAGGGAGATTTCATCGCCCTTGGGAAGAGGATTGTCACCTGCGAACAATAGTGGTTACGAGCGAACTAGCGGAGAGTTCGGCGGACGTACGCAGATTTTTCACATCGATCCAGCCCACAACGGCAACCAATCCTCCGAGAAGACTGATTCCCAAGCTCAATATCTGACCACAGGTCAATCCCAGGTATTCAGAGAGGGAAAACCCGCTTACCAGCACCCCAAGACGCACGGGCAGACAGCAGCAGAATTTGCGGCTCCGGACGTAAACCATGATACTCAATAAAGTCGGTTATAACAAGAAATTCCGTCAAGGATGCCTGGTAAAACTTTGCTCAAGAACACAAAAGCAAAGAAAGAGGCGGGGGAGAGAAGAAAAAGGACGGGGGAAGAAGGAAAGGGTGGGCACTGCCTGAACGAGGACCTGGAATCGCGGGCGGGCTTTATATATGTAACGCATGGATCGTGATCGCTTGATAGACTGATATGCTTGGGCCTCACAACGACATCAATCGCTTCAGAGCTTTGCCTAGGTGACGCAGCGGATGTGGGCGTGAGTGGACGGAAGCTAATAACGCAGTGAAAGTCGTCGAGGGAGAGCAGCTGGAAGGAATCCGGAGAGGTTTCCGAAGCTGGTCGCGAAGGTAACACGGTGATCCGTTCTTGATGCGCTCATGAGTGATCGGTGTTCGCGTCTGATAATTGATAGTGACTGGATACAGTAGATTATGCCTCAAACTGGAGAGCTTCAAAAGCAAATACGGCGGGTTTGGGTGTAACTTACCTGGACAAACAGAGACTCTGGCCAAGGAACCAGATCGGCGCGTGCATTAATATACCATTGTTGGGGTGCACCGTGGACGGACTCGACGAATCTTCAATTAAATGAGTGGATAGATTTGATGATTCAAATGCATGACAGACCTATTGAACTTTCCTGAGGTGCCTGGAGCGCGTTTGAGACCTTTTAATCCGAGAATGTGTCCTAGAACTTTTGTGGCGGTCTGTGACGAACTGTAATGGGAAGGAATCTACACAATTCACGAGCGAACTCACCGCCTCGAAGAACTGGGATGCCAACAACCTGTCCGGAAACATGTAGTGATTTGGCAGATCTCTCGGGAATTGCACGCACCCGTTCTGTCCGATGCCCAAGATTGGGTTATGCGGGCTGGCGTCCTGAAGAAGGAATCAGAAACAGGACCCAAAGACTACTGATGATTTACGTTTGCTTCCTTCAGACTGACGAACACTCGAGAACCTTCAGGGATCCTCACAGAGTCTACGATGGCATCTGCTCTGGACGCAGTACGATATACTCCCCATACAGGCGGGTCAACCGCTAGTATCCCAGTGAGCGAGCGGAGCCATGCAAAGATAACCATACGCACCAAGAGCAGAGCGAATGAGTTTACCGACCTCTGCGCTCGCCTCTGGTGTCTTCAGACTGGCCAACTCTGCAATACGTATCCTCTCTTGCACGCGACTGTCATCCAAGTAGAAGTTGAGAATGTGAGCAACTGCTTGCGACCAATGTGCTGCGGTTGGGACAATTTCGGTGAAGAGGGCGATCGCCACGGCCTCTGCATCTCTTTTCTCCGCGTAGAGCTTGTTCAGAAGGGCGACGCGCGTAGCACGGGGGTCTAGAAACCACGAGCCAAGATGTTTCTTGACGACGGTTGTAAAATCGTTGAACGTCTTTGTCGAACTCTCGCGCAGACGCCAGTCGTTCGAAGGGTCGGTGTTCAAGAAAACATATCTGGTGTCCTCGGTTAAACGTCTATGCGTCATTGAAAACCTATAACTTACCGGCAAACATCAGCGAAGAGTTGATACTGGGCCTGTTCGCCTTCGACTCCATCTGCAAGGGGAAGCCCAGCCTAGACTGTTTAGCCCAAATACTCGGCACAAAGAACCTCTTACCAGTTCCTCGCAAATCCAATGAACGGGCAACACGTTGATAACATCGCGAACAATATCGACATATTGCAATCCCTTGCTGCTTCCAATGTGTTCGAGGCAGTGTCGTTTGAGTAACCATTGGGTCTTGGCTGCGAAATATTCTGACCACTTCCGCAAGTCCTGAAGGAGAACCCGCTTGACCTAAAACATAATCTTAACCCAACGGCATCAACGAAGAAAAGACGCTACGCACGAAAGAAGTATCAATATCCCGATGGCCGGTTACCGTACGCAGCCGTTCGGCGTAAGGCGTCGGGAAGAGTGACTTGTCCTCCAAGACAGCACGTACGCCTGCCGGGGTCTTGAATACGACCACGTTCTCGGCACTGGGTGTTACCACCGGTCGCGTCCAGATGTACTTTCCTTCCAGGGTAGGATTATTCTGGCGCATGTTCTTGCGCATGTACGCAGGGTCGAGGAATGGGAAGTGCGCGTATGCAGATCGTGGTGGGTAGTACTCCGGTAGCGTGCGGAAGAGTAATTTGGTGAGCATACCGCCATATGAACCGTCTTGAGAGTCTAACTGGCAGTCGTGATAGCCCCAGGTGGTCAGGTTAAACGCTACAAGACTTGAGCTGAAGAATAGAACGTAGTCGGCCGCCACGCACGGGTGAAATCGACGGTCAAATATCGGTCTCCGCGCGTTAGGGAAATTGCGTCGGCCAGAATAGACCGGGAGATCGTGTAGCCAGGACAGAGGCCAGCACCAGCCATCGACGGTTTCGTGGCTTCGGCTTGCAAGCCAACGTACAGCTCGAGATTTTCGATATCTTTGTACAATGACTTGGCAGCGGTCTGTAGCAGGTCTCTTATGACGGTGGCAACAGATCGAGAAGTTCCTTACGCTGACAGCTTTATCCGGATTCCAGTCCTCGAAGGCAGCGAACGCTGCGGACGGGTCAGCGGGCTAATATTGTAGAGTATGTAGAACGTACGTTTAAGGCCAAGGAAGCGCCGGAAGTCGTTCATCTGAAAGAAGTGGTTAAATATGGAGCAGGAACACAGCAAGGGAGTTGCTGACAGAACATGCACCCCATCTTCGGGCTTGCTCGATTCCAAGCACCTCGACAACGCGAAGAACTTCTGGAATGCCACGGGCCTTGTATGCGCCAGCACGCCAAGAGGTCGAATCCTGCAAGATCTTTGCAAGGTCTGAGTCTTTAAAGCGGCCCTCCGGACCGCGCGCGAGCCTGCGACGATTGAATGAACTTGTCTTTGGCATTGATCTGAAAGCTCTTACTTGTTGAAGGTCCACTTTCTCGGATCAGGATCCGGAATCATCTTCTCGCGCGCCACCTGAACGAACTCGCGAACGCTAATCTGCGAGACGTATAAGCGGCAAGTTGTGCCTGGGACCGAGTCCATACGTTTTCGATATCCTCTCGTTCAAATAGCTCCTTGAAGAGATTCTCCGTCCATTCAGTGTCTTTCTCGGAAAGCGTCGCGTGCCAGCGGTACAACAGGTTGAATTCGATGGACACAACATTTCCTTCCCCGCGCGGCGACAGGGCATGATTTGGCTCGCGCGATTGGGAGAGGGGGGTCCAGGCGCCAGCTGTAGCCGTCGCGAACAAGACCGAGAATCGCGCCAATGTAGTCTGCAAAACTCAGATTTGGTGTTGGACGCTAGAAAAGGTACACACCTCCGACAATGATTTGCATGAAATACCCGCAGTTCACGAGTCTTGCCCGGTTGAAGATCTCGTCACTGGGCATGCGATTAGCAGGTTTGATGTTCGCAGAAGGCGCGACGTACTCTTGCGCGAGCTTTTCTATATCGCTCTTGAACTCAGTCTTATATGTGCCGTTCTCGTTGATCTCGAGGATTTTTTGAGCGGTATACTGGGAGGCTGATGAGCGCCATGAATTCAGACAAGGCAGAACAAACGTTGTGGTTGCGGCTCAGAAGTACCAAGAGCGCGCAGGCGGCAGGAGGCATAAAGAGCAGACGACCGTCCGCAAAGACGTCTTCGTGCAACCGGCCGCGACCATCCTTGTTGCGCACCTTATCGCATTGCGCCGGAGAATCGCCGTAGACAACGCTGAGATCCAAGTAACTTGAGGTCAAGTTGATAGTGGAGTTGCTATGGTCCGTGTGGAAGAGCATGTGGATAACCAAGTCAGCGAAGGCGAAGAAGAGAGCGCTGATCCCTCCAGGATGTTCTTCGAAAGCATCGCGCTTCAAAAGCGTATCGAATACGAGATTCGAGTCGGGGAGTGTTGCTGGCGGTATATTGTTCGATGAAGGCACGGACTTGGCGTAGGGATTGCCAGCTTGACCGAGTCCAGGAATGAGAGGGTTGTAATTAGCGCCGCTGGGATTGCGGAAGGCGTATGTAACTGGATTTGGGTGTAAAGCAGATGGGGCGATGGTCGTGTTTTGCGGAAGAAGGCTTAAATACGTGCTTGGTGGATGCGGCAAGTCCTTGTACACTGTGAAGTATGCGTTGGGGTTGACCTTTGTGCCGTGTTAATGCTCACGAATGTCAATGAGCGTGTCCTGAATTTTTCCGGTCATCGACCCGAGGACCGGATGGGTCGAGAGACGCGACAAAAGGGTGACCAGGTTCTCCAGCTACCCCGTCGGTCAGCTGTAGGTTCATGATTCAGAGACGCGACTTGCCAGAAACTTGCGGTCATCGATTGACGAGAAGTGGGTCAACGCGTCGGCATAGCTAGACTGCAGTAAAATTAGATTGGCCGAATGTGAGAGAATAGAAATACAATGTCGCCGAGCTTAAAGGCATTGGTTCTTGTGGGGGCCGCATCGAGGGCGTTGGAGGGCATATCGAGAGGGGGCATGGAGGATAAAGCGAAAGAAACTAAGCGCTAGCGGCCCCGCTGCCTCATATTTATGTCAAAGCAGAATCATTGCCGGCAGTTGGAGGTCGGTGTTGGAGTGCTCCGGAGGGCCAGAGGCGATGCGAATAAACGTCAAGATGGCGATGTAAAGATGATGAAACAATCCAGCCTACAAGTCCATTCGACTACATGTAACGGTATACAAGAATCGGTAGCGGTGGCAAGCACCTGTCCCCGACTCTCAAATCCCAAGGAGGAACATAAATATTGAACAATGACAATACAACACAAAAGTGCTGCCTCAAGTGCTTCGAACTCATTTCGAAGACACGGATCTGAACGGAGTGGTGAGGGTGAGCACGGAATCGAGCACCCGAGTCAACGGCTTTTGATATACACAACCACAAACAAATACGGTCATAACGTATCATGAGACCGACCAGCTGACTGGATTCTCGCGATATGATTGGTGGGCTCACTTTTGCGGGAGTCGCAACCGATCACTCGACAAAACCCTCCTCTGTAGAGTCGGGGATCTAAGCCTACATGATAACGCAACAGCTGTTCTGCTTGCTCGAGGCGTCAGAGACGTGAAACGAGTCGAGACGGTGGATTTACCTTCTTCGCAGTCTTGTAGAACATCTTGCTTTGGGCGGAGAGCGCATTTGAACGGTCCACAAGTGTGTCTAGTCGCTCGCCTCGCTCAAGCACCGACTCGATCGTCTTATGCTATACGACCAAAGGGGTCAGACAAGAACCGGCAACCGGCGTCTGGACATACCAGAACAATCTTTGTTTCATCTAGCTCAGCCTGAACCCGCATGATTGTGTCCGCCTGGCGTGGGTCCTGGTATCTGCTAAGATACGTCGGGAGCTCAGAGAAGGTGATCGAGCTCGGGTTGTCCCACGACGATTGGGGCACCTTGGCCACAAAGTCGTCGAGGACCTTTGTCAGGAGCGAGAATGCCGGTCGAACGGGGTACTCTTGGTCGGTAATGAGGACACCTGCTAGGAGCGTGAGCAGAGTTGTGAAGCCTAACCTGACTTGCCTGCAAGCTCTCCACGATTATATACGTGTGCCGTGTAGTTGTTCTCTTGCACGCTCTGCCGTTGCCCCGTCCCTGTGCGCTCCGCCACCGTCTTGGAGAAGAACGTCATGAATTCGCCGACCGAGCCCCGTTGGTAGAACGAGAAGGAAGAGAGGTCATTGGCGGTCGTGAGCAGCGTGCTTGCCCCGGATGAGGGTGTCTGAATTATCGAAATTGCAAAGATCTTGACCATGGTCGAGGACGTGTAAAAATGAGGCGGATGAGGTTGTGGTTTGAAGTAGAGATGTCGCTGTCACATGCGGCGCAATCAACTGCGCTCTCGACGACTCGACGACCAGTCATATACATCAGGGTATATCTCATTAATGAAGCGTAAGGCGTAAGGTCATAACGATAAGGTTAAATAATCCATGGCTCCCTCCTAGCGAGAGGAACCAACTCACCGCGCTTTGTCTCGAACATCTTTCCAAAACTCGTCCCATCGTGCTCCCTTGTGCCCCTCTCGTGGCGACCCAGGATCAGGCATGCCTTCTGAAGGAGTTTGTCCGAATGCATCCTTCTGTGCGACTGTTATTCGATCCAGGGCTTTGATCAGCGACGGTGTTGCAGGGACGGCACCCAGTGGCGGAGATTTCGTGTTTGACGAGGTCACTGCTGTTCGCTGAGATGTCGTGGACGAGATGCCATTGGAATTGGCCGCAGATGAATGTCGTTTGAGGAAGCCGGGTTTCCAGTCTGGGTCATTGCTGTACTTTGCCCCCAGGCTGGTCACGTCCTCCTCAAAGTCAGAGTAGTCCGGCGCGTCCCCGTCCTTCCCCAACTTCTTCGCCTTCCGCGCCCGCTTCATCTCCTTGTCGAAATCCAAGTCCTTGCCTTTCGAGGTATCATCGACCAGAGTTGGGGTTGTCGAAGCCATGGACATCTTTTGTCGTAACCATGGTCGGGGCACTTTGCCGCTAGTCGGGCTTACTGGCGGAGAGCTAAGCGGGTCATCGTCATCGTCGTCCGACGAAAGCCCATCCACAGGTTTGAACTTTACACCGTCCCGCTTTCTCCCCGCCATCCGCGCCTTAAATCTCGCATGACCAACTGAACGGCCCTTCTTGAGGAATGCAGGACTTTGTTGGAACTCGTATGAATCGCGTCCCGGGCCATGAGCAAACTTGACGTCGTCGCCATCATCGTCGGGGAATAAAACGTCTCTTGGGGGCTTCGTGGGCGGAGAACTGCCCAACAGACGATCCCAGAATGACTTCATCGGGACGAATGTTCCGGCACGGTCTGCGGCGTTTGGTAGATTGGCAGCATATGTGGCAAGATAACTATCCCATTTCTTTCCAACACGTTAGCTAACGTAAATCTGGCAGTGAAATAGACGCACCTCATCCGGGCACTCTCCGAACTTGCGTCTCAAGAAAAAGTCGCAAGCAATGCCGGCGCCAAGGAAGAGGAAAAATCCGGCACTCAAACCCTTCTCCCTTGCTGTCCCCCAGGTAGCAGTAGAGTCTTCAGCCTCCCAAAGACGGTCCCAAACGTTGACCCATGACGGAATGTTGGCGAGCAGGGCGATGGAGAGTACCACGCCAAGAGCTCCGGTCGCAGAGGCCCCAAACCGCACGGCAGAGTGCTGAATCCGAGGAATTGGGAGGAGAACGAAGAGGGTGAGGGTCGGGATTAAGATGGCGGGTAATGATGATTCGGGCCAGGAGGGAGGGGTGGATAACAACGGATACTGCGAGGGCAAAAGCCGCGCTAGGAAATGTTAACAGAGCATGCAGAGTCGGATTCATTCAAAGACGCACCCGCCAGCCAGTCCGATGAACGTCAGTGCGCAATATCTCCATCGCCCCGCCAAAAAGGTTGTAATCAGGCAAGACAAGAGCCAGACCGGAAGGAAAGACTTGGAGTTGAGAGAGGACGATGAAGATATGGCTGGTACTAGCAGAGAGAGAAATGTGGACAGATGGACTATTCTTGGGTGAGATTGGGTCATTATCTGGAGAGAAGCGCGATACGCACCACCGAATGCGTAACCGGCAGCCAGCCCACCCACACCACCCTCCAGCAGGAAATGAATGCGTTTTCTCTGGTCAAATGCTCCGGGGAGAACACCGTACCGCTCGACGGGGAAAGAGCGTGTGCGATCGAGCGTCAGGAAGGCACCAGCGAAGGTAAGCAGGAGTGATAGAAGTAGCATCGGGAGGGCATATGCAAGAATAAACGGCGTAGAGGGCAGCAAATTGGTCAGGAAAGAGTCGTGAGCAGTCATATCGTGGTCGTTGCGGGGAGGGCGAGAGGAATTGGGGAGGTGGGGCGAGACTGACAGCAGGTCACAAGTGACCGAATTCCACTCTGTTCACGATGGGCTAATTCGACAATACAAGATCTCGTTGTCTCAGTCGATACTGCGCAAGATGTCATTGGTTCCGACTGGTATACCGGAAGAGAAGATAACGGTTATCATCGTATGCGGTCCTCGCTGACCAGCGCCATAAGCTTCTGTGTCGAAGATACAGAAGATGTTCTTCATTTGCGCCGGTACTAGAAAGTCTCGGATGTCTTCCTCAGCAGCGAGCACGATAGATATTGGTTATGTTATGTTATGTTATATCGGCGATAGTTGGTTGCAACTCGAACGGGCCGACGACCTGGGATTGCGTCCCTAGGCGTAAGTATCTGTCATCTTCACAAGAGCGGCCGGTCGGCATGGTGGTGGGAGGGTGGTGGGAAGAGTACGGGTTTGAGTTGTCGGGAGGACTCCGAATGGCCAGGTGCCGGCAAAGATACGGCATGGACCAACACGGCGAAACAAAACACCTCTTGCCCCCTCCCAATGCCACCATCTTCCAAGAAACCTGCACCGGAGCTCCGCTCAAATGAACAAAAGTAGGAACTGAAGCAGAACAACAAACAGCGGCGCACAACTCCATATTCCAAGAAACCGGCAGCAAGTACTGCTTCTGTGTACCTCGCATAAACTTACTATACCCAAGACGTTCGGTTCCTTGCTTCCTGCTGGCTGCCCTGGTGCAAATGACCCCCCCTCTCGATTGCCACTGGAACACCCTGTTGAGCGAAGCGGGTCTTGCCACCGTCAGCGAAGCCATCTTGGACACGCTCAAGGTTCTCTATGGGGAAAAAGATTTTGCTGCGGAGAAGGCCCACTGGTTGTCGTCGGCCGCGCGGATTGTCCCAGACGGGAAGATTCTGCTGCTGGGAGTGGGTGAGATTTCAATGGTAAAGTCCTTTTGCTAACTGAATCTATAGCAAAAGCCCGAGGAGGGTGGCGCGGCCGCCTACAACGTGAATCCCATCCCTGAAGATGCTCATAATCTAGCCATCCGGCTCTTCCCTGGGGGTTTCAAACTTCTTTGTCCCTAGCTGTTGTCGGCGCACGATACACTCACGGGATCCTTCGTTCAGTCGTCGAATGGAGCAAATGTCTCCATCGATTTCTCCACTGACCCGTCATCGGCTTAGCGCATTAGAATATGTCTGATTTGACGACGTTGCACGGACCTTGGTGGACGGCGACAAAGTTGTAGAGAAAGGAACATGGCTGCCTGGATGGCCGAGAAATGTCGCGTCCTCCCACTGGTCGGTCGAATTCAAGAGCCTCGGTGGCGGAGGCGATTTATCTTGATGCGAAACCCTGAGATCAGTTATTAGCTGAATCCAATACCGAGGCCAGGCGTATACCCTGGGGTCGTCTTCCAGCGCTGGCGTAAAAGAAAGGCTTTATTCTCGTGTTACATAATACTCATCCTACAAAGATACACACTAGTTTCTCGTTTTCTGCAGGAAACGAAGTAGTTCCTGGGCGACCTCGGCGCCTTTCTCCTGCGGCACCCAGTGGCCCGCTCCCTCGATCAACACAAAGTCCTCCATCTTTACGCATACTTATCTTCTGTTTCACCACAGCCGCCCTGGTGCCCGCCACCAACATGGCCGGTACCTCAATCTGCTTCCCATGAAACAGCGCACAATCGTCCTCCCAGCCTGCACCCGTCTTGATCCTGTACCATCCCTGGAAGCCCGTTCGCGTATATTCGCCGACATAAACAGCCAGCTCCTCCTCCGTCAACCACTCGCTGCCTTTGAGCACTTCCTCAGACGCCCGACATCCATGTATGACCGTAGGCATGGTTGCCTCACGTAGTACTGCGGGAGCGACGAGGAGCGACGCCAAGGCACGACTGCCAGTTGCGGCTGTTGCCGGGCCGGCGTGACACGCTCTCCTGCTGATCATGACCTAACTTACCTAACTTGCCCCTAACGCGCTCACCCACACCAACTCAATGCCACCGTCTCAAAAGAAATCCAAGAAACCAGCTCCGGCTGCAAGTTCTGTTCCTCTGTCGCTGCCTCGCATGCCTTACTATAGCCCAGACGTTCGGTTCCTCCATTCCCGCTCACTTGAACTACCCGGGCGCCAACGACCCCCCCTTTCGACTGCGAGTGGAACACTATTTTGAGCAACTCCGGCATTCCCCCCGTCAGCGAGGCCATTCTGGACAGCACGCTCAAGCTATCTACGGAGAAAATTTTGCTGAAGTGAAAGGCCGCTGGTTGGCGCGCGGCGCCCAAATGGTCCCCAACGGGAAGATTCCGGTGCTGGGAGTGCGTGTCATTTCACTAGTCAACTCCTTTGCTAACTGAATCCATAGCAAAAGCCCGAGGAGGGTAGCGCGTCCGCCTACACGCTCTTCGATATCCCTGACGATGATAATAAGCTCTCCATTCGGCTCTTCCCAGGGGGCGTACAACGCTTCCAGCGCATACTCTTCTTTGACTTCGTTACCACTGCTTGGGGCAAGACGCGCGGCGTGCCCATGCCTGCTGGCTACGGTGTCTACCAGATGATGCCCAACGAGCTAGTTGCCCTCCAAGGGGTGACTCAAGTTTTTGGAGCGCCTGTTCCGGACGTTGGCGAAAGCTTCACTGTGATGGAAGATGTACAGGTTGTGGTGAAGCGTGTCGGGAAAGACGACTTTGTATTCTCGACGAAGATCAAAGAGTAGTAGTTGCATTCCAATGAGATGATGTTTTCTTCGTTTGTTTGTCCCTAGCTCTTGTCGGTGCATACACTCGCGGGATTCTTGATTCGATGGTCGAATGGAGCCACCGTCGATTCCACGGACCCCGTTATCTGGCCGTCCCCACCCGGGATACGATACACGCATTCTTTCATGTGCGCAACTTCGTCCCTCTCGCATCTGCCACCTTGTACATCGAATGTAAACATCATCTCTGCCCGCAACCCACCAAAGGCGCCGCTGCCATGTCCATTCCTCGCTCTTGGGTGGCCGACACGGGCCGCAGGAAATGAGGGTGTCTGATCCGGGGAGGACAACGTATGGCTCGACGGCGTGTGCGATTGAGCGTCAGGAAGGCACCGGCAAAGGTGAGCATGAAGGAGAGAAGTGGGAGAGCCCCGGCGCAGACAAATCATGATCGCTCAGCAGATCGGTGAGCGTCCAGCATAACCAGCAGCACATCTTGTTCGTTCCTGGTGACTATTCGTTCTGCTGAAGGAGAATATAATGCCCACTGTCGTCTGGGGTGCGATTCAAGCCTCGCTGGCTCGTGCGACGACCAGCGCCATAACCGTTGACTCGCAATGCACCATGGCCTGGCAATTATCCGTTGGCGGTGTTCAACGGCTCAGCCTGGCAAGGACAGTACGAGAGATCAGGCAGGGAGAGTAGCGCGATGATTGCGGGCGAGTTGATGAGGTAGAAGAAGCGGCAGACCGAGTAATGCCCAACGCCTTGCCTCGGAGATCCAGTCAAGAATCTCGACTTGCGAAGCCGTACTTACCACAGGATCATTCGAAGGCCGGTTGTGCATGCTTAACCAGGATAGTGCAAGAGAAAGCCAGGACTGCGAATATCCAAATAATGTTGTTTGAGCAATGTAATGGACGAGGCAAGGCCCAGAAAAGAGCAAGTGTCACGCACACGTCACTTTCCTTCTGCCGAAATGTACGCGCTATGCATTCTCCCTCAAGGCATAATTACTGACTATTTGTAGGGTCGCTGTCGCCGTCGAGTCGCCCGACATTGCGCGAGCCAGCGTCCATGTTCGCCTCCCATTCATCGCCCATCTCTACGCCGTCCCATTCCTCTCGCTGTATCCCCTCCTTGCATATGCCTACTACGTCAAATACGACGAATGGCTCGTCTCGGAGGAGTGGACCTTCCTTGCCTGTGTCACCCTCGGCTCTGCACACGCCCTCAGCTTCCTCGTCACTCGATGGAACGGCGGCGCAAGAGCCTGGATTACTACCAGCACGGCCAAATCCATTCAGGAAGCCGACTGCATTCGCATTGTGCCACACCAGCACCGTGGCCAGGGCGACATCGTCTCTATACACAAAAAAGTAGAGTCTGACCCATCGACGTATACGTTCAGCTACCAGCGCGACACGTACGTTGTTCAGTCCCAGGAACCATTCGTCTTTACCCGTCTCCCATACCCCTCCACCGGTCGCCCTCCCCTCTCAGAGTTCTTGCAACCCAAGAGTCTCCCGCAAGCGGACGTTCCGAGGCTCACTTCCCTCTACGGCGGCAATGAATTCAATATCCCTATTCCCTCCTTCACCGAGCTCTTCGGTGAACACGCCACCGCCCCGTTCTTTGTTTTCCAAATCTTCTGCGTCGCTCTTTGGTGCCTCGACGAGTACTGGTATTACAGTATCTTCACGCTGTTCATGCTTGTCATGTTCGAGTGCACGGTGGTTTGGCAGGTGCGTGTCAACTCCATTCTTCACAATCCATTAAAACGTTTCCAGCGTGTTCGCACCCTCACTGAGTTCAGAACAATGTCTGTGCAGCCGTATCCGATTCAATGCTACCGCGACAAAAAATGGCAAGAAATTCAAACCGACAAACTTTTACCTGGCGACGTAATCTCCCTGGGTGGGTCATCTGGCTCCCGTCATTCTGCAATCTCTGATCCAAAGATTAGCACCTCAGCAAAATGAGCTCATCGTACCGGCCGACGTCCTCCTCGTTCATGGAACCTGTATCGTCAACGAAGCGATGCTGTCTGGAGAATCCACACCGCTGCTGAAGGAGTCCATCCAGCTGCTTGACGCTAAAGACCGGATTGACGTAGACGGCGCCCACAAAAACGCGGTACTTTTCAGCGGCACCAAGGTTCTACAAGCGTCCGCAGCGTCTCAAACGGGCCTTGCGGCTCCTCTCAAGACCCCCGACGGCGGCTGTCTCGGCGTTGTTCTCCGCACGGGCTTTGGAACTGCACAAGGTCAACTCGTTCGTACCATGATCTTCAGCACGGAACGTGTCTCCGCAAACAACCTCGAGAGCTTCCTCTTCATCGGTTTCCTTCTTATCTTCGCCATTGCTGCGAGTTGGTATGTGTGGACGAAAGGTATCGAGCGTGATCTCAAGAAGAGCAAACTTTTACTGGACTGTGTTCTCATCATCACAAGCGTTGTTCCGCCGGAACTGCCGATGGAACTCTCGCTTGCGGTGAACGCGTCCTTGGTCGCTCTTTCGAAGTTTGGTGCGTATTATTTGAAAAGATCGTTGTATTGCGGCTGATGCCAAATAGCGATCTTTTGCACGGAACCTTTCCGTATCCCATTCGCGGGACGTGTCGATGTTTGCTGCTTCGACAAAACGGGCACAATCACCGCGGAAGACCTAGTACTTGAAGGAGTTGCTGGTGTTGAGTACGCAACAAAAACCTTTTGAACTTGGGTGCTCTTCTAACCTGTTGATAGTCCGGTCGACAATCGGAAACTTGTCGACGTCAAAGAGTCGTCGCGCGAGACGACACTATGCCTAGCTGCTGCACACGCGCTGGTTCGTCTGGATGACGGGACGGTTGTCGGGGATCCCATGGAAAAGACTACCCTGTCCGCCTTGGAATGGAATCTTTTCAAGGGTATGTTAGAATGACAGGCTGGATGTCATGTAACTGACATTCGCCCAGGCGAACAGGTCTCCCCAACCAACAACCATGCACCGCATCGCACTCAAGTGTCGATTCGCCGTCGGTTCCAGTTCTCTTCCGCACTCAAACGCATGTCGACCTTGTCAACCTTACCCGGAGGAAAGACAATCGCGGCTGTCAAAGGTGCACCGGAGACGATCAAGGGCATGCTCAGCTCCGTTCCTGCACATTACGACGAGACGTACAAGTATTTCACGCGCAAGGGAAGCCGTGTATTGGCCCTCGCGATCAAGGACATGGATTCGATGCCGCTTGATAAGGTCACGACCTCTTTTACTGATCAACTATTCGACGCTGACATGACAAAAGATCAACAAGCTTTCGCGAGATGAAGTGGAGAGCAACCTCAACTTTGCAGGGTTCCTCGTGTTCCATTGTCCACTGAAGGCAGACGCTGTCGAGACTCTAAAAATGCTCGCAGACTCGTCGCATCGCGTATGTTTAGTTCTGTGGGTCTGTCTGTTTCATACTGATCTCGGCCTAGTGTATTATGATTACCGGCGACAACCCGCTCACTGCGGTGCATGTAGCGCGAGAGGTCGAAATTGTGGATCGGGACGCTCTTATCCTCGACCTCAAGGAGAATCCTGTCCACGAGGGTGACTTGACATGGCGCAATGTTGACGAGACCAAATTCATCCCCGTCGACCCGTCTGAACCGCTAGACGAAGCGCTCTTCCAGGAATACGACATCTGCATCACCGGTGCTGCGATGAAGCAGTATCAGGACCGCCCTGGCTGGAACCAGCTTGTTCAGAACACCTGGGTGTACGCACGCGTATCGCCAGCACAGAAGGAGCTCATCCTGACGACGCTCAAGACGCTCGGCTACACTACGCTCATGGCTGGCGACGGGACGAACGACGTCGGTGCTCTGAAGCAGGCACATATCGGTGTTGCCCTGCTGGATGGGACCGAAGAGGATCTGAAGAAGATCGCCGAGCGTCAACAGATTGAGCGTATCAAGAAGGTGTATGAGAGCCAGTTGTCCATTTCTGCTCGGTTCAACCAACCCCCGCCACCTGTCCCGGCTGCCATCGCGCACCTGTTCCCCACTGCAGTTGCCGCTCAGCAGCGAGCCGCCGCAGACCTGACTGCTGCGCGGAAACGGAATCCTATGGAGAAGGTATGTGATTGAATTGCGCACTCGTAATCTCATTTGGACTCCGCGTATAGTTCAATCTCGAATCAATTACTAGCAAAATGGCGGAAATGGACGATGAGGAGGAGGTCCCTAAAATCAAACTCGGCGACGCCTCTTGTGCAGCACCGTTTACCTCAAAACTCTCTCATGTCGCCGCTGGTGCGTTTTGCTGACCTGTTGACCTGAACTTGTTCTAATCGAGATAGTTTCTCATATTATCCGACAGGGTCGCTGTACCCTTGTTGCGACTATCCAAATGTACAAAATCCTGGCGTTGAACTGTCTGATCACTGCGTACTCTTTGAGTGTGCAGTACCTCGACGGAATCAAGTTCGGAGACTACCAGTACACTATTACTGGTGTGATGATGTCCGTTTGTTTCTTGTGCATCTCACGCGCCAAGGTACGACTTCTTTCCGCTCGAGGTAATAGTTTACTCACCGTCACTCAGCCCGTAGAAAAGCTGTCAAGGGAGCGACCTCTGGGGAATATCTTTAACCTCTACGTCTTCCTATCCATCGTTCTGCAGTTCGCTCTGCACATCGTAACATTGGTGTACATGACTGACCTCTCCCATGCGCTCGAACCGTGAGTTTGTCGTCGTTTGTACCTTCCTTGGCTAAACTGGTTTCAGCCGCGAAGGACTGATCGATTTAGAGGCCAAGTTCGAGCCCAGCCTGCTTAATACCGCAATCTATCTTCTGGGTCTTTCGCAGCAGGTTTCAACCTTTGCGATTAATTTCCAAGGTCGTCCTTTCCGTGAAGGCATTCGGGAGAACCAGTACCTGTACTGGGGTCTCGTCGGCGCGAGTGGTGTCGCTTTCTGTGGCGCTACAGACCTTGTACCGGAGTTGAACCGATGGCTGCAAATCGTCGAGATGACGGTATCTGTGAGTTTCTCTGTCATCTCTCACTGTCGGCGCTCTCAACAATACCATCCAGTTCCGGGCACGCTTGACGGCGAGCATGGTCATTGACTTTGCGGGATGCTATGCGATAGAAAAGACCTGCAAGTATTTGTTTGCAGAGTTGGAGCCCAAGGAGATGGTCACCCGTGGGCGTGAACGACGAGAACTGCGTCGGGCACAGCAGGAGGCGGAGAAGAAGGAGCAGTAGAATATCGTAGCCGGCATAAGGCTTGGACTAATCTTTAATGGCTTGTGGATGTCACACTAGTCAGCCTAACCCCGTGACGTGTGACCACTTTAAAAACTCGCCGACGACCACCATGCCCAAGGAAATTAGGGATATCAAGCAGTTTATCGAGATTGCGCGGAGGAAGGATGCTTCCCGTGCGTCGTCTCTGTCCAGACCGCCCTTCTGCTAACTGGTTCCAGAGGCCCGCATAAAGAAGATTGCCGCAAAGACCCCCGGCGGCAAGACGCAGACAAAGTTCAAGCTGCGGTGCTCCCGATACCTCTACACCCTCTCCGTCGACGACCCAGACAAGGCGGAGAAGCTCCAACTTGGTCTTCCTCCGGGTGCGTTGTCCTCGACTTTTTTTTACCTGTTCGTTTCTAACCTGCTTGCCATCTAGGTCTGGACGTCGCCGAGGTCGAGAAGAAGAAGTCGAAAAAGTAAACGACGTTTTACTACTGCTGGGGTCTTGTATGCCGACGACGTATGCCGGGGACACAAGTTATGCATGCCATGCCCTAATCGCATTCCTTTCATCGCATATTCACGAGTGTAAGCAACACGCAGAGTACAAAGATGCAGCAAGTCGCTATTGGAATTCTTCGCGCCAGCCGTCCCTTCCATGGACCTCTCCTTCTTTGTGTGTCCGTCCCTGCTCCGCTCCTGGCGCCGCTCCCGGCCTCCAGAGCGTCAATGTCGTACTCTTCGGATGGCAACCCTTCTGGGAACAGCATGTCAAGCAGCGCTAGCATGAATTGCGTCCCATCGAGATGTGGGAGGGGCAAGAGGTTGAAGAGATACAGCGACAGCGTCGCCAGTTTGAGATATCTAAGCGCAATAAGTTTGGCATGAGCAGGCGCTTGATTCGCACTCACGTCCAGAAGAGACCGGTTTGGCGATGTATCCAGAAGGGCAGTATTCTGGGGATCGATGTGCCAACCTCGACTGAGAAGAGAAGGTTAGTTCACTCGTCAATTGCGAAATGTGCCAAACTTTGTTCGTAGATCTCGTTCTTGGGACCGTTCCACAGGATTATTTGGTCTCCGGCGTTGGTATGCGCTGTAAGCCGCACCAGATGTGCGGTTTCATGCGGAAGAACACATTGCATTTGCGGAGAGCAATTGTCATCTGTCTCGCATCGATGTTCGTTGCTCGCAAGTATGGATATCGCGTCTAGGCAGCCGCTTTCGTGAGCCACGATCGATGAGAAACATGAAAGCAAGGAGGAGGATGAGGATTTGCAGCAGGAGCGAGAGTTTGCTAAGCGCTTGTTAGCTTCATTCGCGGAATAAGAGGGCAATACTCGTAAAGTCTACACGGTCTGCACACCATCCTCGGGTGGACACCGGGAGCGACGATGAAGTTAGATACGAGGTCCACAGATCTTCGGGGGAAGCGAGAGAGACATCGTCAATTTGGGTGATGAGTGAACCCGGTGCGATGTGGTTCCACAATTCGGAATCCTTCGCGCGTTAGAGACACTGGTCATAAAGCGAATGACCTCACCTCATCGATATTCAAGACGACGCGACCAACGTTGGACGCGTCTTGATAAAGTAACCGCGTCAATAAAGGGTTGCCGACACGATCCATTGTGACGAGGAAGAGCCAGAAAACTAGATTGTGGAATGGTCCTGCAGCAATGATGCGGGAACGAGCCCACGGTTGCAATGCCTCCATTGCAGTCGTGGGGAACGTCACAAATGCTGCAGGAATGGCCACGGTAAATGAGGCGCCAGCGGATACGAGAGGGATCGCGTCGCTGCAATGTGTGAATAGACAGCGACATATGGAAGATACGGCTCACAGAGCTGCAGAGACGGCATGTCCGAGTTCATGAACGATCTGCGATACGAAGACCCCGAGCAGAATGGCTGGGAGATGACCAAGTGGGGTGGTTATTCCTGGTATCTATTTCCAACTTAGCACTACATTTTGGTGCATCCAGGGACATACAATGGGTTTTATAACGACAGAGTCGGTCTCATCGAGACCTCTTTTCGCAAGGAGGGCAGGTTGGGTGGCCGTAGCCAGCGTGTTGTGCACCCACGGGGCGAGCGCGTGGCCAAAGTTCCACAGCAATAGTCCCAGTGAAACGGCGCTACCAAGAACCCCGGCGACGACTCCTGCGTTGTAGAATATTTGCAGTGAGAAGCCAAGACGCGTCCCAGGACGAAGAGATTTTGAAAGCGCGTCATGACGCTCGTTCCATGCTACGGTCTGAATGCGAGCATGGAGTTTGTCAAGGACGACTTGAGTATGGCCTGTCTCCCGTGGTCGGGCGAAAGAGGGTAAGGGTAGGAGTGGTTTGGGCTTTCTGTGGCGCCAGAAGTAGTTTGCGCCGTGCAGAACAGTCCAAACAAGAAGTAGCAAGAGAGCAAGGGTCATGTCACGGTCACCTGGCTCGCGGATTCCAAAAAAACTAATCCATACAACAGTACGTGAGGTCTAAACACGGTTTTATTTTAACGTTCCTCTCCTTGATTACCCGGTCCACCGTTGCGCGCGAGATGAACACAAAGGTATTTGGGTTTGGAGAGCTAGCGGGGCTTGCCGCCAAGCGCCGCAGGTCCGCCTCATCTTCGCTCGCCAGACGCAGAGAAAGCACGCCGATCTCATTCAGCGCAAACGCGACATCGTCCACCCGAAGATGTGTTGCCTTCGCAATCTCCATGATCGTAAGCTGGATTTCAGCGTTGACCGTCGCCGTGCCATTATCGTTCAACGTCCATCTGGCCTTTTGAGCGCTGAGAATATTGGCTCGAAGAAACATGAGTCGCGGGAAACGGAGAGCGGAAAGGCAACTAACCGACACGTCCGGTGCGAATTTCATCATCGCGGGAAGCTGGGTCAGTTACTTCACCGGCCCAACCAATTGCTCGCTTCTTTCGCTTTGGAGCGCCAACACTGGGCGAATGTGAATGACCGTTGACCACACTGGGTGTCCTGTCCTCATCGTGGTCCCGAGACGGCGAACGGAGTTCTGCGAGGTTGTTCGTTATTGAGGCCCCGAGCGGAATGACGACTGTTAGAATTCGACTGCAACGAGTTTGGTTTGAGGCTACCCGGAGCGGCGAGTCCTCACCGGAAGAAGCGCAGCAGTGTGGCAACCCAGTATGCAAGATAACTCCGCAGGCCAAGGTCAGATAGTGGACGTTCTGGTGTGCCGACCTTGCCAGCACGCCACGAGAGCTCGTAGCTGAGTTCGATCATGAGCATACCCCAGCCTTTTCGCTGATGTGGTGGTAGTGTGATGATGCATGCGAGGTTGTAGTCGTCAAAGGAGAGTTTCTCTTTTGAAAAGAAACCGCGCAAACGATCGCACTTGGAGTCCGCCTCCGTCACCAGGTAGAACATGACTGGGCCAAAATGAGGATAGTTGCAGAAAGGAAGCGGGCCACTTGCAGTTATCACAATCGAAGAAGAGCGTCTTGACGTCGATGAATAGCTTCCCGAAAAGCGCGAGGTTTTGACAATAAAGCTGGACACACGTTGGTATGAGCGCGAAGAATAATCAAACGACTCACCTTCTGCTCAGAGCCGTTCACCTCCCATACACAATGAGCTCCCCGCTGATAAACTTTCTTCCCTGGTGGATGCGTATGGGTACACCGCTGGCGATGGGCATCATACAGCTGGGGGTCGGTCATGTACTTGAAGCAAAACTCGCAAACCCACAACATGGGTCTCTCGACGCGAGTGAGGCTTCCGGCCAGCAGGTCCAGGACCCGCGCGTGCGAACGACCCGTGGTGTGTCGTACACCGGGGATTTTTGGGACGGAGGTGACTGCTGAAGCTGGAGAGTTGTGGGAATGGCCATTAGGGGCGCTGAGGCCAGCAGCGGGCAGCTCGACATCTTCTGCGTCGACTGGAGGATACGGCGAGAAGTACCTGAAGAGAACTCAGTCCTGCAAACCACCTGTGCGCACCAAACTCACCATGTACGAATGACCCAATCGCCAAATTGCACCTTGTCGAAATTGCGCTGAGCCCCAATCTTCTTGTGTTGCTCAAAGTCGTATTCCTCCTCCGTTACGACCATTGTGCGCTCGCCGTTCTCCCCGACGAAGCCCTCGTTATCGGGTAAGTGGTCGAGCTCGTCCGAGTCATTTTCGCTGCGCTTTCTCTTGCGCGGGTCGTTCGGAAGGGGCACAAACTCGGACTCTTTTATCCACTTGTCCATGCGCTTGTCCTGAGCGACAAAGTGAACGTAGAGCTCATTTCCCTCGGCTGTTTCGCGGCTCGATAAAACTGTTGCTTGTTCTGGTGGTTGGAGGTGAGGAGGGTGTATGGGGCTGAGGAGCTCTTGGAACGGACCTGGAGCAGCGTTCTTGTTTCGGACGACGAGACCAATGCGCTCGACGGGGATGGCGATGGTGTGGGTCGCAGGCATGGATAATCTGCGCTCACAAAGAGGAAGTTACTGAGACCGGACACTGAAGCGCGTCGCGGAGGTTGTGGCGGGAGCCAAGTCGGTGAGCTCAAGGTCACGACTTCTGCATTTCCGCTTCAATCTCTGCATTTTTGCTTTCAGTGCAGTACTACGTGCGGATACGACGACAATTTTGGAATAAGATCCCGGCGCTTCAGAGTACTTATGGCAGATCTAATCTGTTCATTCTAATCCAACCACACTGCATGACTCGCACCCTCCATTCGTTCCCCATCCACCGGCGTATATTCTGGTGGCGGCCACGACGCTACTTCTCTCAACCGTGTCCCTCCACCACGCCATAGCCAACCGTCCCACTCCAAGACTCGTACGCCAGGATGCGGCGGGGAGTCGTCGGTGAGGAGAATCCAGAGAGCGCCATCGGGGTCGTCGCCCTTGGGGATGATATCTAGAGCATGGGCCTTGCCACCACCAGTCAGGGCCTCGTAGCGTTCGACGAGATACGGGTTGGTTTCAATTTCGCCCGCGAACATGCCTTCGTTGTCGAGTCGGAAGACACTGACCCAGCCACATGTTGTTTCGCCCTCCCCGCCACGCGTGGTGACGAAGATACTCTGTGGGGCTGGTTGGGCAGGGGTGGACGGTGCCAGGAACAAGGTATCGCCACGGTAAGTGTGCTTTTCGCCGTCTGCCGGCGGTTCGTCTCGGAGATAAGGAGGAATGAGTGACTGCGAAGCGATGTAGGTGAGGACGGGGGCGATTCCTGCGGAGTTTATGGTATATACATCGAGATAATTCGCTGCAAAGTGGTTCAGACGGAGGTAAAGGGATACAAATCGACGCACAATGTTCGGTGACACAGTAGAGTACACGTCCGTTTGGATGTATTTTGACGTGGCGAGGGCCATCTTCTGCAGCGACGCCGTCGGATCGTTGCGGAGAGGGACTAGACTCGATGTGCGTGAGCTTTCCATCGGCTGCACGAGTATAGACTTCGATGGTGGAGCTACCCAGGACTGGAACAAACGCGAGTGGGGCCGAGGCTGTAGGATATGCAAATTCAATTGCATGGGACCCGTAGCGCTGGAAGACGCGTTAATGTTTTGTCTGTGAGGTGGTAGAGAAGGCGCACCAAGGCCTTGCGAGTTTTGTCGGCTGCGGCCCATTCTTCCTCGGGGACGAAATAGATCTCTTGGACGTGGGTGCCGTCTATGGCATGGACCTGGGCAGACGGGCCTCCTGCGGAGTAGATGTGGGAGAACGGAGGCGGAAGAGTGATGTACGAGGAAGTTGCAGTTATGTCGACAGAGTCCACGAGACGGATGTGAGGTCCTTCTTCGATGGCCCAGCTGTGGAGCTTCGGCGGAAGAGCCCAAGTCGTGGTGTAGGCATAACGAGCGTGGGGACCAAGAGCAATGTATTGATGCGGACCAAAGGCTGGAACTGTTTGGACGAGATCGAGGGAGGGTCGGAGCGGAGAGAACGCGAGCAGGAAGAGCGAGACGGATCGGAATGAACCGGAGAGGATGTGGTGTACGGGACTGGCCGGAGTCGCGTTGAGATGGAGAGGTGTTTGAAAGACCTCCATGCGATCGCATCACAACACAATTAGACGCGATTTGCAAGCGACTCGACGTCAGAGCATTAAAAATCCGAATCGATTAGGATCAAAAGTAGCCAATGATGAGCCTTTTATTTCGACCCCAGATTCTGGTCGCTAGTCATCGGACCATCCGCTTTTTGCATTCAACCGCCACGACCATGTCCGCAGAGCTCAACATCGCCGACAGCAAATGTCCCTTTGGCAAGGCTGCTGGAGGAGGCACTCGCAACAAGGACTGGTGGCCAGATCAGCTCAAGCTCGGCATCCTGCGCCAACACACGTCGGCAACCAACCCCCTCGGCGAGTCGTTCGACTACGCGGAAGCATTCAAGTCGCTCGACTATCCCGCCCTCAAAAAGGACATCCATGCGCTCATGACCGATTCCCAGGATTGGTGGCCAGCCGACTTTGGCCACTACGGCGGCCTCTTCATCCGTATGGCCTGGCACAGCGCAGGTACCTATCGCGTCTTTGACGGTCGCGGTGGAGGCGGCCAGGGTCAGCAGCGTTTCGCTCCCCTCAACAGCTGGCCAGACAATGTCAGCCTCGACAAGGCCCGTCGTCTGCTCTGGCCCATCAAGCAAAAGTACGGCAACAAGATCTCATGGGCAGACCTTCTCCTTCTCACCGGCAATGTCGCTCTCGAATCGATGGGCTTCAAGACCTTCGGCTTCGCAGGCGGCCGTCCCGATACGTGGGAGGCAGACGAGGCCACCTATTGGGGCGGAGAGACTACATGGCTCGGCAACGACGTCCGCTACCACAAAGGCGTCAAGGGTGCCGACACCGGCGATGCAGGGGTCATCCCTATGGATGTCGACGACAAGACCAAGTACCATTCCTACAAGCTGCAAGAGCCTCTTGGTGCTGTTCACATGGGTCTCATCTACGGTATGGCTATCAGTTTCGCCTTCTGGTACCTTCTACTCACTGGCAATCATCAGTCAACCCGGAAGGCCCCGATGGTGTACCAGACCCCGTCGCCTCTGGTCACGACATCCGCGTTACGTTCGGTCGTATGGCCATGAACGACGAGGAGACCGTCGCTCTTATCGCTGGTGGTCACACCTTTGGCAAGACTCACGGTGCCGGTCCCGCAAGCCACGTCGGCAAGGAGCCCGAGGGCGCATCGATCGAGCAGCAGGGCTTTGGCTGGAAGAGCAGCTTCGGCTCGGGCAAAGGTAAAGACACCATCACCAGTGGATTGGAGGTTACTTGGACGAGCACGCCGACCAAGTGGAGCAACAACTTCTTCGAATACCTGTTCAAGTTCGACTGGGAGCATTCAAAGAGCCCCGCCGGCGCGAACCAATGGGTAGCGAAGAATGCCGACGCCATTATCCCCGATGCATTCGACCCTACCAAGAAGCAACTCCCCACCATGCTCACAACCGACCTTGCCCTTCGCTATGACCCCATCTACGAGAAAATCTCGCGTCGCTTCCTCGAGCACCCTGATCAGTTTGCCGATGCCTTTGCCCGTGCATGGTTCAAGCTACTTCACCGTGACCTCGGTCCCAAAGTGCGCTACCTCGGCCCCGAAATCCCCAAGGAGGACCTTCTCTGGCAGGACCCGCTCCCCGTCGCGACCCATGCTCCCATCGGAGCCAGCGACGTTGCTGAGCTCAAGAAGGCCATCCTCGCTACGGGTATTGCGCCGGCCCTGTTCATCCGCGTCGCCTGGGCATCCGCGTCGAGCTTCCGTGGCAGTGACAAGCGCGGTGGTGCCAACGGCGCTCGTATTCGCCTCAACCCCGCCAAGGACTGGACCTCCAACAAGCACCTCGAGCTTCCCAAGGTCCTCTCCGCCCTCGAAGGTGTCCAGAAAAAGTTCGGCAAGCCCGTCTCCATCGCCGACCTCATCGTCCTGGCTGGTACCGCCGCCGTCGAGAAAGCCGCCGTTGACGCTGGCCACCATGTCACGGTTCCCTTCACCCCCGGCCGTGTCGATGCTTCGCAAGAGCAGACCGACGTCGAGTCGTACGCCTTCCTCGAACCCTTCTCGGATGGTTTCCGGAACCTTCCGCCCAAGAAGGCCTCCAACGCGCGCACCGAGGAGTGGCTCGTTGACAAGGCCCAGCTCCTCACGCTCTCGTCGCCCGAGACGACTGTCTTGGTCGGCGGACTGCGTGTGCTCAACGCCAACTGGGACGGCTCTGCCCACGGTGTTTTCACAAAGCGCCCTGGTCACCTGACCAACGACTTTTTCGTCAACCTCCTCGATATCAGCACCGAGTGGAAGGAGACCTCTGGAGACGGCGAGCTCTTTGAGGGTGTCGACCGCAAGACCGGTGCCAAAAAGTTCACTGCGACCCGCGCCGACCTCGTCTTTGGCTCCCAGTCTGAGCTGCGCGCTGTTGCTGAAGTGTACGCCCAGGCCGATGGCGGCGCAAAGTTCGTCAAGGACTTTGTCGCTGCTTGGGTCAAGGTGATGAACTTGGACCGCTTCGACGTCAAGGCGTAAAGTAAAGGTTGTTGTGCACAAAAGAAATATGTAACTCATCAAGTTGTACAATTGAAATCGAAGTCTTTCGTGTTTACAGATGTGTGTTGACACAGGTTTTCTACTGGTATGCCCCACATTCGCTCGGAAGCGGACTGCCTCGAGGCAGCTTCTACGGCTTCACTGTGAGCGAGTTGATGGCGATGCGATCCGAAAATTCTTGGTCTACTGCTGCCCTAACAGCCACTACGTATAATTTTCAATAGAGCTGCGGTATTCGGGACAAAGGAGGGACAGACGAGCTCGAATCTCGGCACTCTTGACGTCCCCAAAGTGCGCGGCAACAGTTTGCACACGTCTCTTTCAGCGTCGCTCCACATAACGCGAGGTTGAATTGACGGTGAAAGTACAGTAGCCTCAGTTTCGTTACGACTGCATAGATAGATATAACTTGAAGCCTCAATCCTCATTAATTCCCGCCATAGCATACAACTCTGCCTTGTTTCCTGACTCCTCGACGAGCGCCCGCAGACGACCGTTGTGGTTTTGAAGCAAACTCTTGGGGCTGTCGAACTCGATCTACAGGGATTTTAGCGAGTGACGAGTGACGACATTATTCGTACGATCTTTCCTGCGTCGAGGACCATCTACAAACAAGTCAGCGATGAGCTTCAACGAGCCGAAGGAGAAAATGCACGATTTTGTCTGCGTCCATGATAGTCTGCAAGCGATGCGCTACAGTGATGATCGTGGTGTCCTTGGGCAGTTGGGTGCGAAGGGAGGTTTGGATCGCATTATCGGTTTTGTAATCTAAGCGCCATTAGATCCGATTAGATTGGAGAGATTAGATCAAAGATATTAACCAATAGCAGAGGTTGCTGTTCAAAGTTTCGTGAGCATCTGGCATTCGAAGGCAATGAGAAGCAGACCTTCATCCAGAATCAAAAGCTTGCTACCACGGACGATTGCACGAGCTGTAAAATATGAACGGCAGAAAAACAAGTGGACCCAAAGCAACTCACCGAGAGCGATGATCTGGCGCTGCCCAAGCGACAGGTTATTTCCGCCCCCAGAGATCTCGCTATCGAGCGTGAGCTTTGCAGCGCTCGCTTCCTCCATATCTTCCTGGAGCGCCATGAGTCCTGCGGCGCGAAGGGCATCGTTGAGAGCGGCGTCATCGAGTTGGCCAAGGATGTCGATGTTGGACCGGAGCGAGCCAGCAAGGAGCTCGGGCTGGGGGAAGTGAGATTGGTATGCTTGGACGAAGCGCGGAACGAACCGCCTGAGGGATGATTGTGATGTTGGCGCGGAGAGCATCGAGGTTTAGCGACGAGGTTGCAATACCGTCGTAGTAGACGGTTCCCTCAGCTAGGATGCATCGCAGAAGTGCCAATGTCAAGCTGCTCTGCATTCATAGTTAGTAAACCTTCAAATCGGGAGAAACCAGAGCCCACGCCCCTTTCCTGAACCGGTTCGTCCCACTAGTGCAAAACGAATTAGATCACGATAACGTCGTCGCCAACTGATTTAGCTCACCGACTCCAATGCGTTCTCCAGACTGGATGTTGAACGAAACATCATGGAGGATATTCGGTCCAGTCTGCGAGTACCGCGCAGAAAGGCCTTGAACGCTGAGATTCCCACTGGCTGGCCAGTATGCGGGAGGGACTCCACTCGGTGTCGGCTTGGCCTCTTGTTCGACGTCGATAAATTGTCGGACACGTTCAATACTATTGCTCTGAACTTCAAATTGGTTCCAAAGTTGGACCCAACGCAAGATGCCGCCGGAGAAGCCGATTGCCTGCAATCGTCAGCCCATACAGCAATACGCGTAACAAGGAAGGGTCACCATGCTGAGCGTGAAACCGATGTTCGAAGGACGATGGGTCTGAAAGTAGACCAGGTAATATGCCAGGCATGCAGCCTATTTTCCGGTAAACATAACAGGCTTCTGAGCAATGTTTACGCACGAAAAGGAGCCCAAGACTATCTACGCGAACAATAACCCATCGGTTCAAGTTGGCGAATGTGCGTTGAATACTGCTGAACTTTAGCAAGAATAAAGACAAAGGATCATGCATCTACCGTGTCAACCGGTCAATTCTCTCCATCGAAATTTGCACGAATGTCTCTTGCGCGCCATATGCTCGAACAGAAGCTCGTTTTTGTTAGGCTTTTGGAATGGTTGAAAGCAACGCATCGCACCTAGTCCACCAATCGTTGCGCCGAGGCTATGGGTAGTCACATCAACTGCGGTAGACAAACGCCTGGAACACACTGTGCAAGCATCGGAGCCTTGGCATTGCTCAACTCCCGTTTGACACTGAGCTGCGAGGCCAGGTAGATACGACCACACCAAGCACCTACAAATCCGACGAGAATTCCTGGACCGAAGAAGAGCGGAGTGAATAGGACAACAGCGAACAAACGTGTGACAAGTCCGACGGTGTTGTCTGAGTATCGATTCAGTGAGTGCTGCTTGATTGTATGATTGAGAGTACTGCACCGATGAGGTCCCAGAAGCCCTCGGAAAGAGTATCGTCTATCATGCCCGTGTCTCCGGTGAAGCGTGCGACGAATCTCGAGGTAGGGGTAACGTCGAGAAGGCGGAACGTGGTTGCGAACACAGAGTCCATCAGCTTCGTGTGAATGGCCTTCGACGCGTTAAACGACCCAAGAGCAAAGTACGTGTAGGCGATTGTGTAGATTGTTGACGAAAACGCCACGAGACCAGCTTTGAGTTAGGCTACTCTTCAGCGTGTGGTGGAGCATGTAACAGGAACTCACAGAAGACCCCGAGATACTTGAACACCGGAACGGTGGCACCTTGTCCGTATTGACTCGCCCAATAACCAAGGAACCAAGTCTCCAAGCGGGTAAGGACTCCAGTCAGGAGAATGAAAAAGAGCAGGCCGAGGAAGAAGAGATATGGATGGGAGGAATGAGCCTCGAAGAACATCTTCATCGACTCCCAACTCACGCGCCCGACCTCGATCTCCTCCTCGAGGATTAACTTTCCGTCTAGTTTCTTGGCATCATCCGCACTGGCAGGGTCAGCGTCATCGACTTTTTCGTCAGATTTATCGAGGATCTCTTCGGCTGTACTAGCCTCTTGTGCTA
The DNA here is from genome assembly GCA_029282125.1 of Mycena amicta. Taxonomy (NCBI): domain Eukaryota; kingdom Fungi; phylum Basidiomycota; class Agaricomycetes; order Agaricales; family Mycenaceae; genus Mycena; species Mycena amicta. Next base: position 53,704 of record JARIHP010000081.1, read on the forward strand.
GCACTTTGTCGTGGGCGAGAGCAGCGCTGATGGAAGGTTCACCGTGAACACGACCATCCAGGCCTACGGACACGACGAAGTCTGCGAGCTTCTTCGTGAGGGCGATGTTATGCGTGACTAGAATAACGGTCCTGTTGGCGACGAGCGACCCGCGGAAACATTTGCTGAGGAATCATGGTGAGAAAATTCGAGTTGGTGTGATCGATGGCTCACTCAACAATCCACCGCGCCGTGTGCACGTCAAGAGCAGCCAGGATATCGTCGAGGAGAATGATTTGGCTAGATGAGTATATAGCTCGCGCAAGCGTTACTCGGGCGCGTTGGCCGCCGCTGAGTGTTATCCCCTAGGAAATATTAGCCGGAATATCAAATCCTTCGTTTATCGCGCACTTTTTCGCCGGCTTCAGTCTGCGAGAAATGTATCAACAACGGCGAAAAGAGACGAAGGGGTAAATTCACCTCATCTCCGGCTTCAAACAACTCCAAGTCACGTTCCAAGCAGCACTCGTGTATCACCTGTCTATATCTGTCCGTGTGCAGGGGCGAGTGGAAAAGAATGTTATTTTTGATCGTGTCATTCAAAACCCAACTCTCTTGCGCAGCGAATGCAACACCTTGATCGCGAGGCAGGTTGTACCAAGATGACGGCCCGGCTGGTACCGAGTGCATTTCACCTGTGAATATTTAGCTTCCTGGTTGCAACGAGACGATGAAGCAAACCGAGTAAAGCCATCAGGAGAGAAGTCTTTCCCTATGGGCTGGTTAGAACTCAATCGCAATCAACGCTGCGTTGAACTCACGGCGCCGGTTGGTCCAACAACCAGATTGAAGCAGCCGGGCTTGAAGAACAGCTCCCCGTCGATTTTGAGAACGAATCGCCGATTGGAAGGAGTTGCGGTGCCATCAGTCGTGGTGTCGGTCGGTGAATCGTTGGACCAGGTGAAGCTCGCGTCGCGGAAGCCAATGATACCCTCAGCAGGCTCATCCAAGACGATTGGAAGACTCTCTCGCGGCGAGAAGCTGTCTAGCAGTTCGGTCTATCGACTGTGAGCGCCTGTGCGATTAAACATAAAGTTTCTAGATGAGGCGCACTTTATTCAGAAAGTCGTTGAGCCGATCGATGGAGACTTTCGCGCGGACGACGAATCCGACGCAGTAGACGGTGAACCAGATCTGACCGCGGAGGAGATCGAATACCGCCATGGACGAGAAAACCTTCGAGGCGGAGAGTTCTTGCTTCATTATGACAGTCTGACGAGCAGGTAAGCGTCGATGTTGGGTAGATTGGGTTCAACTTACACTATGGGATTATATTGGAAAGCTAAGGTGAGTAACCGTTAGAGAACTCACTATGTTGCTGAGAGATGATGAGCACAGGTGTGGACCCCGGTGGAGAAGAAACTGACCGTATGTAACAACCATCGTGATAGTGGGGACGATGTAGCTTTGAAGACTGATTCAGAAATGCACTGGACGGAAATCGAAATGCACTCACTTGACCATAGCCTGCGCGGTGAAAACAACTTTGCGCCACCACAACCAAACGAGTTCGTCCTGGCGTTTTTCTTCGAGCTTGGATTTCATTTGCTGCTCCCACCCGAACATCCTGCTCAGCTCAGAATGTATCAAAACCCCAACAACTTGAAACGAACTTGATCATGCGAAGAACGCCGAGCACTAGAAATTGGGCTCAGGATATTACGCCTGTTGCGGGAAGAATGGTTAGACACACTTTCAGTAACGGTTTGAACTCGAGCATCGGTCCTGTCGATAGCTTGCTTCTGGATGCTTGAAAGCATCTTTGCCGCATATCCGGGCAACGGGGCGAGTGCCGCCATCGACCTGTTTAAGGATGAGCCTTTGACTTTCGGTCAGATTGACGGGAACGTACGCCATTCCAACGAATGCACTATAAAGGTAGTGAGTGTTGGAGGATCTTGGCTGCTCGGAAAAAATGTTTACCTCCATCCAAGGATCTGGTACAAGAATACAATGGAGCCGATGACCTGGATCGGGACCAAGACGAAGAGGAAGAGGATGTTTCGCGCTTCGTTGATATTTAACCTGCGCTCGTGTCAGCCAATGCATATAAACCCCCGCATCTCGCACAGATCAACAGTCACCAAGGTGTTAATACGACCCATAAGGTTCGCGCTCGCTTGTTTGTCGGACGACTCGGATTTCTTGTCGGCGCTCTGCTTCTCACCAGTCTCGGCTTTGACTCGGATGCGCAGCGCGTGTTCGAAAACGAGTTGCGTTATAATCGAGGCGGTTTGGGTCATGATATGGGTCTATCATCGGGAGTTAAAAGAATCTACGTGATGATGGGCGGACAACTTACGCCGACGAAGATATCCCATTGGAAGGTGAGCGAGTAGCACAGCGGGCCGACCATCAACGTGACGATCCAGAACCAGGGCTTCATGAGTCTCTCGGCTGTGGGGTTTTCGAGATAACTGTAAGACATGAACATCGAAGAAAACGAAAAGGAAGGAGAGGATGTACTCAAGAATTCGGTTTATTGATAACGGAGCTACGAAGTTGGCGAGTCCAGAGATGGCCAGTAGAACAGCCATGATGAAGAACTCCCTGCGAAAAATCCATACTAAGCCAAACGCAACATGGCGCCGTTTGCCAGAGGAAAACGCATCCACATGCTAGCCGTATTGTTTAAAAATCCAGCTCGGAAGTAGAATAAACCCACAGAAAAAGCCCTTGCCTTGAGGACTTTGGATGTGTCGTAGTCACAGAGCGGAGGAAGCTGGTCGAAGGGTAAATGTGGAATGCGGTATGCGAGCTTGACAATGGGGTCCATGAAGAAGTAGAACACGCTCGATAAGATTGACGCGGTCTGTTCTGCGTTTGGAACCGGCATGGGGTTCTTTCACGAAAGAATCAGTCAATCAGTAGCCACGAGAGTGTCGATACACACTTGAGGGTCCAAAGGGACATACGTGCGCGGCATCACAAGTGGAATAATCCCGGAGGTCACGAAGAGGGTGAATATTTTGGGCCACAAGAGGCGTCCTTCCCAGCGATCCATCGGGTCGAGGGTGTATGTCGCAAGCGGGAAGACATCGCGGTAAAAGTAGACAAGGAAAGTGGACGCGAGCACTGTATTGAGGTGACGCGCTGCGATCTGACTGGTTTTGACGCGTGCAGAAAGGGATGTCATGGCGAGAACAGTGGCATAGAGCTGTGGCAGAGGTTAAAACGAGAAGAGTGGGGACCGTTGGAGACGCGTACATATACCACGCACATTGCGAGTTGCATGTAGAGGTGTGGGCTGGCCATCGTAGCGAGTATGAGCGACATGGACTCGTGGCTCTGCTCGCTCAGTAGCGAAAACACAGATTTGGAGAATACCAGCGAGGTGGTTTCTTTGGAGTCGTCCAGCACCACCGCTGCACTCGAAAAGGCAAGGAGAAGCAGACAGCCGACCAGACGCGCGAGTTTGAACAGGAATATTGCGCCGCCGCCGTGTCTTTCAGCGTGGTTGGTGATGGATTCACCAAAGTGCGACTCGGCCTCTGCCACCTGTTCGCGAGAAACCTTGAAGTAGGACGCGCGTAGCTTGACGACGGCAGTGGAGGCCCATACAAGATTCAGCAGGAGTGACACAAAAGAGCCACCAGCAATGTAGATAGGTAGAACGAGCGTATCGCCGCCAGTTTTCAAACCCCAACTAGAGATGTTTCGCGGTGAATTTTACGCGTCGGCAAATGGCACTCACCTGGCAGTCATAGTTTTTTTGTTATCTATGTGGGACGTCGGTCGTGCTATTTAACATGTCGGCCTGTACAGCCTGGAGACGTAAGTTAGGAAAAGAGGTGGTCATCAGCGATGCATCAGTTCCGAGTCGATTATAATATACATAAGTAGAACGACAGCTGTTGCGAATATGGTTGGACCGCTCAAACCGCAGGTTAGAAGTCCTCACCACCAACGTGTGCGGAACACCTTTAAAGTATTGCGAATTTCAACTAGTCACCACTACTGGTGTACCGACCACCAGAACAAGGACTAGGAATCCCTCAGACTCACCTACATAGGCTACATCTCAGACTCACATACATGATGCTGTAAACAGCTGTTGTAGCATGGGTGCGACGCTTAGAAACTAAAACTACAGCTTTGGAACTGAACTACAGCTTTGTGCCCGGTGGGTGTGGCGGCCAAAGTCGCCCGAGCTGGACGCGTACTAGTACACCTTCAGTGATTCAAGTACTTGGAAGATGATTCAATATAAGTACTTACATGCCCTACTAGTAGTCCTTACAACCAATAGAACCTGCCTGCGACTATTGCAATTGAACGTCAGGGACAGCAATAACAAGCGAGGAAGCCACCCTGCCTGGCAGCATCGCCCTTCTCGATATACGAGCCCCACCGCCAGACCTGTTGCCGAGTCACCCTCTGAGCAGAGCTTTCGTTTGACAAGCTGTTGCCCTTGTACGAGGACTCCGAATTGCGCGCGGGAGCCAGAGCGCGAGTCGTTCCCAGAACGGCCAGACGCAGCGTCGCGGAGAGCGAAGACAGCTCGTCCTCAAGCTCGAGAATCTTGGTGCTGTTGGTGTTGGAAAGCGAGATGGCGGAGAAGAGGTACTTCATCGCTTGGGCGGCGGCGTTGAGGACAGTCGGATCTGAGTGGGAGAGGAATTGCTTCATAAATACCGTGACCGTTAGCATGCGCATCTCAAGATAAAGGTCTAAATTCATCAGCGTGGGTATTGGGGATGTTCGTGATTCGTTGGTCAGTCGGGTATTTGACGAGAAGTCTCGGAAGGCCTTGGATGAGCGCGAGTTATGTCGTTGGTCAAGTTTCCCTCGTCGCCCTGGCCGGCTTTTAGATCAGAAGGTTTGGTCGCCGATTGAGTATGCGTACCTTCTTTGCAAACTCCTTGGCGTATCTGAGTAGGGCAGTCTCCGACGTGTCCGCGGCAGAGCTGCGTTGGGGGTTCCATGGTGCAGGGGCGAGGAGTGTCATGATTAGCACACTAAACGGCAGGAGCTGAGGAGTCCGGCGACAAATGTGAGGCCGAAATAGATCGCAGAAACGGTGGAGTATGCATTCATTCTGGACCGGGGAGGGGCGGATAACAGTTTCTGGACAATGAGCCTGAAGAGGGTTAGAAGAGATTGAATGAGGGCGAACGCGCTGACCTTATCAGAAGAAACAAAGACCGGGCCCTTCTCGACAAGATCCTGGGTACGCCACTCAGGCAAAAATCCGCGTCAAAGATATAGAATACCTCGTCGTCGGAGAGCGCAATCGGCGCACCAGCCTCGATTTCCGTCATAGTGACGTTAAATCGGCCTTCTTGTAGATCGCGCGCTCTTGAGCATCCGCAGCGCATCTCGAATGAGGATTGTGGCATTGGTGTCGACAGGGTCCGTCGTGGGTTTGTGGACGAAGCAGCCGAAGGTGTTAGAGTGGAGGTCGCGTCACGGTGCTGGGTTGAAGTGCGAGTCTTGGGCCAATGATGCAAACACAGGCTTGAACCACCCGAACCTTGGTGCCGTTCTTCTCCATGGTCTCGAAGCAGAAGACGAGGTTGACGGGGAGCGGCTTCTGCGTCTCGCGGTGCCATTGCAGCAGAATTCAGCCACCGCAGAATCGGCGCCTTGTCGTCGTCACAACGAATAGGTGTGTGTTCCTTCCATCCCGCTTCGCTGCAGGCTGTACGTCGTGCCCTTGGTATTTTGCGTGCTAGCTTTGGCATTCGGAGACGGCTTTCAGAAACGCTCGATGATGAGTGGAAGGGGCACAAGTTGAGACCGCTCGGATCAATCCGCCACACCACGAGAATGGCTTGCTCAAGTTTTTAGCGGCGACACGGCGCTGTCAGTGGGGAGTAGCCTCAGTTTCGTTACGACTGCATAGATAGATATAGCTTGAAGCCTCAATCCTCGTTAATTCCCGCCATAGCATACAACTCTGCCTTGTTTCCTGACTCCTCGACGAGCGCCCGCAGACGACCGTTGTGGTTTTGAAGCAAACTCTTGGGGCTGTCGAACTCGATCTAAGGGATTTTAGCGAGTGACGAGTGACGAGATTATTCGTACGATCTTTCCTGCGTCGAGGACCATCTACAAACAAGTCAGCGATGAGCTTCAACGAGCCGAAGGAAAAAATGCACGATTTTGTCTGCGTCCATGATAGTCTGCAAGCGATGCGCTACAGTGATGATCGTGGTGTCCTTGGGCAGTTGGGTGCGAAGGGAGGTTTGGATCGCATTATCGGTTTTGTAATCTAAGCGCCATTAGATCCGATTAGAATGGAGAGATTAGATCAAAGATATTAACCAATAGCAGAGGTTGCTGTTCAAAGGTTTCGTGAGCATCTGGCATTCGAAGGCAATGAGAAGCAGACCTTCATCCAGAATCAAAAGCTTGCTCCCTCGGACGATTGCACGAGCTGCAAAATATGAACGGCAGAAAACAAGTGGACCCAAAGCAACTCACCGAGAGCGATGATCTGGCCCTGTCCAAGTGACAGGTTATTTCCGCCCCAGAGATCTCGCTATCGAGCGTGAGCTTCGCAGCGCTCGCTTCCTCCATATCTTCCTGGAGCGCCATGAGTCCTGCGGCGCGAAGGGCATCGTTGAGAGCGGCGTCATCGAGTTGGCCAAGGATGTCGATGTTGGACCGGAGCGAGCCAGCAAGGAGCTCGGGCTGGGGGAAGTGAGATTGGTATGCTTGGACGAAGCGCGGAACTAACCGCCTGAGGGATGATTGTGATGTTGGCGCGGAGAGCATCGAGGTTTAGCGACGAGGTTGCAATACCGTCGTAGTAGACGGTTCCCTCAGCTAGGATGCATCGCAGAAGTGCCAATGTCAAGCTGCTCTGAATTCATAGTTAGTAAACCTTCAAATCGGGAGAAACCAGAGCCCACGCCCCTTTCCTGAACCGGTTCGTCCCACTAGTGCAAAACGAATTAGATCATGATAACGTCGTCGCCAGCTGATTTAAGTAGCTCACCGACTCCAATGTGTTCTCCAGACTGGATGTTGAACGAAATATCATGGAGGATATTCGGTCCATTTTGCGAGTACCGCGCAGAAAGGCCTTGAACGCTGAGATTCCCACTGGCGGGCCAGTACGCGGGAGGGACTCCACTCGGTGTCGGTTTAGCCTCTTGTGCGATGTCGACGAATTGCTTCACGCGTTCCAGACTACCTAGTAGTCAGCCATCGACTTAAATGACATACAGCAGAGGTAGACATGCCTATTGCTTTCCACCTCAAATTGGTTGAATACCTGAACCCAGCGCAAAATTCCTGTGGAGAAAGAGATAGCCTGGAAAAGTTCGAATAAAAGAACACGAAGGAGAAAGTGAATGGCTCACTAAGCTGAGACTGAACCCAACATTTGACGCCCCGCGAGTCTGAAAATATAGCATGTAATATGCCAGCGATGCGGACTGGTTCGAATGTAAGATAATATAGCGTCCGAGAACCGTCGACTTAACGAAAAGGACTCCAAGTCCATCTGCATATCATTGGTTCAATCTTCAGTTGATAGATGTAATAACTCACCGACGCGAACGGTCGCCCATCGATTCAAGTTAGAGAATGTACGTTGAGCGCTATGCAGCGAATGAATACACAAGGACATTGAGTGAATCCAAAGAAACTGCTCGTACCGTGTCAATCGGTCAATTTTCTCCATTGAAACCTGGACGAATCTTTCCTGGGCACCGTACGCTCGCACAGAAGCTGAGGGAAGTAGAATTCAACGCCAAGTTCATTCTCGAAGAGGTCATACTCATACCTAATCCGCCAACTGTCGCTCCAATGCTAGGGGCCACATCAACACCGAAGGATACACACCAAAGCTAGAAACGTACTGTGCGAGTAATGGTGCCTTTGCGTTGCTCAATTCGCGTTTAACACTGAGTTGCGCTGCAAGATAGATCCGACCACACCAAGCACCGAGGTATCCAACCAGGACACCGGGAACGAAAGATGCGGGGGTGAACAGGATCACTACAAGTAACGTTGTGGCGAGTCCGATGGTCATGTCTGAGTATTTTCAGCGACACCTATAAAGAGAGAGCGTGTGTTTCGAACCGATTAGATCCCAAAACCCCTCAGAAAGGCTGTCGTCGATGGCGCCAGTGTCTCCAGTGAGACGTGCAACTGTTCTCGAGGTAGGGGTGACATCCAGCCAGCGGAAAGTGGCTCCAAAGACCGAGTCTACGAGCAGAGTATGGACTGCTTTGGAAGCATTGAAAGACCCGATGGCAAAATACGTGTAAGCGGCGATGTAGATGAGCGAAGAAAAGAAGACGATTCCAGCTGCAAAGATCTCCTTAGCAGGGCAGATCAAAAGACGAGAACTTACAGAGGATCCCGAGGTAGAAGAACACCGGAACCACGTGCCCTTGCCCGTACTGACTCGCCCAAAAGCCTAAAAACCAAATTTCTACCCGGCCAATCACGGCGTTCAGAATGATCACGATGAGCAGACCCAGAAAGAAGAGATACGGGCGTGACGAATGCGCCCGGAGGAACATGATGACTGCATCCCGGCTAACACGCCCGATCTCAATCTCCTCCTCGATGATCAACTTTCCGTCTGGTGTTTTTGGCTCGTCCGCATTAGCAGGGTCAGCGTCATCGACTTTTTCGTCAGATTTATCGAGGATCTCTTCGGCTGTACTAGCCTCTTGTGCTAGCACTTTGTCGTGGGCGAGAGCAGCGCTGATGGAAGGTTCACCGTGAACACGACCATCCAGGCCTACGGACACGACGAAGTCTGCGAGCTTCTTCGTGAGGGCGATGTTATGCGTGACTAGAATAACGGTCCTGTTGGCGACGAGCGACCCGCGGAAACATTTGCTGAGGAATCATGGTGAGAAAATTCGAGTTGGTGTGATCGATGGCTCACTCAACAATCCATCGCGCCGTGTGCACGTCAAGAGCAGCCAGGATATCGTCGAGGAGAATGATTTGGCTAGATGAGTATATAGCTCGCGCAAGCGTTACTCGGGCGCGTTGGCCGCCGCTGAGTGTTATCCCCTAGGAAATATTAGCCGGAATATCAAATCCTTCGTTTATCGCGCACTTTTTCGCCGACTTCAGTCTGCGAGAAATGTATCAACAACGGCGAAAAGAGACGAAGGGGTAAATTCACCTCATCTCCGGCTTCAAACAACTCCAAGTCACGTTCCAAGCAGCACTCGTGTATCACCTGTCGATATCTGTCCGTGTGCAGGGGCGAGTGGAAAAGAATGTTGTTTTTGATCGTGTCATTCAAAACCCAACTCTCTTGCGCAGCGAATGCAACACCTTCATCGCGAGGCAGGTTGTACCAAGATGACGGCCCAGTTGGTACAGAGTGCATTTCACCTGTGAATATTTAGCTACCTCGGTGCCATGAGACAATCAAGCAAACCGAGTAAAGCCATCAGTAGAGAGGTCTTTCCCTATGGGCCGGTGAGAACTCAATCGCAATCAACGCTGCGTTGAACTCACGGCGCCGGTTGGTCCAACAACCAGATTGAAGCAGCCGGGCTTGAAGAACAGCTCCCCGTCGATTTTGAGAATGAATCGCCGAGTCGAAGGAGTTTCGGTGCCATCGGTCGGTGAATTTTTAGACCATGTGAAGCTCGCATCGCGGAATCCAATATTATTTGGGGCAGGCACATTCAGAGTGGCCAGGGGTGTCTCTTGTTCCAAGTTGTCGCAAAAGCTATCTAGAAGCTCGGTCTATGCAGCAGTATTAGCATGACACAAATGAAATTAGCGAGACGTGCCTTATTCAAAAAGTTGTTGAGTCTATCTAGGGAGACCTTTGCGCGGACGGAGAATCCGACGCAGTAGATAGCAAACCAAATCTGACCGCGCAGGAGATCGAATACCGCCATGGAAGAGAAAACCTTCGACGGTGAGAGCTCTTGCTTCATGACAGCCGTCTGAGCAACGGTTAAGCCCGTTAAAAGGTCGAGTGGATTCTGCTCACACTATGGGTTCATGAGATCGCTTACTGGCGTTAGAAAGTCTTTGAACTCACTATGTCACTAGAAGAATCCCCATGCTTAGCACAACTTGAGATAGAACGCGGTGAAGAGACGCACCATATGTAGCCAGCATCGTAATCGTCGGAACGATGTTGCTTTGGTGGAATCGATTCAGAAAATGTGGGCCACAATGTCGATAACGACTGACTTGAGAATACCCTGCATTGTAAAAACAATCTTGCGTCTCCACAACCACACCAGCTCGTCCTGACGCTGTACGTTGATCTTGGCCTTGATTTGCTTTTCCCATCCGAACATCCTATCGAAAGTTTAGGAACATCCCAAAACTCCACGGATAACAGACTTGATCATCCGCAGGACACCGAGGACTTGAAAGCTTCGAGTTAGTTTGACTGTTTTGTTGTGAGAAAGTCTCAAGTCCGCGCACTTTCGGTTACGGTTTGCACTCGGGCATCGGTCTTGTCAAGAGTTTTCTGCTGGATATTTGAAAGAAGCTTCGCCGCATATCCAGGTAATGGGGCAAGCGCAACCATTGACCTTTTGTCAATAAATTCAGCGCTTGGCGACAATGAGACAGGACGACGTACGCCATCCCTACAAATGCACTGGCAAACTGTGTCAGCACCGTGTTAGGTCATTTTGCAAAAAGAAATAACCTCCATCCAAGGACCTGATACAGAAATACAATCGATCCAATAACCTGAATCGGGACCAAGACGAGAAGGAATAATATGTTGCGCGCCTCGTTGATGTTGGTTCTGCTCTGGGTGTCAGCAAAAGAACTCGGTGCAACTTCAGGTAGTACAAATCAACGGTAACCAATGTATTAATCCGCCCAAGCAGGTTTGCATTCGCCGCGGTGTTGGTGTTGGCCGCTTCGGAGGTTTCGTCAGCACTCTTCTCGGCTGCTGTCTCAGCCTTGACACGAATGCGGAGCGCGTGTTCAAAGACGAGCTGCGTTACGATTGAGGTCGTTTGCGCGAGGACGTGGTTCTAGGGTGTGAAGTTGCGTTACTGCCACGCTATTTGGAGGAGGCACACTTACAGCAATGAAGATATTCCACTGGAAGCTCAAAGAATAGAGCAGGGGGCCAACGACCAGCATAAGAATCCAGAACCATGGTTTCATGAGCCTTTCGGCGCCGGGACTCTCGAGATAGCTAGCAAATATTCAATCACTAAATAGAGGAGAACGAAAGGCACACACTCAAGCACTCGATTGATTGCTACCGGAGCAAGCAAGTTCGTTAATCCAGAGACGATGAGCAAGGTGGCCATAACGAAGAAATCCCAACGAAAAATCCGCAAAAGGCCAAACAAGACATGGCGCCGTTTGCCAGAGGCAAACGCGTCCACATGCTAGCCGTACTTGTTTAGAAATCCAGTTCGGAGGTAGAATAAACCCACAGAAAAAGCGCGTGCCTTGAGGACGTTCGACGCGTCATAGTCGGGAAGGGGAGGAAGCCGATTGAATGGAAGGTGCGGAATGCGGTACGCGAGCTTGACGATGGGGTCCAGGAAGGAGTAGGACACGCTCGACAAGATTGACGCGGTTTGTTCTGCGTTCGGAACTGGCATGGGGTTCTTTCACGAAAGAATCAGTCAATCAGTAGCCACGAGAGTGTGGATACACACTTGAGGGTCCAAAGGAACATACTTTCGCGGCATCATAAGTGGAATAATCCCGGAGGTCACGAAGAGCGTGAATATTTTGGGCCACAAGAGGCGTCCTTCCCAGCGATCCATCGGGTCGAGGGTGTATGTCGCAAGCGGGAAGACATCGCGGTAAAAGTAGACAAGGAAAGTGGACGCGAGCACTATATTGAGGTGACGCGCTGCGATCTGACTGGTTTTGACGCGCGCAGAAAGGGATGCCACGGCGAGGACGGTGGCATAGAGCTGTGGCGGAGGTTAAAACGAGAAGAGTGAGACTGTTAGAAACACGTACATATACGGCACCCATTGCGAGCTGCATATACAAGTGCGGACTGGCCATTTTAGTGAGCATGAGCGACATGGATTCGTGGCTCTGCTCGCTCAGGGTTATTGCTGCCAGCGAGAATACAGATTTGGCGAATGCCAGGGAGGTAATTTCTTTGGATTCGTCGTCCAGCACCACCGCTGCACTCGAAAAAGCAAGGAGAAGCAGACAGCCGACCAGACGCGCGAGTTTGAACAGGAATATTGCGCCGCCGCCGTGTCTTTCAGCGTGATTGGTGATGGATCCACCAAAGTGCGACTCGGCCTCTGCCACCTGTTCGCGAGAAACCTTGAAGTAGGACGCGCGTAGCTTGACGACGGCAGTGGAGGCCCATACAAGATTCAGCAGGAGTGACACAAAAGAGCCACCAGCAATGTAGATAGGTAGAACGAGTGTATCGCCGCCAGTTTTCAAACCCCAACTAGAGATGTTTCGCGGTGAATTTTACGTGTCGGCAAATGGCACTCACCTGGCAGTCATAGTTTTTTTTTTGTCATTATGTGCGACGTGGGGTCGCGCTATTTAACTTGTCCGCCCTGTACAGCCTGGAAACGGAGAGCGGCGGTTTACGCCCGAGATAACTGTAAACAGCTGTTGCAGCATGCGCACGACGCTCAACAGCTTCGCCTACCAGTGATCCGATACCATGCGGACTGGCAAATCCGAGACGCAAGTCAATTCTCTGGCGATTCTGGACGATCCTCTCGCTCGCAAATCTCCAGGAGAGGTCATCCCACGGTTAGGATCGTGGGTGAAGGAGTTGTGCTTATCACGCCTGCTGTCACGGTGCAGGTAGTTACTTGGTTTTCCCTCAGGCTATCGGTACATATTTAAAGTCTAGTGGTGGAACAACCGGAGCGACGTGTGGGCAAAAACGATATCGATGCCATGTTCGTCCGCTGCCTTGACGCACTCGGCATCCATAACACTCCCACTTGGGCGGCAAGATGCCAACGAATAGATCGATAGCATTGGCCTTCTCCGCGCGTTTGACGCCCTTTTTGAACGGAAGTGCTAGCACACGAGGGTGGTGCCGCAACCACCAGAGGTCTGCCTTTCCGCCAGCAAGACGCGTGCAGTGAATACGCGACTGCTGCCCCGCACCTGTTTCCTCTCAACCGCATCAGGAACGTAGCTGAGATCAATCAGAATGAAATTAAACACCGTGAGCGGCTGGTCAGGGTAACAGAACAGGGTAACGCACTTGAAGAACACAATTTTTCGTCGGAAACCTCCCGAGAAATGATCTTTGCTGTGGCCAGATCGCAGGGGGCGGACAGTCCGATAAAGTCGCCAAAGGACGACATGCGGTCTGCTCCTCGTGCCCTTGGGTACGCGCAAGCGAGAGGAGTAAGCGATTCCTTCAAGTCGTCCACCCCATAGACCTTTTTCTATGTCTCGTCGAGTTCGATGCCTACGGCGGCTCCAGCAGGCGAGACGTGTTTGAATGACGCGGCGGAGCCGTCTGGAGCTCACTAACAAGCGCGTAGGAGTTGAGGGCGTCAAGTAGGTTGATGTAACCCGGAGAGCTACAGGGAGCTACGATGTGGTGAGATATCGGGAAGGGCAGATGTTACAGCAACTAGCCTTTGAAGGGGAGTTCGCCCTTGGTAACATATGCCTGAGCGGGCTTTTGGTGAGGATTTGCGCCGTAGCGGAGTGCGATCCGTTGGACGGACCAGCTAGTCTGTCGTTCGGAAGGTCGGCGAACGCGTATTGCTCCCTGAAGTAGCCACTGATGACATCTTCGTACTCGGCTGTCATCTCAAAGGCTTTGAGAGCAAGCTTGCTCCGGAGATTATGTCCAACATCACCACTCGTTGCTTTCCATGCTTCCAGGAACTCGGTATAGTCTGAGGGATCGGAGTCGACTGAGACGCGGGCATGGTTCTTGGCTGCCGCACGCAGTAGAGTAATACCCCCGATGTCGATTTCCTCGACTGGGTTTGCGAGGGTGCAGTTCGGCTGCGCAATGGTCGAGGAGAAGAGGTAGAGGTTGCAAAGGACGATAGAGATTGGTGAGATGCCCTGGGACGCGAGATCATGCTCGTCAGAGGGAATTGAACGAGCTAGGATTCCGCCATGCACATCGGGGTGAAGGGTCTTGACGCGACCACCAAGCATTTCGGGAGCTTTGGTGATGTCCGAGACATCTCTGAAGGAGCGTTAGTCCATGTATTTGTTCAGAACGTAGGACCGGCGCACTCGATAGGAATCCCCGCGTCTCTGATCTTCTTGCGGTCGAGTTGAGAAAACGGGTGTCACGGGCCGTGACGCTCCGATGAGCGACTCGTCTCGACGCGTCAATTCGTCCTTGCTCAAAAGATATCAGAACCAGACCATTAGACTGCCCTGCAAGCCCGTCAAGGCGCGTTGTTCTCTCTTTTGCGTCCAGACTCGTCCTCACGTCGCCTAGTTCAATGGTTCCACCGCGTCTGTGGCTGCCTCGGATGGCGGTCAAGTCACCATAACCCTTTTGCCTGTCAGCGAGCATCCATTGGTCTTGTCGACTTTTCTTACCGGCGCAGGACACCCACATGCAACCCGATTCTTACTACGAAGTGCTTGGCAGCGTCGTCAATGCCACCACAGTCAAAATGCTCCAATGTATGTCGTTGGGCACTACGATCGGTAATCGTTCTCCCCGCGCGCGTCTGTATGAAACCAAACGTCCTTAGATATGAACCTGGTCGACGATGCGATAAAGCTAATGCACGATGAGCGCTGGTTCCCTCTCTTCAGCGACGCATAGTCTCAGGTTGTACAATTGAATCAAAGTCTTTCGTGTTTACAAATGTGCCTATTGCGTTACAGGTTTTCTACAGTACAGTGGTATGCCCAACATTCGCTCGGAAGCGGACCGCCTCCGAGGCAGGTTTTACCTTGAGCGGCTTCACTGTGGGTGAGTTGACGGCCTTTGCGATACGATCCGAAAGATCTTGATCTACTGCCGCCCATACCGCCACTACGTATAAAGGTCAATAGAGCTGCGGGATTTGCGACAGAGGGACATACATTGACGAGCTCGAATCTCGGCACTCTTGACGTTCCCAAAGTGCGCGGCAACATTTTGCACATACGTCTCTCTTTCAGCGTCGCTCCAAACTTTGCTCCACATAACGCGGGGTTGTTCAAAGTCGACTGGAACAACCGTTTAGCGTTCGTTTGAAGCGGATTGAAGAAAAATGAAACCATACGTTCAGTGATTTCACTCAGATCGCGGACTGCTGCACCCAGGAACGTTTCGTGTTTTGCACCCCGTTCAAAATCGCGAGCGCCACTGTCGAGCGTGCCAGGGGCTTCTTGGTACTTGAGCGGCATGATCGAGCTTTGGTAGTTTGGTCGGGAGCCCTGCGAGATGAACGTCGCAGCTCCGTCGCGTTGGAAGTTGGCCACCGGAACGATGGGAGCGTTGATGGGCAGCTGCTGGTAGTTGACGCCGAGTCGATGGCGGTGCGTATCCGGGTAGGAAAAGAGACGAGACCTAATTAAATCGTCATTCCGGTGAGTTTGCAACAACGTTCCCACTCACTGAAGGACTGGATCCGCCGATGGCTCGATGTAAGGAACGACATGCGATGGGCTGAAGGCCAGCTGCTCTATTTCCGCAAAATAGTTCTGGGGATTCTCGTCGAGTACCAGCTTTCCTACAGGGCGAAGAGGGAATTCCTTGTGCGGCCAGACTTTTGTGAGGTCGAGGATGTTGTAACGGAATGCCTCGGCCTGCGCTGGCGTCATTGTTTGCACGAACACGTCCCATGTTGGCGTCTCGCCCGATTCGATGGCTTCGAAGAGGGTTTGGGTGGTGTAGTCGGGGTTTGAACCAGCCAGCTCGTTCGCCTGAGCGACGCTGAGAGTACGGAAGCCACCATGCGCGAGGACATGGAGCTGGATGTAAACGAACGAGCCATCCCGCTTGAGCCATTTGTAGGTATGTCCAGAGTAGCTCTGGCGTCATCTCAGCATGGTGTTGATTTATTGTTGTAAACTCACATGCATCCGAAAAGCATCTGGAGTACCACGGTCTGAAAAGAGGATCTGCAGAAGCTATGAAGAAGAACGGACGAGCGATGAGGAACATACCATCACTTGCGCGATGCTTTCTGGATTCTGGCTCAGATAGTCCTAACGTCCCGGTTAAAAGATTCTAACATGAGGATATGTGGACAGACCCAAAACATATCGGCATCCTTCAAATGAGTTTGAGGATCGCGTTTCTGGGGGGGGGGGGGATATATTATACTCGCGTGGTCCACAACATGAACAACGAGTCACCTGTGTGTGGATAAAATGAGGGAACTTCGGGGTGGTTTGGGTCAAATGTCTGTTTACGAGACGATTACGAGCTCACCTTTGCTGGATCTCGAATAAAGAAAACGGGGGGTGTTGTTGTTTACCCAGTCGAGGTTGCCTTCTTCTGTCCGCAATTTAATGGCAAAACCACGAGGATCGCGAGCTGTATCGGCAGAGCCAGACTCCCCGCCGACGGTGGAGAAGCGCACGGTAGCCCGAGCCCTCTTGCCCTTGGTGGACAGAAACGGGTTGTCGGTGATATCGCTGAGGTCCTCGGTTATCTCGAGATAACCGTGAGCACCGGCACCCTTGGCATGAACAACACGCTCGGGAATGCGCTCGCCTGCAACAGATGTCAGCACTACGGCGAGAACGACAAAGCGGGACGAAAAACGAACGGTCGAAGTGAGCGAGCAAATCGATGTGGTGGAAATCTTGAAGCAACAGAGGCCCGTTCATCCCGATTCTTTGGGCAGCATAGGGCTCCACAACCGGAGCGCCGTTGCTGGTGGTGTAGCGCGCGGATTCCGCGCCAGAAGAGAATACTTGTTTAGACGGCATTATTGCTGAGGAGAAGAGAAGAGTTCATTGCAAAGGAGCGCGACGGCCTTTTATTCTGAGTTGCATGTAATGCATGACGCAAGTATCGTTGACGCCAGGAGTTGGTCATCTGCGGTAGGGCTAAAACGATGAGGCGAGATTGGGAGCACGAAAATGCGTCCGGCCGATGAAAGCACAAGTAGCGAAAGTGGGGTCGAGTGAGAGGATGGTGGCAGATGGTGGCAGGACGAGAAAGATGAGGCCTTGAGGCCTCGATATGAGGCCAGATGGAGATACGGACCATGAGCTCATCTCAGATAGCGTTAAAGGTCCTTCATACGCAATCTCGACTAGTATATCGGTTAGTACACGCGCCTGTCATTTCCATAACTTCCGCGCGAAAGCTGGGTTCGACTCCCAGGTCGAGAGTTCTTTTTTTTCGAAGGTTTTTTTCTCCTTATTATACGCGGTTCTTATCTGCTCCTCTTGTGTACTTACTCTACGATGTCTATTCATGCGGATTTCTTTACTGCTAGGCCGTTGTGGATGGCCATGGAACCTCCCAGAATGTAGTCGAATGATGGGAGACTATATCGGGACGCGGCGGTGCTGTCAAAATTTCTTGAACGTCTGAATTTCACCACCACATCGATTTACTTGCTCACTTCGACCGTTCGTTTTCTTCCTCGCCCAGTTCGTGGTAGTCCTCACGTCCGTTGCAGATCGCGCCACATAAATGGCTGTCGTCGGCTTCGACTTTGGAACGCTCCATTCAAAGGTACGCGCTCGCTACATGCTTGCCTGTCGTCCTCAAGCCTCCTTAGATTGGTGTCGCGAGGCATCGCGGTATCGATATCATCGCCAACGAGGTCTCCAATCGTGCTACACCGTGCGTGCCCATTCCTCACCGAACCTTCACAGCTTACCCGCGCACCCCAGGTCCCTTGTTGCTTTTGGGCCGAAGCAGCGCTCGATTGGCGAGTCAGCAAAGACTCAAGAAACCTCCAATTTCAAGAACACCGTTGGCTCTCTGAAGCGGCTCATCGGTCGCACTGTCAATGACCCAGAGATCCAAGAAGTCGAGAAAAAGTTTTTAAACGCGACCCTCGTTGATGTGCAGGGCAGCGTCGGTGTCGAGGTATGTGCTAGCATGGTCTTTTCATCGTCAGTTTACAATTCCCCTAGGTCAACTATGTTGGGGAGCGACAAAGCTTCTCCGCGACTCAACTCGTCGCGATGTATCTGGGGAAACTACGGGACACTACGACGGCCGAGCTGAAAGCCGGCATGACGGACGTTGTAATCGCTGTTCCCGGTTGGTACACCGAAGTTCAGCGGCGAGCGTTGCTGGATGCGGCGGCGATTGCTGGGCTTAACGTCCTGCGACTCGTCAACGACACAACCGCGGTCGCACTTGGCTACGGTATCACCAAATCCGATTTGCCTGAGCAGGCAGAGGAACCTCGTCACGTCGTCTTTGTCGACGTGGGTCATGCGAGTCTTTCCGCCGCCGTTGTTGCTTTCTCCAAGGGCCAACTTGTCGTTAAAAGCACAGCGTACGAGCGCAATCTCGGAGGTCGCGACATCGACTACGCGTTGGTCAATCACTTCTCAAACGAGTTCAAGGAGAAATACAAGATCGATGTCAAGTCGAACCCCAAAGCGACCTTCCGTCTAGCTGCGGGTTGCGAGAAGCTGAAAAAGGTGTTGTCTGCCAACGCAGATGCGCCCATCAACGTCGAGTCCATTGTGAACGACGTCGACGCCGCATCCAAGCTGTCTCGCGAATATCTCGAAGAGCTGGTTGCACCAGTTCTTGACCGCATCAGAGCTCCTCTTCAACGCGCTCTTGCTGATTCCGGCATCTCCCTTGACCAAATCGACGCCATCGAGCTTATCGGCGGCTCTACTCGCGTTCCTGCTGTCCGCGCGCGGATCCAAGAAGTTTTCCCCGGAAAGGTTCTCTCAACCACCCTCAACCAGGACGAGGCCATTGCCCGAGGCGCCACTTTCTGTTGTGCCATGCTCTCCCCCGTCTTTCGAGTACGCGACTTCCACATACAAGATATCAACCACTACCCGGTCAAAGTCCAATGGGTCGCTTCGCCCAGTGACCCCGAAGAGGACACGGAGTTGACCGTGTTCCAGCAGGGCGACAAACTCCCCTCGACAAAGGTTCTCACTTTCTATCGCCGTGAGCCTTTCGACATCGAGGCTGTATATGCCGATCCTGCTGGTCTCCCCGGCGCCGTCAACCCATGGATCGGTCGCATCACCGTCAAGGATGTCCCAGCCGAGGCGAATGGCGACTCGACCTGCGTCCGCGTCAAGACGAGGGTCAACCTACATGGTATTGTCTCCTTCGAGTCCGCATACGCAGAGGAGACCATCGAGGAAGAGGCTGCTCCCATGGATGTCGATGCGGTCGGTGACGAGGCTGCAGTGCCAGCTCCAAAGAAACGGCGTGTCAAGAAGAAAGAAGTGCCCTTTGTGGTGGCCTCCACTTCTCTGGACAAGTCCATCGTCGAAGCGTGGCGAGAGGCGGAAAACGCTATGCACGCAGCAGACAAATTAGTTATGGACACCGAGGTATCTGAATGCGTTTTTGTTTCGATATCAAAATACTCACCAAATCTGTAGGACCGCAAGAACGCCCTCGAGGAATACGTCTACGACATGCGTGGCAAGTTGGACGATCGTTACGTGTCCTTTGTGCAAGCGGAGGAGAAGACGAAGTTGCTTGCGGCACTGCAGGTAGCTGAGGACTGGCTGTACACCGAAGAGGGCGAAGAGGCGACCAAGTCCGCCTATGTCACTCGCCTCGACGCACTCAAAGTCCTCGGAGACCCCATCACGAACCGATACCGCGAGTCAGAGTCCCGGCAAGGCGCGGTTGCCCAGCTACGGGACACACTTAACTCGTACATGGCGCAGGCAACATCAGGAGAGGAAAAATACGCTCATATCGACGAGAAAGACAAGCAGAGCGTCATTGAGAAGGTTGCGACGGTCCAGAAGTGGCTCGAGGATCAGATTGTGCGACAGGCGGAAAGCCCCAAGAACGTCGACGCAGTACTCAAAGGCGCGGATATCGAGAAGAAGAGGGACGAGGTCATTTACTTTGCGACTCCGATTCTGACCAGGCCCAAGCCGAAGCCACCTGTTATTCCTGGCGGCACTCCGGGCACCCAGACGCCCAAGAGCGGCAAGGACACGCCGGATCCTGCTGCTGCGGAGAGCCCAAAGCCCGAGGAAGCCCCTGGGCCGTCTGAGATGGATATCGATTAGATTTCTGGTACATCGCACATATTGTCATCCATAGATGCTCATACTACTGTACTTTTTCTTCGTCTCTTTTGTGGCAGAAAGAACCGATGTCACACTGATGCGTGACAAATTATCGCTCGCTTTGACCGACGATGGTGTGTTGTTCAATCTCAGTCACTCGCAGCTCTTCATACAGCCCGCAGAAAATACGGGTTCTGCAGCATGACCTGGCCACCCATCTTCCGCAACGCCCCGGAGACCCGACCCCGATGTCCAGAAACCTCGATCCCTTAATGCACCCTTTTGCCCGGGCTCGCGAACGCACGCGAGCACTGAACGCTGCAAAAATGGACCGAATGTTTGCGAAACCATTCATTGCAAGCCTCGAAGGCCACGTCGGTCCCGTGGAAGCAATGGCGAAACAACCAGGCGAGCTGACCACAGTTGCGAGCGGAAGTTGGGATGGCGGTACGTCTGCGCAACTGCTTCAAAGTTTCTTGCGTATAAAACGTTCTAGGTATTGTTGTACACCATCTCGCGCGGCGGACTCAACTGCTACACCTCCCACAAGCACATAAAAAGAACAAGAAAGTGTCGGGACTATGTTTTTCGCGAGACGGTCGATTATTTAGCTGCAGCACCGACTGCACTATCAAACTCTGGAGTATGCAGAGCACAGACTCGAAGCCAATATCAGTTTTCACTGGCAAGGCGCCGCTCAAGTATGACGTTGCCCGATTTCGCTTTTTTTCTGACCTTCTTATAGCTCTATCGACCACCACTACTCTGACGCCCAATTCGCGACTGCATCCAACCTAGTACAACTATGGGATGAAACCAAGTGCGTCGCTCTTCATGCAACTCTAACGGTACTCATACGGCGCGAAGGAGTCTGCCAATATCGAACCTGACCTTCCCTACGTCAACCGAAACCGTCACCTCCGTACGATTCAACCTTTCTGAGACAGCAGTATTAGCTAGCGTTGGCTCTGATCGCACGTTCACTCTCTACGACATTCGAACGGGGAAAGCCGAGCGGCGAGTGGTCATGAACATGAGCAGCAACGATCTATCGTGGTCACCCACAATGCCAACCACCGTCCTACTAGCTTCGGAAGACCATAACCTCTACACGTTCGACATTCGAAATCTGGCCAAACCGACACAAATCTACAAGGGACATGTCGCTGCGGTCATGGCGTGCGACTGGGCACCCACAGGGCTGGAGTTTGTGAGCGGTGGATGGGATCGGACTGTGCGTATCTGGAAGGAGGGACAAGGGCACGGCTCGGAGGTGTACCACACGAAGCGAATGCAACGGTAAAAGCCTGCCTTTGTTCTTAACACAGGCACTGACGTCGGTTTCTAGGGTGTCCTCTGCTCTATTTACGCTGGACGCACGATTTGTCTTGTCGGGTTCGGACGATGGAAATGTGCGTGTGTGGAAAGCAAACGCGTCTGAGCGGCTCGGGATTATCACTGGTCGGGAGCGTGCTGCTATTGAATACCGGGACGCGCTCAAGGAGCGATGGAAGGCGGACAAGCAAGTTGGACGGGTGGTGCGCAATCGACATGTGCCCAAGCCTGTACACCAGGCGTCCAAGCTCAAGCGAACCATGTTGGACGCCCAACGCGTCAAGGACGAACGGAGGCGGAAACATACGCGCGAGGGCGAGAGCAAGCCCAAAGCAGAACGGAAAAAACTCGTCATTACCGAACAAACGTAGTCACAGTACATACAAGTATAAACCCAATATACTTTTGGTCTATGACTTTAGCGAACGGCTATCGTCGTCGCGTCGGTTGGATTTGCGGGTGCCCCAGCACCCATGCGCGAAATCGCGGTTCCGAGGCCAGACGTCCGGAGATGCAGACCGCGTGTTTTGTCAATGACAGCCTGGTACACTGGTGCCGCAGGCCTGAAGATTTCAATGACGTTCTTAAAGCGCGGGTGAGCACTCGAGGACGAAAAGGTTGTCAATGGCTCACTTTATCCAAATCAATCTTGGCGTCAGCTCCCATCCGCGACTCGCGGATTAGGTTGACGATCCATTTTTCACCCTCGTCGGGAGACAGATTGAGCCGCTGAGAGAGGTCGCGGATGTCGATTTTCTGGTGCGTTCGGCAATAGGCCTCACTGATGAGATAACGGGCGTTGTCGAGGAAGTCGGCAGCAAACTCGCCAAGGAAGAAGTCATCGCTGAGGACCTGCTCTGCGAGGCTGAGTTGTTGCTGGGCAGCCTCAAAATCGAACTCGAGGTAGAGCTCTTTGAGGAAGGATGTCACGGGATCCTGGTATTGGTACTCTTCCATTTGAACGACCTTTATTATCTCGCGGAGGGCCGAGCGGACACGCGTGGAAGCGCCGGCTGGCGGGGAGCGGGAGAGGACAGCGGCAGCAGCCAAGTAGCGCAGGAACCACGGGCATGCTGTCTGGATTGTGTTCAAGTACACCGGAGACAGGAAGGTTTCGAGGAGGAGAGTGCGACCGGAGGGGTGGTTGAAGTAGACGAACAATGACCAGTGAAGCAACCAGGTGCGGGAGTGCAGCTGATTTATGGCGGGTCCGGGCAGTGCGCGTGAATCGATAGCGTCCCGAAGAGTGTCCAGCTCCTGCAGGGCCGCGTCCCATTTTCCAGAGAGGATATCAGACGCGAGCTTTCCCCATTGCGCGGATGTGTTGAGCTCGGCATCCGTGGACAAAACTCGGAAGTG
The DNA here is from genome assembly GCA_029282125.1 of Mycena amicta. Classification (NCBI taxonomy): domain Eukaryota; kingdom Fungi; phylum Basidiomycota; class Agaricomycetes; order Agaricales; family Mycenaceae; genus Mycena; species Mycena amicta. The sequence goes on from JARIHP010000081.1 coordinate 76,486, forward strand.
GTACAGGTAGTCGGCAGCGCCGCTGTAGTTTCTGCAAAACAGTTGATTTGGGTAGACACAGAGCGTGCCTCAACGAACCCGTAGGAGTATTGGAACTGGCCAAAATGGTAGAGGGCGGTGATTTGGTCAAGGGTGAGCTTGAAAATGTGAGTCGGCGCGTCGGCTCTAGGCAAAGATCGCGCACGTTGTAGTTGTCCTTGAGGTATTGGAGATTGTGTTCCTTGTCCTGGCGAAGGGCTTGGGCGACATCTGGGTTCTCTATGACATCGAGGACAGCCTGCGCCTCTTCCTGCAGACGCTGATGCGTCAATAGTGTGTTGCGCCGTTTTTCCTCGAATTCTGAGAGGAATGAGGCAAAATCGGGGGAGCAACGAAGAGCGCACCGGCAGGAATCTCCTGGTCGGGGTGTAATTGGGAGAACAAGTTGGCCGCATAGTCGAGCATGTTCGTGCCCTTTGCGAGTTCATACTGGGCAAGCTGGATGTCCTTGAGCGCGAAAAGGGATGTTTCTGCGAGATGGACGAGGAGGGGGAAGGCCAGATGGCGGTCGAGGTGGGGCATTATTCGTTTGGTGAGATCCCACTCGGCCATGATTGTTGAGAGCAAGTCTACGTCGGCCGCCCAAGAAAGTTATTTGATCGGAGTCACGCATCTTTCCTTCATGGACGCCCTCATTGCCAAAGCCGATGCTCGACACAAGCGTCGCAAGACAACCCACGACAGAGCCGCAGACTCCATAAAGAAGCACTCCTCCGTTCCCAAATCCCTCCAGGACAAGAATACAGAACAACCAGATGTTTTCAAACACATAACCAACAAAAAATTGCGCGCACAGCTCAACCGCACGGCAGCTCAGTCGGCCCGTGCAAAATCTCTCTTGGAAGATGCAGAAATGCTGCTTGCAGAGGATGCGGGGCTCATGCAGACAGAGGGCGATCTCGAACGAACTTGGCGAGTCTCTCAATCGGAAATCGAGACGAGCGCCGGCCAGGAAGCTGCTCAGGGTCGGAGAGAATGGAAACTCGACGGCGGGCCATACCGTTCAAGATACACCCGAAATGGGCGTCATTTGGCCATCGTTGGCAGTTCTGGACATGCTGCGACATTCGATTGGATAACTGGGACGCTGCATACCGAACTCCAACTGCAAGAAACTTGTCGGGATATAACGTAGGCCCTCTTTCGCTTGTTCATACTTCCACCAATCGATCTTGCCAGCTTTTTGCATGATCATTCACATTTTGCCGTCGCACAAAAGAAATACGTCTACATTTACGACCGGGACGGCGTTGAACTGCATTGTCTCAAGTCGCACATTGAACCTACGCGATTAGAGTTCCTGCCATATCACTGGCTGCTCGCAAGCATTGTGTGTATATTCATTATTCCTGTGCTATCCACCGGTGACCTGAATTCAGGGCAATGCGGGGTATCTCAAGTACCAAGATACGTCCACCGGCCAACTACTAGTGGAACACAGAACCAAATTTGGCGCCTGCAACGCGATGACGCAAAATCTACACAACGCCGTTATACATCTGGGCCACCAGAACGGCTGTGTAACGCTCTGGACCCCAAATTTACCACATCCAGCTGTTCAGCTCCTAGCACACCTTGGACCTGTCTGCAGTGTCGCGGTCGATTCTAGTACCGGTGGACGGTATATGGCAACTGCGGGGCGCGACAGCACCGTCAAGGTCTGGGACTGCAGGAATTGGAAGGGTGCCGTGCGCGAATGGTCTGCTCGAGGCGGGCCCGCGGAACTCGACTGGAGCGCACGCGGAGCTCTTGCGGTTGCCAGTGGTGGCTCTGTCAATGTATTCTCTTGTTTTTTCTCAGCGCACAAACTAACAATTCTCGTAGGTTTACACTTCACCCGCAATACAACAACCAATGCACGGGAACACCCAACCGCCGCTATATCTGACGCATCCGCTGCCACACCGACCACTGGTTTCTGTCGCCTTTGCACCGTTTCAGGATGTTCTCACTATTGGACATGCTGACGGTCTGTCGAGCATTCTGGTTCCTGGCATTGGAGAACCCAATTTCGATTCAACAGAGGCAGATCCGTTCGAGAATCGCAAGGCGCGACGCGAGAAGGAGGTCAAAGCACTGCTTGACAAGGTTTGTTACCGCTCGTTTTTCTTGCTCGTCTTCTTGCTGAACTGGCGAAAGATTCAACCCGACATGGTAACGATTGATCCCGAGTTCATTGGGTCGCTTGCTCCTACGCAGTCCGCACTGACGACGTTGGATGGCAAACCAGCCCAATCTGTGCCTTTTGCACGACTTCCGCGGTTGGACCGGTTACGGGTGCAGGGCAAGGCGGATGAGACTGAGGTGGTCGACCCAGACGACTATACGCCGGATGGGACAAAGCGTACGCCAGAGGAAAAGGAGCGTAAGAAGATGCGAGGCAAGGGGAAGAGCGTGAAGCGGTACTTGCGAAAGCAACGCAAGAACGTGATTGACCCCACGGCGGTCGCGATACGGGCGAAGCTGGAAAAGCAGAGGGAGGAACGGCAGAAAAGAGAGCAACAGAAGCAGGGGGTAGAACGCAAAGCGTCTGCGCTGGATCGCTTTGGGAAGTAGTATATTTCGTTGTGACGTGACACTACTCGCTTTCTCTCGACCTCCGTCTCCGACGCGTCTTTTCATTTCATGTCGAGCCATAGCCCTCCGCCTTTGCGCCATCCTATACCTTCGCACCCGACCTACATTCCTGAGCCCCCGTCGACCCCAGGCTCGCCTCAAGGCTACCAGCGCTTCACGTCCTCTCCGCAGCCTGGACAACAGCAGCCGCAAGCTCACGCCCACGTTCCTGCATACACGTCACCCTTCCAGCACCAACAGCAACATGTTCCCCCTCCACACCAGCCAATGATTCCGCAACCGCAGTTTGGCGCTTGGGGTGTAAACGATGCCACCGCCCAGTTTGGCATGCAACTCGGCCAGAATGCTGTCGCAGCCGGCCAGGACTATGTTCAGCGGACGGTATGGACTCTCCACGCGACCTGACTCGGGCTCATTCAACCAGTGGGTCGGCGTTTTCCCAAATGCACGCGTCAAACCCCACTTTAATGTCTCCAATTCGTATGTCATGCGAAAGCTACGGATACTGTTGTTCCCTTGGATGCACAAGCACTGGGGGCGCAAAAGTAATCGGACAGACGCTGGACAGACGGAATGGCTTGCCCCGAGGGAGGACGTCAACAGCCCGGACCTGTATATTCCGCGTACGTGTCACTCCAAATTTTGCCCGTTTGGCTGATTGTTCAAAAGTAATGGCGTTGGTGACATATATTCTGCTTTGCGCATTAGATGCCGGTCTGCATGCGCGCTTCCACCCGCAGGTTCTTGGAGAATCCGCGACGCGCGCCATCATGGTCGTGATCCTGGACTTTATGGTCGTCCAACTCGGCTGCTACTTGTTGAATGTGCAGGGTACGAGCCAGGCGATCGATGTCCTTGCTTACGGGGGCTACAAGTTCGTTGGGTACGCATGCTATATTGCGGTTATCATCGTCCTGACCTTTTCCAGCGTAATTGCCATTGTTCTCGCTGGCTTCCTTAACCTCGGACGAACGCTGGGATGGGTGGCCTCGGTATATTTCATTACCGCCAACGCTTTCTTCCTTGTACGTTCGCGAACCTCACCTGGAATAGTCTAACTGGCAACAGATGCGTTCATTGCGCTCGCTCATTCTTCCCGATGCTGCGGCCCGGGCTGCCTCTTCAGATCCTTATGCAACAGCTCCGCCGGCCCCGCAACGACGAAGACGCATCGGGTTCCTACTCTTCGAGGCAGCCACACAGGTCCTTTGGATGGGTTTCTTGACGCACATATAAAAGACCGTAGATTTTTTTGACCAAAATGTACCGATTTGGGAAATGCCGATGTCGAAAAGGGCTCATGACCCATGTCCGTGGAGACCCATGTCCAAATTAGGGCATGGGTCTGCACCCGTGTCTGATGCGATTATTTCCGATTGATGTCCGTGGTATTCCGCAGTGACCAGTGTGACTAGTGCCCAATGCCCATCGACAAAATGGCGAACGAAGGAGGCGAAGAACTCAGAAAAATTATGAATCAACTGGCAGAAGATCTTTCTATTATGAAAGTATAAACTACAAACAAAATGATCTAGTTCTACGCCGTTCCTTGCAGCAATCTGTCGTGTAAATCCTCCGATTACAACGAGGAACAGTAAAAGGACGAACGAGGAAACAAGAGAGAAAAAATCATACCCGTATAGGCCTGTAGTAACGGGTTCACCGAAAAAATAAATCGTGCGCGTCGAAGCTGAAGCGGCGTGAGGTGGGTGGGATGTGGAGATGTGCGGCAGTGCGGACGGTCGAGGGGGATGTGACAGCAGTGTATCGTTTGCGGGGTCGGTTGGTGGGTGCAAAGTTGTCTTGCACGCGTACATCTGTTGGTCATCCGGCGCTGGGGAAGGACGAGAAGCTTAGAAATTTAGAATCAGTGAGGAGGCAAATAGAGAAAGTACCTTGTGCAACAGGTGTTGCGCGTGTAATCGTTGTATACTCCAAGACAGTTGCCGTCCGTCGCCAATCGTCTGAAAGCACTGGCAGCACGAGATGGGTGGGATGTGCATTCACATCCCACCAACCACATGCAGCTCAAGAGCAATGCAGGGCACACAGCCGACGCTTCTTGCTGCTCGACGAACGACGATACGGCCGTAGATAGCGAGAAACGGCGGCGCATGCAACGTCGAGGGCGGCGTGACGGCGGTAGTGAGTGTGAGTCGCGTTGCCGGCGATGGAGACGGTGATGGCGGTACAGAGGCGGGTACAGGAATGAGGCGGTGTGGGTATGAGGGATGGAGGACTGGGGAGGAGCACGTATGTGGAGGACTCGGCGGTAGCGCGGAGGGTCGACAGGCTGTTGTGACACGAGTGGGACAGGAAACAAAATGAATGAAAGTATCCACACCTTGGAGAACCCAGAATTCGAGTCAAGAGCATTTACAGAGGACTAGCCCGTGATTTGGAGATGGTAGGGTGGAGGTAGTGTAGAGAGAGAAGGAGAGAGCAAAGGGCATGGAGATTTGGCGGTTCGGCGGGGTATATGGAATCGATGGGTGGTCTGAGTCGTTGCGCGGAGAGTGAGGAAGGCACTTGAGGCGCGTCTGTGAATTGGGTGCAGTAGGCGAGAACAAGAAGGTGGTAGCTGAAATGTGGTCTATGCCTGTAGTAGTGTCAGTGAAAGATTCAGTAAAGGTTAGTGAAATACGGGTAAGCAGACGCACCTTGAGCCCCCGATAACAGCAGAATGTCCCCAGGACATTCTGCTGTCGAGCTCCCACCTCATCGCTTGCACATCCGTCTCCAGCCTCTGTTCCGAATGCCCTCCAGCCCCCCATCCGTCTCTGCAATCTGTGCGCGCGAGCACTCGTCGTCGTAATTTGGGTCTTGAGAGCGGCGGGATTAAGGAAAACGAATGATGGAGGAAGGAAGGGAGGCCAAATCGGCTCCGAACGAGCCCGCTCGCGTCGAATTTGGTGGAGAATTGAGCCCGGTGGGTCGTCGGGAATGTGAGAGGATTTTGGCAGAGGGGTGACACCGAGTGACAGCGTGATCTCCGAGCCCAAAACGGAACCGACGGCGATCTCGGCGATGGGCCATCGAGTCCAGAGCCCAACTTGAAAAATGATTGGCTGGGTCCCATGTCCATATGAGGAGTTTCCTCCGGATGGACATGGGACACGGCCATCACAGGCCAGCTCGATTCGGACATGGGATTCAAGTTGCTGATCTTGCTCTAACGTGCGTTGTAGGCCGATTCAAGTTGTGAAAATTGGCAGAAATATCCATGGTATGTCTAATAATCTCCCTCTTCTCCTTCTTCTCTTCTCTCTTTCTCCTTCTTTTTAAACTTGATTTTTTCTCGCTCTCCACAGACATGGGACATGGGCCGCGAAAAGTCACACGCCTGCTTTTTTCTTAACCGCCATGGCCAAAAGCACCAGCCGTACAGCCAAAAGCACCAGCAGCACCGAAAAAAGGCCAGAGCCGCCCGCTGCGCTCATCGATGGCCACGTATCCCTCGAGCAGTGTAAGCTCGCGGTGGACGCTCTCCACAAGCACTTTGGAAAACACGAAACGGCACGCGAAGAGACAGACCTTCTGCCGGTCAAGGAGCAGCATGTATGGCTCAACGTTACGGTCAAGAAGATTACCTCTGCCCATCGCTTCAAACCCGTTAAAATCCCCATTGTGCACCCCATCGTCGACCCCCGAGTAGAAGCGGTCTGCCTCATCACCAAAGACCCCCAGCGGAAATACAAGGATTTGCTCGAGGAAAATGGAATCAAGTTCATCTCGCGCGTCGTGGGCATCGAGAAGCTCAAGGGCAAATTCAAGCCATTCGAGGCGCGGAGACAGCTGCTCAAGCAGAATGGACTCTTCCTCGCAGACGAGCGAGTCGTTCCGTTGCTACCAAAGCTGCTCGGAGTCAAATGGTTCGAGGCCAAAAAGTGCGTTCCTTGCTACCCTGAACACTATTCGTTCCTGATTGAGGCGTTAGACAACCTATACCGGTCTGCCTAACGCGAAAGGACCTCAAAGGGGAGCTGGAGCGTGCCATTTCATCGACATACATGAACCAGAACCAGGGCACCTGCACGTCCGTATCCACTTTTATTTTGTTGCATGTCGCTCACACTAATTTAGAGCAATAAAAATCGCGAAACTGCCTACACATACCGCCGCGCAGACGATGGCTAATCTTGCTGCGGCGCTCCCTGCTGCTGTGAACGGCATCAAGGGCGGATGGGACAACGTCCAGAGCTTGATACTCAAGACCAATTCGAGCGCGGGGTTACCGATATGGAGCTGCGATCTTGGGGAGGGTCGATGGGCTGGGATGGAGGTGGAGTTGAAGGAGGATGTGGAAGAGGAGGAGAGCAGTGCGGTCAAGGGGAAGAAACGCGTTGCGGTTGGAGACGAGGATGAGGACGAGCCGAAACCAAAGAAGAAGAAGGCCAAGAGCGTTGAGGAAGTGTCCGAACCCACAGCCAAATCTATGCCTGCACCGCCACCGACTTCAAAAGTCGACGCACCGAAAAAGAAGGACAAGGTTGTACTCGCGGAGACGTCAAAGAAGGTGAAGCGGAAGGAGGTCGTCCAGGATGAAGGGCCACTCAGCGCTGCGAGCCCCAAGACGACGGAGAAGAAGAAGAAGGTGAAGTTACCAGAATCGGAGGTTGTTTCGGAGCCGGAACCGCCTCAACAACCGAAGGAGAAAAAGCCAGTCGAGAAGGAGGCGCTCAAGGAGGAAAAGACAAAGAAGAAGAAAGAAAAGGCTGTTGTTCCCGAGCAGCGGCCCGTTCCCGTACCGCCAACTGCTGACGAGCTCAAACAAAAACGTGTGGGCAAGGCGGGCGAGCGGAAAAAAGAGGTTGTAGTGGGCGGGAAGGACGGCAAGAAGAAGAAGGGGAAGAGCGCCAAGGACGCACTCGTTGGTCGCAAGGCGGGGCAGTAGAACGCACTGACCGATCTCTTCGTGTGGATTACTTTGGGACCAAGTCTAGAGTACAAATATGTCGTGTTGCGTCCTGGTGGAGCTGCGATTACTGTACATGCATGAAAAATGTCGTGCCCGCAAGATGGTATGGGTAGGATGTGGGATTATAAGTAACAAGAAGAGCAGCAATGGGGAGGTATGGACGGACGAGGCGGTATTATGTGGGATGGGTAGCGGAGCTCAAAGGCCCTGGATCTGGACAATGAGGAACTGTTTCTCGTCACTGAACTGTTCATCTGTCGAGCCTGTCAGTTACAACGTCAACAACATAAGGAGTTTACGAACCCTCCTTGTCGTTGTGAAAGTTCCGGAGAAAGACGAGTAACTTGTCCCTGTTGCGCCGTAGTATTGTTTCGATTTGGTCCGGCTTCTTCGGATTGGCCACAAAGACCTAGAGGGATGAGGGAGGTGTTTTCAGAGAGCACAGAACATACCTTGAAAACATGGAAGGCCTCAAACTGAATATTCTTGCTCTTATCCCGAAGTAGATTCATCATCATCTTCAAATTGGCCTCATTCGCAATATACCGTGTCATAACATTGAAGTTGGCACGGTCGAGCAGAATTTCCCCAAGCAACTTGAGGGACTGTCGCTTCGTGACATAGTTGTTGGACAATATTAGCGTGGTAAATGATGAGAAAAACTGGACTAGTCAGCGCGACCGAGGCGGGACAATCAGTATGACGCACTCGGTCGTAGTTCTTGTCTAGATACTCCGCAACCATGGGTTTGTGCCGTGTAAGCGTCTCCTTGAAATTGGCAAAGGCGTCACAGGAAATGCCGAATGTTGTGGTCTCGATGTAGTGAGGGAATTTGTAGAATCTGGTGGGGGGAATGAGCACTGTGTTTATGATCAAAGGGAGATGATTGCGGACTGGTCGGAATACAGCAATATCTTGCTAAGCTGTTCGTGGCGAAGGATCTCTTTGAGAATCATGCCTGTGTTGAGGGCAACCTCCTCGTTCTCGTACCCGGCGAGGGCGGCAAAGATGACTTCGGGCTTGGACGAGATGTATTCGACGGTGGGCCATCGTGTACCGATCTGTCGTCGCAAAAGGTTGTTGAAGATTTGCACGACGTCCTTGCGGGCCTCGAACTCTAAACGGGCGATGTTGAGAACCAGGAGATGGAGGAGGTCGGCGTTGTATGTCTCCTGGGCCAGCTGTGCGATGACTTCGGGGAGTGGGTCTGTGCGTTGTCGCTGAATAACAGGCTGGGCTCTGGCACTGAGGACTACCCACCGCCATCGCCGTAGAGAATCCCCTTGATTTGCTGCAGGTTCTTCGTGATGTCCTCGCTCGCCTGGGCTGCACTTAGCGATGTAGACAGAGACGAACAAAGAGGGTACCTTGCGACGGGACTCGCTGCCGGGTGCTCCATGCTCCAGACGGGGTATTGCGTCGCGCAGACCGCGAACGAGATCCGGTGGAGTGCGTTGCTTGGTCTTGAAGAAGTTCATCTTGTCGCTGGAAGAGCCAGGGTAGTGGCTGGGGCCGACAACGAGGAGGGGTGGTTGAGGACGAGAAGGAAGACGTTTCGGAAGTGTGTGACAGCTGTTACGCAACTTCAAGTTGAACTGCTCAACGCGCCGCAGCGCGTAGATGCCCGCTCCACGTCCTTCAGAGAGTGCAGCCGCTCGAGCTGCCGCTCAACAGGCAGAATTCAACGAGAAGAAGTGGGTCTGGGTCCCCGATGACAAGGACGGATACCTCGCAGGCTGGGTTAATGCAGAAGAGGGGGACTATGCTCAGGTCGTCATGGCTGCCGGCGGCGAGGTATGGCCCCATTCATTCTACCTTGTGCTGCGACTAATGGCCCCAGTTCCGCAATGTGCCACTCTACGCATTGTCCAAGATGAATCCTCCAAAGTTTGACCGCGTGGAGGACATTGCCGATCTCACCTTTCTCAACGAAGCAAGCGTTGTACACAATCTCCGGCTCCGTTTTGGGTCTGGCGCGATCTACGTGCGTCGCCAATGCACCCACTTGAATCGGAATCTGACTCTCCTTGCAGACATACTCCGGCTTATTCTTGGTTGCCATTAATCCCTACCAAAGTCTGCCCCTCTACTCCGATGCAATTATACAGCAATATCGCAGCAAGCGCAGAGACGAGAATCCCCCTCACATATTCGCCGTTGCCGAGCGTGCATGGGTCCATATGGGCGAAGAACGCGAGAACCAGAGCATCTTAATAACGTTTGCGCATCTTCGATCGCCGTGAAATACACTCACCCGATCTCCAGGGGAGAATCCGGCGCTGGAAAGACCGAAAGCACCAAGAAAGTCATCCAATATCTAGCCGCAATCGCCACAGATGTCCACCAAGCCCATTCACGCTCCCCGACCATCGGCACATCAGCGTCCAGTGGTAGCCTACCTCGAAACGATTCCTTCAGGCGCGGCCATGGTGCTACTCCATCCATCTCTGGTGCTAGCGGTAGCCATTTGACTGCAAGAGGCCGGTTAGGTCTTTTGGAGCGCCAAATTCTCCAGGCCAATCCCATCTTGGAGGCGTTTGGAAATGCACAAACGCAACGAAACAACAACTCGAGTCGTTTCGGAAAGTTTGTTCGAATCACGTTTGCCCCGGACGGTAGCATTGCTGGAGCCAACATTGACTGGTACCTCCTCGAGAAGAGTCGAGTAGTTGTGCGCAGCGAGGCAGAGAGAAACTTCCATGTATTCTACCAGCTTATGGCAGGCGGTGGTTCTCTGAAAGGTATTTATTGGTTGCGTCCCTCTTAGTCTTCTCATTCAACCCACAGAGAATCTCTTGCTCGGTGGCGGAATCGAAGACTACGAATATCTGAATACGAGTAGACGTGAGGTAGACGGCGTTGATGATAGAGAGGAATGGTCGTTGCTCAAGGTCAGTTGTCTGAACCGGCCGACTGATTCTGTTCTGAACAATCCAAGACCGCGCTGGACACTGTAGGATTCACGCCCGCCGAACAATTCGATTTATTCCGAATTATTGCTGCAATCCTTCACATCGGCAACATTGTCATAACGTCGACACGAGCAGACGACGCTGTCATGCCGGATCCATCTCAAGCCGAACGAGTCTGTCATCTGCTAGGCATGCCCGTCGCAGAATTTACACGGGCAGTACTGCGACCTCGTACCCTCGCCGGCCGCGAATGGGTCACCCAGGCTCGAACTAAACAGCAAGCCCTCGACGAGCTTGGTGCCCTCTGCAAAACTCTCTACGAGAAGTCATTTGGTTCGATCGTGGACAGAATCAACGTGGCTCTGGATCGACCCTCGTCGAAATCGACGTTTATCGGCGTTCTCGATATCGCCGGTTTTGAAATTTTCGAAATCAACGGATACGAGCAATTGCTGATCAACTACACCAACGAGAAACTGCAGCAGTTCTTCAACCACCACATGTTCGTGCTCGAGCAGGAGGAATACACCCGCGAAGGGATCAAGTGGGAATACGTTAATTTCGGGCTTGACTTGCAGCCCACGATCGACCTCATCGAGGCCAGCGGCTCTGTGATTGGGATGCTGAGTTGTCTGGACGAAGAATGCATCATGCCGCGCGCGACCGACTTGACCTTTACGAACAAGCTGCATGGTATGTGGGCGGGAGGCGTTACCGAAGAGCATCCTCATCCCGGTCGAGCCAAATACGAACCAACGCGCTTCGACCAAGGCTTCATTGTACACCATTACGCCGCCAACGTCGAATACCGCACCGACGGGTGGCTCGAGAAGAACAAGGACCCACTCAACGACAACCTCACACGCGTTCTGGCTGCGTCGTCGGATCGCTACGTTGCTTCTTTGTTTTCCGAGTACGCAGATGCTCCAAGTTCTGGTGGGAGTGTCTTTGCCGGCGCAAAGAAGCGCGGCACGAAAAAGGGCGCTTTCAGAACCGTTGCTCAGCGGCACAAGGAACAACTCTCCAGTCTCATGTCTCAACTCCAAGCAACACAGCCCCATTTCGTGCGTTGCATCGTGCCCAACTCGAATAAGAAGCCTGGACGGCTCGATGTACCGCTTGTACTCGACCAGCTCCGATGCAACGGTGTCTTGGAGGGAATCCGCATCGCACGCCTGGGATATCCCAATAGGCTGCCGTTTGTAGAGTTCCGCCAACGCTACGAGGTATTGACTCCTGGAATCATTCCTCGAGGATACATGGATGGCAGGGAAGCTTGCCGTCGCATGGTCAAGGCGTTGGAGCTCGACGATGCCATTTTCAAGATCGGCACATCCAAGATATTCTTCAAGGCCGGAGTTTTGGCTGAGCTGGAAGAACGCCGTGATGCTTTGTTATTTGAGATCTTCTCACGGCTTCAGGCCGTCGCACGAATGTGGACGGCCAGACGGCAGATGAAAAAGGTCTTGAATAGGGCAGTGTCGATCCGCACTATTCAACGGAATGCGAGGGTGTATGCAGAGCTCAGGGATTGGCCTTGGTGGCAGCTCTATACAAAGGTATGTGGCGGCGGCTTTGTGGGCTTATTGTATTGACCAGAAATAGGTGCGCCCATTGCTGGCAGCGACCCGTAGCGACGAAGAACTCCGAAAGAAGGAAGCGGAGCTGGCGCTTATCAAAGAACGGGCCGAACGGGACAAGCAAGAGCGCGAAGCCCTTGAAACGTTGAAGTCGTCTCTAGAAGCGGAGAAGAGAAGGATCGAGGAAGAGCTCGAGGCCGAACGCATCCTCGCTATCGACAAGAACACAGTTCTTGAACGGAGCAAGAAGCGCGAAAGCGAATTGGAGGATGAAGTTGGCGCCCTGCAGAGCGATTTGGATGTTCTCGACTCGCAGCTCGACCGCGCGATGAAGCTGCAGAAAGAGAGTGACGAGAAGTTTGAGAGTCTGCGACAAATGTTCGACCAAGCGGCAGAACATCTGGTTCGTCTGGAGGCCGACGAGAAGTTGTGGGCTGCGAAAGAAGAGGAGCTGTCCGCCCAGCTGTCGGTCGCAGACCAAGAGCGGGAATCGATGCAGTTGACTATCGACGAGCTTCGCAAGGTTGGCGAAGAATTGACGAATCTTGCCCTCCAACGCGAGGAGGATCTCGCTCGTTCCAAGGAGCGAGCGGACTTGGCGATCAGAGAATGGGAAACCAAGGTCGAAACAGACGCTCGCCACAGGTCTTTCGGTTTTCTTTTCTAGACTTTCTCTCGCTGATTGAATTTTTTTAGCGACCTTTTGCAACGCAAAGTCGACGAATTGGAAGAAAGTAGGCGGCAGTCGCAACAACAGATTGCAGAGATGGAACGTTCGGTCGCCACGACCTCCAAGTCAGTCCAGGACAAGGACTCGCAGCTTGGGATACTTTCGGAGCAAATCGCGTCTATGAAGAAGCTACACGGCGAAGCCCTGGCAGAAATCCTCGAACTCAAGAATGATATCGACACCCTTGATGCAGAGCTCAATGCTGAACGGGGGGATCGTACCAACGAGACGGAGACGCGGAAGAAGCTCGAGCGAGAGTTGGACGAGTTGCGGAAGTTGATGGAGGCGAAAACGAGCGAAGCGACTCGTCGTGCGGACGCGGAGAAGAGCAAGGAGCAAGAGTTGGTCAATTTGCGACTACAGTCTCAACGGTTGCAACAGGACCTTACCGAGGGTCGGCGGCAGCTTTTGGAGACGCAGAAACAGCTCAAGTTGGAGCTCGAGACGTCTTTACGGGAACATGCGGCGTTGCGAGAGAGCCACAAGGCTCTTACGGAACGAGAGCGTGCTGTCGGGTCCGACCTATCCCGAACTAAAGCAGCACTCTCCGAACTCGAGAAATCCAAGCGTTCCCTTGAATCAGAGCTTCAATCGAGCCAGACGCGGCACAATGACGTTCAGACTCTGTTGGCAGAGGCCAGGAAATCCAAAGAGGTAAACTTGGACGTTTTTCTCTTTTTTTCGGGCGCTAAATATAATAATAGGTTCTGGAGCGCCAATTGGTGGTGGCTCAGGGTAAATATCATGACATTGAAGATGTTATGCTGCAGCTCGAACGAGACAAGAGCACCCAGGATCGGCAACTGGACGTGATGAAAAAGCAGCTCGAGGCCGAAACCGCCAAACGCACGCAGTTGGAACAATCACTGGCCAATCAAAAGAGCGAGGTGGTCCAGCTGAAGCAACACAACGTACAACTCGACGCAGCCCTTGGGCAAGCTTTGCTAGATCTGCAAGCCCGGGATCAGGAAGCCAAACAATTCGAGTCGAAACAGCATACGACTATTGTCGAGCATGTGCACGTGCTTGAAGAGGCGAAACGAGTCACCGATAGAGAGTTGGCGGATGCGAAAGCGGAGCTGGAGCAGAACCGGGCGTATATCCGCTCACTGGAGAAGGCCAAGGTCCGGCTGACGAGCGAAGCGGAGGATCTCACTCGGGAGACTGAACGGGAGCGTCTTGAGCTGCAGGCCAAGGAGAAATTGGTCAAGGCTCAGGAAGACAGGATGATGAGGGCGTTGGCAGATGCGGAGCGGGATCGAAAGGAGAAGGATGCGGCGGAGCTGCAGACGCGGCGGATGCATATCGATTTCCAGAGCGCCCAACGGCAGGTCGAACAACTCACGCAGCAATTGTCGCAACTCCGGCGCTCGAAAGATGAGCTGGAGGCGGACCTTGACCGCCTTGTGGATCATGACCATGGAGAGCCCCGCAAGTCGATGGCTCGTCGGATATCGCAGCTCGAGGGCCAAATGATCGAGGTCAACTCGCCGCGTCCTGCGCCCCGTTTCGATGGCGAGGGGCCTAGTGATTGGAGACGGCAGAAGGAACGTCTGGAGGGGAAGCTCGCGGAGATGACCAAGGCGTATGAGCGGTCGACTGCTGAGCAGTCTGAGCAGCGGACGCAAATAACGACGATGCAGGGCCAAGTGCGGCAGTTGCGGGCAGCGCTGGACGACGTGGAGGCTGATCGGATGATGCTGCAAAAGGCGCGTCGGGCGTTGCAGAGCGAGTTGGAGACGATTAAACACGACCACGTCGACACGAGTCTGGTGCCGAACGACCGGGAGATGCATAAATTGCAGCTGAAACAACTTGATCTTGAACGGACGCTCGATGAACAAGAATATCGGACGGCACAATCATTGGACCGGATGAAGAAGGCTGAAGGGTATGCGGCGGAGCGGGAGGTCGAGCTTGGCAAGGTGCGGGTGGAGAAATCGGCATTGGATCGCATGAATGTGCGTTTTTTTTTTTCTTGTTGTTTTGATGAATGGGTTTTGAATCTTAAAACAGGCCAGCCTAGAGAAGCAGGTGATCGAACTGCGAGCGCGAATCAACGAGTTGGAAAGTCGACCCACCAACTCGCCGCGACCGCCAGCGCGACGGGAGAGCCGAATCGAAGAGTTGACGAATCAGCTGCAGACAAGGACGAGACGCTAACGCTTTTTTTTTTTACGATAAGTTATTTCTTGCACATTGTATTGTACCACATCTACACGAACTGTACCGATTAATCAATCCCATTCCTCGTCATCCTCCTCGTCGTCGCTGTCGCCCATATTCTTGTTTCTGAGCATGAGGGCCTCGGCGAGTGCGGTTGTGAGATCTGGGGCACCACCAGCACTGCTGGTTGGCGTTGCGGGTTCCTCGGGGGCTGCTCGGGTGGGGGCAGAGTCGGTCTTGCGTAGAGAATGTACGCCCTTGCCCTGTATGGATTCGAGGAGAGCAGAGCGGGCTGGTTGTGGCGGGGGGAGACCACTGACAGCTGGGGGAGGAGGCGGTGGGGGTGGTGGTGGGGGGGGGCGGGGGAGCACCAGAGCCACTGACTGAAGGCGGCGGTGGTGGTGGTGGGGGGGGGAGGGGGGAGGGGGAGGGGGAGGAGGAGGAGCTGCAGTAGGCCCAGCGGATGGACGGGGTGGTGGGGGAGGGGGGATCGGAGTGTTCCGGGCCGAGGGTCGTGCGGGCGGGGGCGGGGGATGGCTAGATGCTGCTGCTGGTCGTGCCGGTGGCGGTGGAGGTGCCTGTGACACGCGACTACCCCGAGAAGGGGGAGGGGGCGGAGGGGGAGGTGCTGCGATAGATGAAGACGTGCTGTCGTTCTGCACGTGCGTACGTCGTGATGGCGGCGGCGGCGGCTTCGGTTTCTTGGGTTCCTTTGCGGCAGGGGCTGTTGCTCCTGGATGCTGGCGGACAAAGTCCTTGATGAACTCAATCTCTTTGTCGATGATCTTCTTGTTCACTCCAGACTTTTCCAGGTTGCCGAGGAAGGCCGTCCACGACGGGTCCACCCCAGTCGACGTGAATCCCTGCTCTTCGTCGTAGCCCATATGCGCAACATGCACAAAAGACCCTGTCGTCGGTGCAGATATCATCGACACGTCGATCTTGCCGCCCTTGGTTGCCTTTTTCTTCTTCTCTGAAGCCGTCTTGGCTGGTGAGAGATCAATACAGACGCCACAAGCGAGACGAGACACAACGTACACCCTCCCTTGGCCTCTTTCCTCTGCGTCACCTTCTTCCAAAAGGTTCTGCCCTCGTATTCGTTGGCGAATACAAATGCAACCATGCATTCCTAGTCGGAATGAGTACGTTGGAGGAGAGGGAGAAGCACACACAACTTACATCCGAAGCAAACGAATGCAAGTACGCGGTATCGGGTTGGTACTGAAGGCCGTCGTACACCTCGTGCTCCCAGATAACGCCCCGAGTGCCAGTCAGGTCGACCATGCGAAAGTAGTGCGTGTTCTTGGTGGTGTCCTTTACAAAGGCGACTGCGCCCTGTAGTCCTGCATACGACCATTTATTTGGGTCTGGATGGGCATAGTAAATGCGAGCGAGGGTGGCCGAGGCTATCTTGTTGGACGATGCAGGGATTGCAGCCTTTACTTTTGCCTTTTCGTCGTTGTTGAGGGTCGACTGTGGAGGCATGACGGAAACTGCGCGCAGCTGTGACTGTTCGCTTCAAATCTCTTCAAGTTCATGTCAACTGGACTCAGCCCCGCACAGCAAAATGCAGTCGCGCAGCTGCGGGACCTCACCAATGGGGACGAAGACGTGGCCATTAGTGTGCTGCAGACCGTCGACTTTGACGTCCAACGAGCTGCAGAACTCATATTTGGCACCGCTGCTCCACCACCACCACCACCACCTGTGGCTGAATTCGACATCGACGACAGCGAGCAGGGACAGCCAGTAATCCCCCGTCCGACATGGACCATTACCAGCTTTCTTGCGTGGCCGTTCCAGCTGTTTTCGTCGCTGCTGAGATTCATATTCGGTGTTCTGCGTATTCCATTGCCTCGCCCATTCGCGTTCAACCTCGCGCTGTTCCGGCCACGGCGGAGTCCTCCTCGAAGTGCAGGTGCGGATCGCTGGGTTCGCGAACTCGAGGAAGAGACGGGCGCCCAATGCATAAGCGCCTCGGGCGTACACACTGGCAGTGCTGGCCCGTCGACGCTGTCCCATCGTGCCCCGACCGACCGCAAGGTCCTTCCGGACTTTACCCTCGGCACTTATGAAGAGGCCTTGCGCGTCTGCCAGCGCGACATACGCATCGGCTGTATAATCCTAGTCAGCGAAGAGCATGATGATGTCCCCGAGTTCAAGCGGTTCGTCTTTTCTTCTTCTTCTTCTTCTTCGACTACTGAACACACTGTAGGTCTACTCTCACAGATCCCGCCTTTGTTCGGCTGTTGCACGAGAACAACATTCTCGTATGGGGTGGCGATGTTCGGGACCGAGAAGCTCACAGTGCTGCACTAAAGCTGCAAGCAACAACCTACCCCTTCGTAGCGTTCCTCGCACTCCAACCCCGCCGTGGTTCCAGCTCGTCGTCGTCCCCCACCTTGACCGTTCTTTCCCGCCATCAGGGCTCCCCCACTGGTCCGACTTCACCGGCAACGCTTGTCTCCCATCTAGAAGCTCAAGTCCTCCCCCGCGTCACGCCGTTCCTCGTCAGCTTGCGTGGCGCACAACATGCTGCTGCAGCAGACCGTGCGTTGCGTGAAGAACAGGACCGTGCCTTCCGTGAGGCAGCCGCGCGCGATACTGCAAAGATCCAAGCACTCATGGCCGAAGAAACGCGCCTCGCACGAGAAAGGGAAGCCGCTCGCATTGCTCGAGAGCACGAAGCAGCCCGCATAGCACGCGAGACTGCAGATCGCCACAAACGGGAAGCAGATCGTTCCGCCTGGCGACAGTGGACTCGACGCGCCATCTCACAAAAACCCGAGGATGCAGAGGGTGTACGGCTGGCGATTCGTCTGCCTGACGGAGGCCGTCTTGTGCGCCGGTTTGCTGACAACTGCTCTCTTACGTTGCTTTATGCATTTGTCGACGCACAACTCACCAGCTCCTCTGGTCCGTCCGACGTGTCACCTGCTGGGCATGCCCTTGTCGACTTTGAACGCGCGATGAACGAACAGATCGGGGCTACTGGCAATGCGCAGTCGTGGTGGGGGTTCCAGCTTGTGCTCGCGTATCCGCGACGAGAGATTCCGTGGACAAAGGGGATGGTCGGGGACGTCGATGGTCTCAAGGGCGGTGCCCAGCTCGTTGTACAGTTGAATACGCCGACCATTTCAAATACTGGCGAGGCGGACGACGACGGGTACATTTCGGAGGAGTAGACTTTTCGTAATTATAGATACTTTACTGGGAGAGAATCGTCCGCACAAAGGACTCGTAATTGACGTTGCCGTCGCTGGAATCGAATGAGTCGGGGCGGTGAAGAGGCAAGGGATAGAAGACACACGGGCCGATCTGGACACCCTTGAGCAGCTCGTCCACCTCCTGGTCTGACATCTTCTCCCCGAGCTGGGTAAGCACGTAACGCAGCTCGCCTGCCCCGATGAACCCGTTGCCCTCCTTGTCGAACACCTGGAATCCACGGATGAATTCCTCTGTTGCTATGATGAGCGCTCGCAACAGAGTGAAAAAAGCAAACAACGCACCAGGCGTGCCAGCAGGTTTGAATCCATCGGGACGATTTAGGATGGCAAGAAAGGTTTTATAGTCGACTTCAAGTTGTCGCCAGGGTCAGCAAATGGAATGGATCTATTAGCAAAAGCCGAGACGGACCATCGCGAGGGGCAGCGTTGACGATTTCTGCGACCTCTGCCTGGGTTGGATTCTGGCCGAGCGCGCGGAGAAGATCGCCGAGGGTCTCGCGAGGGACAGAGCCCGTCCCGCGTTTGTCGAATAGCGCGAATGCTTCTTTGTACTCTGGCGCCCTTCTAGTCAGTGGGGCAGTATTAGGGATGTGTAGTAGTACCAGCGTTGTCGCTCTGGAGATGGTCAGGAATGCGGAGTGAGTGCACAGGAGCGACCAACCATGGATGGATGTGAGGGAAGCACGAAGGCCGTTACGTGTGACGAGGCAAGTGTAGATAAAGGCTGGTGTACAGTACAGAGTAGTAGATAAATTATGCAGCATTCCGCCTGTACTGGGCGGAAACCATGGCATGGTCTCGCTCATACGGCTCCAGGGTGACCTGCTCGATGGGTTTGAAGCGCCCTTCTTTTAGTGTCTGCAACTCGGCGGCAAAGATGACATCGGGCGGCGCAGTCGAGTCGATGCAGCTCGCTTTTATCGAGATGACTACGTGGCCGTTGTCCCGCAGGAAGCTCTCGGCGTTCCGGATGACAATGCGGGCCTGGTCGGGCTGCGCGACATCGGCAAAGATTACATCGACCGTCGAGATGAGCATGCGGTACTTGTTGGGCAACCGGGCATCCTCGATAATGGCTGCGACAACAGGTTAGCGGAGGACGTGAATCAGGATCACAGCACATACGGATAACATTCGTGCGTTTTTTGGCCATGGTGATGAGGTCGCGACCTGACCGCGGAGAAAACTCGACAGCGTATACAACGCCCTCCTTGAAAAAGCATGAGGAAAAAAGAAAAACACGATAGACAAAAGCTTACAGGGCCCACGATGTCAGCGACATGGCTGACACTAGTTCCACTTGCTGCACCAAGATACAGGACTTTCTTGCCTGGATGGATGTAGATGTTGTCGAGACCGCTGAGAATGCCGGCGGCAAGTTTGCTTCGGAATGGATTCCAGACGCGGTATTCGATTTTTGTGCCTTCGACGCCGCCCTCGATGGAGATTCGCTTTTCGCCGTAGACGGACTCGCCCGGGACGAGGTTTTTTGTGACCAGCATGTGCTCCTTGCCTTTTGCAATGAAGACGCCTGGATGTCTGTGGGGTTCGAGCACTGTGTTGGAGCCGCCCCGAGCACCTCCACGCCCCCCGCGACCTCTGGGTGCTCCACGACCCCGACCGCCTCTGTCGCCCCGTGAGGACACCCCACCACGGAAACCGCCTGCATAATATTCAATAAATAAGAGACACGACAAAGAAAAAAAGACTCACCGCGACCTCCACGGTCACCTCCACCTCGCATTCCACCACGGCCCCCCACGTCCTCCACCCCGGTCTCCGCCGCCTCTGCCCCGACCCCCACCACGTCCGCCAAAGCCACCGCGTCCACCAGATTCACCAAATGCCATCTCGAGTTGGTCGTCGAAAAAATTTGCAGCGTCACGCGTGACAGATCACCATGTTGTTCACCCGGCGTCGCCTCCATGAGAACCCATTGGTACAGCCTGACTGCCCTCGCGTCCAACACGAATTGACCCACAATAGGGCATCCCCAGGCCACAAATACCCAGAAAATCCACAGGTCCACCCCAGAAACGCGTCATTCCCAATGTTAAACGCGTCCTTGCTGTCGCGAGTGGTAAGGGCGGCGTGGGCAAGAGCACCGTCGCTGGTACTTGTCGCTCGTCTCTCAACCTCTCGCGCAGGTAACAATACCTAGTCAACCTTGCTTTCGCCCTCTCGGGCCTCAAGTTACGCGTCGGCATACTCGACCTGGACATCTTTGGCCCGTCCATACCGACGCTGATGGGCCTCCAGCATAGCGAAGAGCCGTTACTCACCTCCAGTCTGCCCTGATTCCCTCTCTCTGTCATCCAATCTCAAGTCGGCTTAGAAGGCGCCCTCATTCCACTCATGAACCACGGTATACCCACCATGTCGATGGGCTATCTCCTACCTCGCGCCCCGGAATCCGATTCGGTGCACGACACACCCGTCGTCTGGCGCGGATTGATGGTACAGAAAGCCGTACAACAGCTCCTCTTCGACGTCGACTGGGCTAGTACCGGCTCATCCCCACTAGACGTCCTCGTCATGGACCTGCCCCCCGGCACTGGCGACGTCCCATTAACTCTCGGCCAGCTCGTCGTCGTCGACGGCGCTGTCATTGTTTCGACCCCGCAAGATGTCGCCCTAGCGGATGTCCGCAAGGGTATCGCGATGCTGCGCAAACTGAATGTGCCCGTTCGTCTCCCTTTTGGATCCAAGACACGCTTTCATAGCTATTCAGATAACTGGCCTGGTTCTCAATCTCGCGTCCTTCCTTTGCTCATCTTGCCAAACACCCCACCATCTCTTTGGATCCTCGGCCACATTTCACGACGTTGCCAAGCGGCTTAACATCGATGTACTGGCAGAGCTACCGCTCGTACCAGGCGTGAGCATGGGTGGTGATGCCGGTGTGCCCTTTGCCTTGACACAACATGTGAAACAACGAGGGACCGGCGCCGACGTATGGGACGCCGAGATGCAGAGGGTTGCACAGAGTATATGGCAGAAAATATCATCGTAGCAAACCCAGTACTGTCCTCAACACGTACTCGCCTTTTCTTCCGCCCCCGCCCCGCCCGGTATGTCGAATGAATCCGAGAAAGTCCAGTTCGTGTACAGCCCGCACGAACCGCGCTTGCACGCTCAGCTGCCATTTCTCTTCCTCTTCCTCGTCTCCATCGCTCGCCTCCTCCGCCTTCTTCCCTTTTCCTCGTCCCCGTTTCGCAGGGCTCTTGGCATTTCCCTTTGTCTTCGCACGCTCTTTCTGCCGCTGTCCCTCGAGAACCAGTCGAAACGCATCAAACCAGTCGAACACGTTGATCGTCTTTCCCGCCTGCAGATATCCTCTAAACAAAATGCTCGTGTCTGGGAGGATCTCCATCTCATCAGTATCCTCATCCTCATCCCGCGACATGTTCTCGAGGTCGCGCGTATACTCGCGGGGGAAACGAAAGTCCAGAGACGATAGACGATCGGAGGGCCGGATTGATGAGCTCAGACGGAAAGGGAGTTTCGGCGGTGTACCACACGTCCCAGAGCGCCGTGGCTTCCTCAAAGGGTTTGAACAAATCGCTTTTAGGGGTTGATTTCAGTCATTGCTTGTGCTGAAGACGAAGAATGGTTTCACCCAATCATTCCCTCAATTGCGCGCGCGATTTCGCCGGCATCGTCTACTGCAGTGCTCCGCAAGGCGACAATATCGCTTCGTAGCTCGAGGTGTGCTTGCCGTAGCTCGAGCGGGGCTGCTTGGAAGTACTCGTGAAGCTTGCCCACTAATGCAAGGAGCTCAGACTGAGCAAGTTTTCTGTACTGGGTTAATCAAGCACATAAATGCCGAGAAAGATAAACATTACTTCAAAAGACCCGCTAGACCATTGACCCCATAGCCATTCGCAAGCGCCCGGCACATCCGCGCAGGTCCGCGCCATCTTTCAATCAGTTTGTCCCGTCGTTGGCTTAGGGACTCCATTGCTATGCGTAGCAAAGCAAAACCTAGTTTGGTGTCTTGTGCGTGCCGGAAAAACGCCTCGCGTGCGTTGTCAACAGCCTGAATGAGGTCGGAGGGTGAGGAAGAAAACTTTCGCCAGTCTTCTTCTTCTTGTTTCTTAGAGTTCTTTTGCGTGTTTAAGCGGTCGAGGAGGGCTTGGGCAAAATATAAAGCCGCGCTTCCCAAGAGAGGTGGCGTCCTTTGCGCCAGAAGACTGAGAACGTTGGTGCTAAAGTGGTGCATGTGGCCAACCTGTTTGCGGATTGAGTACGAAGGTGGCAAAGTGCAGGTTAACTGGCCTGGATGGCACTTATAAGAGCATCTACTGAAGCATTATGGGTCTCGTAATACTCCTCCACAAACTCGAGCAGCGTCGGCCCAGGGAAGAAAGGAAGATTGATCGTAGGGTCAAAGAATGTCTGGCTAGAGCTGAGTTTGGCAAGTGAAGGAGGAAGACGAACAAACCCCAAACAAAATGGAATCCAATAACGGTCGTCCAGCGGGTACCGCAAAATGATACGGTCGCAAAAGCGTCAGTGTGGATCGCGGAAGTGATGCTTGAAGGTAGGTTGGCGGGGAGGGCGTGGAGAGTAACACCACAAAGACAAGGGGAAGTGAAGAGAGGCGGAGGCTAAAGGGATGAGCGAACTGAAGGCAAAGTTACTCGAAGATGTACCTGAAAATATAAAACACGTCCTGCAACACGCGCCGGTCAAACTGCTCAAAGTCGTGCAGGAGTACGACCAGGCGCAGATCTGCTGCTGCAACGGAGATTGGATTGTGGTGTGTTGAACAATGCTACTCCTGCACACCTTGGTCGTACCAGGCTTGCAGTAGTTCAATGTCAAATAACGCCAAGGCGCCGGGCTTTCGTTTCGGGGCGTCTAGACTCATTCAAGTACAAATAAAAGAACACAGATATTCTCACCTTCATCGCCGTCAATAAATCCTCCGATAATAGTTTTCATCGTCTTTGCTACGTTCTGACAATCTGCTGGATACACGTGTGAGACCACGAAGTTGGCCGAGTCTTCCTCGACACGCGTTCCCAGGAGGTCGAGGAAGAGCGACCCTCCGGAGAGATCTGGTGGCTTTTAGCGGATTACGGTGGGAAGCACGAACCAACCCGAAACAGCGATGACCGGGAGTTCAGGAAACGGCAGGCCGGATAGGATGTCGGTGTGAACATGGCCGAGGGTTTCAATCACGGTGGACACGACGGGGGAGTAGAGGTCTATCATTATCGACTGCAGGTCGCGTAAGAGGCGAAGAGTGGCTTGAAATTGGTGACTTTTATCCTATCGAGACAGCGCGTCCAGACGGCCGTATACGCGTCGAGTCGCAGAAGGGGACCGTTGGGCAAATCATATTCAAAGGAGGACTGGGAGTCGACTGGCTCCTCGTCGGGTTGGAATGGAATGGATACCAGGGTCTACGGAAGTGAGAAGGCGTGTAACTGGGAACCAGAAGGCCGACCTGGTGGGGGTCTTCAAGTTGGACCAGCATGATGTGACGCAGGTGACCGCGCAGCTCTTCGCAGCCCTTCGACCATGCAGTCACCGCTCATCTCGATTCCCAAGAAATCGACAGAGGAGGTTGACTGGGCGACCCCGGTGAAGAATCTGATATCCCATTCGTACGGCGAGAACCCGGAGAACTATGCCGCCGAGTGCGCTGCACTCCAACGCTGTCGGCAAGATGCAGTCCGGGGTGCTGGGAGCGACATGACAGCCCGCGATCTCCTCTACAAGTACTTTGGCCAGCTCGAGCTCCTTGAGCTCCGCTTCTCCGAGATTCGCGTCACCTTTCCGTGGCACGACGCATTCACCCACAAGTCCACCACCCAGACCTCCATCGCATACGAGAAGGCCTCCATCCTCTTCCAGATAGCATCCACACACTCGGCCATCGCCTCTTCACAGAACCGCTCATCCCCCGAAGGTCTTAAGCGCGCGTTCTACTACTTCCGCACATGTGCCGGAATGCTCACCTATATCAACGAGAACTTTCTCCACGCACCATCCAAGGATCTCAGCAAGGAGGTCATCAAGTTCCTCGTCAACCTCATTCTGGCCCAGGCGACCGAGGTGTTTTGGGAAAAGTGTGTCGAGGAAAAGAAGGGCAGTGGGCTCGTGTCCAAAGTCGCTTCGCAGGCAGCGACAATGTATACGAGTCTGGTCGAGGAGGTCAAGGAGTTTCAGGGCCAGAATATCCTCGACAGGAACTGGGTCACCTTGATCCAGGTATGTTGTAGCTCTCCCTTGCTCTGCTTGAGACTAAGTTGTCGCCAGATCAAGTCCAAATACTTGACCTCGCAAGCTCAATATCATCGGGCCATCGCAGACACGGATGCCGGGACATACGGCGACGCCTTGTCTCGTCTCATTCTCGCAGAGTCCCTCGCTAAAGAGGCCCTGCGACTGTGCGCATCTTTCAATCCCACCTTCACCCCCGCAACCGCCTCCGCACCTTCCTCGTCGACTTTCCCAGCCGATGCCGGGACATCTATGCTTGCCCTGGCCAAGTCGCATTTGGCTCTGGTCAGCGATCGTCGCACTACGGCCAATCGCGAGAACGACCTCATATACAACGCAATCCTCCCCTCTGCTGATGCCCTTCCTTCAATCGAGACCAAGACCGCCCTCGCTTTGGCCACTCCCATCCCGATCCAAGAAGTCTACGGCACGCCAGACGTGCAAAAGACCA
Organism: Mycena amicta; assembly: GCA_029282125.1. NCBI lineage: Eukaryota > Fungi > Basidiomycota > Agaricomycetes > Agaricales > Mycenaceae > Mycena > Mycena amicta. Next base: position 101,320 of record JARIHP010000081.1, read on the forward strand.
TCGGTGCCGATATTTTTGGTCGACTCGTCCCCCTCAGTGTGCACGAAAGCGCGTCCGTCTACTCGGAGGAGAAAGCAAAGCTGGTACGTGGAGAGGTAGAACGGGCAGAGATTGCGGACGGCGAGTCGAAGAGCTTCTTGGATGGGCTGCAAGTTGTGCAGGGTCTCGACCGCTTCCGGAGGATCTTGCAGGATGACAACCAGTCCGGTATTCCGCCGGAGGTTGCGCGATGGTCCACGGATATTGCGTCCCTGGAGAGTCGAGAGAGTGTCGCGTCGCTCTTGGCGCAGCTGGGCAGACTCAAGAGTGCGTTACAAGCCGAACTCGACCCAGCAGGGATTGCAAGGGAGTTGGATTCGGAAAGCCGAGAGTGCGAAGCGATGCGAGTGCGCTACGATCATAAATGGACGCAACAGCCTAGCGCCGCGTTGAACAAAACCTTGCGCCAGGACCTGAAAGCTCACGTCGCTGCGATGGAGGAGGCTGCTAGGAGCGATGCGCAAGTTCAAGCGCTCTGGGACGGCATTCGCCAAGACATTGATGGTCTCGCGTCTGGTCAGCTTGAACAGTATTTTGCGAGCAGTAGCGCGGCGGCAGATAAGCGCATGAGTCTGTTGGACTTTGGAGATGAAGTTGAGGCCGAGGAGAAGCAAGAGAAGGACCAGATTTCCAGTCTGCTTCGAGAAATCGAAGAGCGAATGGCGACGTTGAGAAAGATCGAAAAGGAACGAAACGAGGTTTTGAAGGACCTCAAGGAGAAGGTGAGGTTTGCCCATCTCAGTAGCTTGTTCGCTCATTGATTTGACAGATACAAACGGACGATGTCTCTCATCTCCTTCTACTCAACCGCCGTAACACTGGAGTCGAGCCAACTCTCTTTGCTGCCGAACTGGAGAAGTTCAGACCATATCAGCAACGTATCGCGGCTACAATCCACCATCAGGAAGTCGCTCTTCAAGATATCGCGGCTCGCTGGAAGGCTCTGAAGGATTTCACGGACTCGCGGACGGCCGCGCGTCAGTGGGACGAGAGAGAGAAGCGACGTAAAGAGGGTGTTCGCAGGCTGAGCAGGGCGCGTGAAGGCTACGAAGAAGTTCGAGATGGCCTTGCGTACGTTTCTCCTGCAGACGTGATATTTATCGCTGACGCTTGTTTCTTTAGAAAAGGGCTTCAATTTTACACAGAACTTACCGATCTGACGGCTAAACTACGGCGAAACGTTAAAGCCTTTGTTAGCGGACGGATCGCCGAGCGAAACACCTTGGTTTCGAGATTGGATGGCGAGAAACATTTTGCGCAACCAGGGCCACCTCCACTTGCGCCGAAACCTCCGTCGTCTACCGGCTTGGAATCCAGCTTTTCTGCCATGGGTGTTGGTGCATCGCCCTGGCGACCCGCCGTATCCGCACCGCCCCCACCACCACCACCGCAGCCATACTCTCCGCCACCGCAGCCATACTCTCCGCCACCAGTCCAATACGCTGGTACACCCCAACCGCAAAGTCATCCGCAGTATTATGCACAACCTCCTCCTCCCCAACCCTTCCCGCATCAACCGCAGAATGGCCACGATCCTTATGCCAACTTGGGCATGTTTGGCTCTCCGGCACCTCCAACACCACCCCAGCACTCGTACATGTATCAGCCCCCACCTCAACCACCGCAGCACAACCCCGGATTCCCACCACCACCTCCACCTGTTACATATCAATATGGTACACCCTCGCCCCCAGCCCCTCCACCTACTCAGTCTCAGTACAACGGCTCGTATTCTGCGTTTCCCTGATTTACTGCGACAAATTTTGCACGATATCTATAGCATGAAATATACCCAATTTAGTCTCCCCGAGGTAAATTGTGTCGTGACCAGTAAGTGACCAGGTCACGAAAACTTGCTTCCGATTCGACCGCCATTGGCCTCTTCCTACAGCGGCCTACCACAGCCTTCCAACACCTACGCTATTAGCGTATAGGCGTCTCATGTGTCTCTCATTGGCCAGCAAGCTGGCAGCAACCCAAAATCACGCTTGATTGCCCCGAGGTCTAGACCTGGTCTCGACCTGGTCCACTGCTGAAATCGTCTCCAACTGGGTTGATGCGATTCTATTGCAGTTGGCGCCGATGTCCACCGAAACACTCACGAAATGCCGCAAAACACCTACCAGTCTCGCCGTCTATTGGCTCGAGATCTCCAGGCTGTACCGTGGAGAGCTAGTCTCCGACTTTCCGCAGGAAGATTTGCGACTGGCTAACCCCCAATCAAAACACAGTGATAACCCCTAGTCGCATCGCGACAGCCTTCGAGCCAACGGCGCGTACAAAAAGCTATTCTCGTCGCACGTGGATCTCCGCCTCTTGCGTTACACTATACCCCGTAGGTTGTCCGCCCCCACTGCGCGAGCCGCGCTCACAATGTCAGACTCTCACTCTATGGGTTGTATACCGAGCAAAGCGCAAGTCATCCAACAAGACTCCGGCTCGTCACGACCTGCGTCCGCGAAGAAGTCGAAGAGCACCAAGGAGCGGTGTCCATCCCCGCCAATGACGGAGACGCCGCCCTGGCTTCAATCGCGTTCAAAATTAGTCCTGGATAAAGATGGCAGTGTGCAATTCAAGCCGGTTTCATAACGGAATGCTGCCCGTTGGTGAGTGTGCAACGCTTGCGCTCTCGCCCTCTTATGAGAGACGACAGTTGAACCAAGATGGCATGGCCTTCACCTTCATTCATTAAACTCTCCTTCACCTCATATCGCGACACCGCTATCTCATCGCTGGACGGAAACATTATACCTCGCTGTCTGCAGGGTACTTGTACGAACATACATTGTATTTGCAGCTCAGCTGTCCCAACTACTTCATTTCTTTGAATACTGGCGAATTCTTAATCCACGCAACCAAGTCAGCCCGCGGAATCACCGTTCCTACATCGCCCTTGTCTTCTCCACCTTCTTCTTCTTCCCGTCCACAATCTCCCAAGTTTGTTCTTTCACTTTGACTTCTCCCCGCTTGATTTCGTCCTCGCCAATGATGATCGCAAACGGCACCTCGTCAGCGTCAATGGCGTCGAACTGTGGTTTGACGCTCTTCGGCTTGCTTTTTGCGAGAAAGTCCGACTATACAATGTTGTTAGTGAAAAAACAAGACGCGGAATTTGGGGTCACCTTGATCCCGCCTTCCCTCAACTCCCGTACTAACTTGATGCGTTCCTCCAACAACCCAGCGCCGGCTGACATCACATAGGCCATCGTCCCCTTGGTCCTCCCACCTCGCTCGATCCATGTTGGCCACAACAGTGCGAAGATTCGGTCGAGCCCGAAACTTATCCCGATACAGGGTATGCTGACGGCCTTCTTCCCCTCCGCTGCTGCCGCTGCGGTGAACATTCCCACTAGGTTATCGTATCGCCCGCCTGCAGCGATAGACCCAACGCCGACCGACTCGTCCTCTTCGTCCTCATCCTCATTCGTCTTTGGCTTTTTGGACTTCTTGGGCGGAGGGGCGGAATTACTGGCATCTGCGGCCGCTTGGAAAGCGGGCGGGGCAGAGGCTGCAACAACCGCTTCATATATGATACCGGTGTAATAGTCCAGTCCGCGGGCAAGGGAGAGGTCGAATGAGAGCTTGTCGAGGACATCGTAGGCCTTTAAGAATGTGAAGAGCAAGCTCATATCCGCGAGACCTTGCTTGGCGCTCTCGTTTGCCGTTAGCGTCGCGTCTGCGGAAAGTTGGTCGAGAAGACTTGGTCCACCTTGAGCACATAAGTGAGGTGCAACAGGAAGAGAACAATCATACCCTTGAGCTTCACGTATTCGCCGATCTTGTCTGCAACTGCCTCGTCGAGCCCTTTCTCGACCGTCATCTCCTTCTTGACTTCTAACCACGGCAGCTAAAGCGAGTTTGATTAGAAATATAGCGATTAATGAAAGCTGGTTTACCTTGTCGAGCTTGTCGACAGCGGATGAGATTGACCGTATCTTCTCTGCAGGGACACCACACACTTCGAAGATACCGTCTAATATTTTGCGGTGATTTATCTACTTGCGTTATTCAGGCCACGAACAGTTCTAGGAACGAACCTTGATGGTGAAGTCGCCGACGTTGAGCTTGGTGAGGACAGTGCATACCAGACTGATAATTTCGCCGTCTGGAATCATCGGGTCCGATGATGCACCAAAGATATCGAAATCCTGCAGCCAAAATGAGAACGCGAAATACGAAGCAGTGGAAAACGCACTGCTTGTGAAAACTCGCGCATACGTCCTTTGGACATGACAGGATTGTCTCGGCGGTACACCTTCCCAACCTGCCATATCTTGGAGTGCGTCGTCGTCCCACCATTCATGGCAAGATATCTTGCGAGTGGAACGGTGTGGTCGTATCGCAGCGCGAGTTGTTCGCCGCCTTGGTCCATAAGGTCGAATATGAGTTTCGCGTCTTCGCCGTATTTGCCGGCCAGGATGTCTTTCCGTTCAAAGACGGGGGTGTCGAGGCAGCTACCCCCAAAGGTTGTAAAGCAGTCTTTCACGGTGCGCTCAATGCTTTCCCGACAGGCCATCTCTGCCGGACCAAAGTCGCGCGTACCCTACGAGCCTAGTTGAGTCTTGAGTGGCGGAAATAAGTACGTGTTGGACGTACCTTGGCCGTTTTAAGCAACAGACGCTCGCGTTTCTTTTCTGCGTCTCTAGCCGACGCGTTGGCTTTGGATTGTGCTAGAGATTTTTGCAGGTCCCCGAGCTTCCTTTTTGCCTCATCGAGGACGGACGGCTCTGCATTCGAGCTGCGAAGTTGATTGAAGAGGGCCTTTTGGGCAGCGACTTGTTCTTCGAGGGCAGACATGGTGAAGGATCGTCGTCCAAGTGAGAGAAGCAATCGATGAGCGAACATCCAATTGAGTGACTCATATGTCCAAATTAGGTCTCGATATGCTACAAGTGATTTATGGCTACAGCTCAGTTTACCTCCTCCATGTCCTCGTCATCCTCTTCATCGTCCACCGTCTCCATCTTCACATCATCGAAAGATATCAGCCCCGAAGTGCTGGCAATATCGCCAGGATTCTGCTGCAACAAGCGTAAGCACGGGAGTTTTCGAGTCTCAAAGTAAAAGCTATACCGGATTGTCCTTGAACGTCTCCTTGAGCTCCCACATAGATGCATGCTCTCCAGCACGGTTGAGGAACGCCACTTCTGATAGCACTTCCTTGAGGTACGCCTCCGGCTGCTGGGTCCGCTCGCGCAAAGGTTTGATTCCCCAGTGAGGCTGCTCCCGGAAGAGTCCGAAGATGAGGTCAAGCAGCTGATTGCGAGGAATGCGAGCCATGCGCTCGAACTGGCCTTTCGGCGCCTTGGGCTTCGTTTTCTAACACAAGTCAATTTCACCGAGAGCATGAACTGCTCAGGACGGACCACAAGCTCTCTGAAGCCACCTCCAGCACCGACACCGACACCGCTAGTCATCTGGTTGATGCCACCGCGACCGCCCGCGACACCTGCATCCTCGATGCGCATAATTTGGCGCTGAGGAGTGTTGTATTTCAGATGGCGGTCCCTCATCTGGCGGCGATAGCTAGAGGAAAGCGCGGGACGTAGATTGCAGTCGTGCTTGATGCGGCCAGTTAATATGGTAGTTCGGGCGCGTGTATTTGGCGTGGCCGCAGCAGTGGAACTCGAGATGCTGAGGCTTGAGTCCTTGGGCCGCTCGGCGATGACGACCTGGTTCTCGACGTTGTCGTTCACCATGTCTAGCTCATACACGTCGGGCTCCGCGCCACCGTCGACAGCGTATGAGGTTGTTTTGGCGAACTGGGGCCGGTTGGGCTTCTGGAGAGGTGATGTTTGTTTCGAATTGGGGTCGACGTTGGGAGGAAGGAAGAGGAACATGCTGTGTCGGCCGTCGGGATAGGTGTATACTCGAATCGTGGCAAGATGGACGTCCTCTGCGTTTATTGCAGTCCATCTCTCAAGCAGAAACTTTGGGATTTTGACCATCCAGATACGGCCGTGGCCCTGCTCGAGCATAATGGTCTCGTCGGGATCCGGCATTTTGTCTTCGTCGACGGCATCGACGTCGAATGGCTTGTGGTCATCGCCCTCTGTAACCTCCATTGTTTTGGCCGGAGGTGAGTCGCGGCGTGTGACCGTGACATTCCCCATTTCGGTTTCGCGCCCTCATGAGGATCGCTGTGCAAGGCTGCTGCCACGGCGAGCTCGATGGAATTTATGCACGCATACGCAATCTCGAGGCCCGCCACCACTACAAAGTAAACCTTCTCCTTATCTGCGGCGATTTCCAGGCCATCCGCAACCACCAAGATCTTCAATGCATGGCCGTCCCCGACAAATACAAGCAGCTTGGTGGCTTCCACGAATATTACACTGGCCAGAAGACCGCCCCACTTCTTACACTCATCATCGGCGGCAACCATGAGGCTTCCAACTACATGTGGGAGCTCTACCACGGCGGCTGGTTAGCACCCAACATGTACTATCTCGGTGCCGCTGGTAGTGTACGCGCCAACGGGATTCGCATCGCTGGTGCATCAGGAATATTCAAATCCAACGACTATTCACGCGGTATGTTCGTTTCTACAGTCGTGTTCTTCGCTGAACTCAAGTCAGGCCATTTCGAAACCATGCCTTACGACCGCAGCACCCTTCGTAGCATGTACCACATTCGTGAATACGCATTCCGCAAGCTTTCTCTTGCAAGTTATTTATTCCACAACGCTTTCCCGCTTACCGCACCCAGCTCGCTCCCCGCCCTCAAGTATTTCTCTCTCATGACTGGCCACAGTCCATCTCTGACTATGGCGACTTGCCGGGACTTCTACGGCGCAAGGGCTTTCTCTCGGACGATATCACATCCGGCAGACTCGGTTCTCCACCTCTTCTTAACCTCCTCCGCACTCTCCAACCGGACTGGTGGTTCGCTGCACATTTGCATACCCGTTTTGAAGCTTTCGTCGTTCATGGTGAACCGACTGCCGCCGCGAATGAACCGATTGTTAGCGAAGAACTTCCAGCGGGCTCTGCTGAACCTTCCAATGCTAACCCCGATGAGATCGCGCTCTCTGATCTCGAAGACGAAGTCGTTGCACCACCACCTCCGCCACCGCCGCCAGCAGGTTGGAAGCGTCCAACTGTTTTGCCTGGCCAACACATGACAAACTTCCTTGCACTCGACAAGTGTGGGGGTGGCCGTCAACACCTGGAGGTATACATTCTACAGTGCTCCAATTCGCGCGTTATTGAAACAGCTTCCAGGTCGTCGACATCCCAATTCCAGGCGAGATGGAAGATACCAACGGAACAGATCCGATTCAGCCACCTCGACTCACCTACGACCCTGAATGGCTTGCAATTTCGCGCGCATTCTATCCGTTCCTCTCTCTCGAGCAACGACAGCGTGCATATCCACTGGAGGATGCTGCTCGCACTCTTGTTGCGGACGCACGAACCTGGATAACCGATGATCTAAAAACGCGCGAACCTAGCCTCGACATTGAAGATCTTGAAATCGCCCAAATACAAGAGTTTGTGAGGACTGCCCCTGGGCCTGGTCTGGAGAATACGATGGGCGGCAAGAGGAGTCAACGTGAGTACCGATTTTGAAATCTTCTGGCCAAGTCCTCATTTCCCATAGCGCCCTGGTACACCAATCCACAGACCGTCAAGTTCTGCGAACTCATCGGTGTTGAAAATCTCATCAACGCTCCCCCGGCTGCACCTCCTCAGTCTGACAACGCGTGATTGCTCTCTAAAATTCTTGCTGTATTGCAATGTACATATTCTGTTCTAAATGCTTTCAAACCGCTGAAAACACGAAACGCAAACAGCATCCCAGGTTTAACTTCCTCCAGCTTCCATCCCGTCGCTGCACCAAGTGCCACAAACTGATCTACTGGTCCTTTCTTTCCCGTTGAAAACGGTCATCATCTGTTTGCTCTTAGCATCTACAATTGAGGAGCCAAAATCCTCACGTACCTCGAGATCAAGCGCTGTGACGAAGCCGCCGCCTGCGACGCCAAAGTTGGCCAGCAAAGGTGCAGGTACGGGCGGTGCGTCGGGCGTGGCACAGGCGTACGGCATAACGAGGTCGAATAAAACAAGTTTTGACTCTGCGCCTGCCGCCTTGCGCGTGTTGGCCATAATCTCCTTCGCAGTAGAGTCGGGACCAGTCGTGAATCACAACGCGCATGAAGTATACTGCAGCGTTCTTGACAGGCTGTGGCTCAAAGAAGTTGTGGACCTGAAGTTTGACGCGTCCGCTCTCGATAGCCTCAGGAGCCGAATCCGCCCAGAACTACCCACGATCGGTCAAACAGATTTAGGTCAGGTTGGAATGGCGAACCTTTTCTCCTTCAGTGATCTCCTTCTGCAGATCCTGAACAACAAAGCGGAGGTGGGGGAACGCTTTTGCCAATTTCAAAGTAACCGAACCAACACTTCCGCCGACATCCACAACGAGGGCGTCTTTGGGGAGTTTGTCGCCAGAAATCCCTAGAAGGAGCTGTTAGATCGCACTGGAGATGGAATCGAGCTCAACCTTCAGTGAAGATGCTGGCCGGGAACATCTCGCCTCCGCCCTTCATCCCGACCGCGAAACGACGCGCGCGCCAGACGTTCTGGGGCTCTTGACGCCAATCCCACATAGTCTTCTTGGTATTGTACGCGACATTGAACGCAGAAACGTTATCACCCGGCTCGCGCAAGAACTCGGAGAGGAAACCGCTTGATTTGAGGGATTCGTCGCCGCTTTATGACAAGTTATTGTCGGGCCAGAAAGCAGCGACCGGGGAACCTACGTGCTAGCAGCTACCGCAGCGAGAGGTGCGCCGTCATACTTGGCTTCCGGACTGTGATTCGGGATCAGGACTGGCATCGGGTCCAGCAGAAAAGAGTCTGACTCTGCTTTGATTTCCTGGAGACTCTTGGTTTTGACGAGGAGAGAAGAGATACGATTGTTGGCAAAAGAATTTGGGGCGACCTCTGTGAACACATGGCGGGTGGCGAGGAAACGCAGGACGCGTGCTAGGCACATGTTAAGACTGACCTCGTGCGTTGAATGGGATATCACCTTGATGGTCGGCGTCAACACCGTTAGCGGCGGCGATGTCACTGACGTGCAGACCCTCTGGGCCGGCGCCTTTGAGTATGTCGGGAATATCGGCATCGACGACGAAACCGAGCGTCGAGGTCGTGTGCATGCTGCTGGCATACATCTGGATGGTCTGCATCGGGGAACGAACAGTTGCAATGAGCTGATCGGCTGCAGCTACGATGAGCTGGGCTGTTTGGAGGAGGGCGGGGTCAAAATCGAGCGGAGATGGTTGGAACGGGGCATTGAGGTCGGGATATGGGAGGCCTTGTTTTGCATAGGCCGCCTCGATAGTCTGCACACCGGCAGTAATGAGCTGGGCTAGCGCCGCGAGGGGAGAAGCCATGGTAAACACAATGAAATTCGCGCTCAATCTTATAGGAGGGTTGTCCCGGGACCGCTGCTTATTTATTTACAACGAGGCACTCGTATCAGACGAATTCTAATCCGCTGATCATGTTTGATGAACAAACAATCTCATATGGACGCGGACGTCGATGTAACCACGACCAAACCATGGCCTCCACCACCCGACATTAGCCAGGAAGCACTCGCTGCACTCGAGTCCTACAAGAAACGCGACCCCTCCAAGGGTGAGCCGCAACGCTTATTGTCATTCTCTACCTCATCCGTCCGTGCAGTCGTCGTCCGCTTCAAAGCAGTCGGCAATGCACCGATAATGAAGCAGAATTTCTACAAAATCACCGCTTCCAATCGATTCAAGCAGTAATCCAGTTTCTGCGCAAGGAACTCGGTTGGAAAGCGGGCGATCCACTGGTGCGATTCAGTATACCAATTTTTGTTTCGTTTGGCTCACCCAAAACGACCAGTTCACGTACATTAACCTGGCATTCTCCCCTGCGCCCGACGATACCGTTCTCCAATCTCTTCAAAGTGCGCGATCAGGCTGTTCTTCCTGTGCGCTCTGCTAATCAACTCGAATAGTCGTTCTGTACCGACGGCCACCTGATAGTGAATTACAGGCACGTTCCAACTCCTCCATCCAACGCCGTCGTCTCATTTGCTCTTCAGCACAACGGCAGCTTGGGGCTAGTTGACCATTTGTCGTTCGCTTTGACATGAAGTTGTTCCGACTTGCTGCTCTATGTAAGGTCCGCGCTCCCAAGGTCCCTTTACCGCAACTTGAACTACGGTCTCCATCCTATTGACAAGTGGACCGAATCTAAAAACCCCTTACCCGCGAATCTGGTCCTATAACCGCTCGTTCAATTGCAGCGCGTCGCAACGTTTGTCGCTTTCCAGAGCAATCATGAGGGCGCTATCAGTCGATACAACAAGCGAGAGCGGATGGCCTCGACGGTGTGGTCATAAATGCAGCAGATTTTTCAGGACGCTCGTAGTCACGATCCCATTCATTGAAGTACACGTCCCGAACGTTCACGCAGTTCAGACACCAACTCCTACGAGTCCGACATTGCCGTAGCCGTCATCGTAGGGCGATCCTTACCTCTCCTCGCAAAACAACCCGAATCAAAATACGCCGTCGAGCATGTCGCGACGACTTTCAAAGAGGAGAGTGTAAAATGTATAGGTAGCAGAACTGCTTTTAGTTACACGGTTGCGGGTGCATTAACGGGAAGTCGAACGCCGAGATTGTCTGGAAGAGCAAGGGTATCGTCCACCTCGCTAGCAAGTCGTCCGCCGAAAGCAACAGAACCGTGTTGCGAACGGAATGCATCGATGCGAGCCTCGACCTGAGACACATTGGTGAGTCGAAATTCGCGCGTCACTACTGCATACCTCTGGTCTAAAGTGACGCATGAGACCTTGGATAGGCCAGGCCGCAGCGTCGCCGAGAGCACAAATCGTCCGCCCTTCTACCTGTTTACTACAGAAACATCAGCCGCAGAATAGCACGCATAAGATAGACGACGGACGTTAGTTCAAGGAGCATATCAATCTCTCGCTTGTGTCCTCGTCCCTCCACCATGCGGTTCATCATGTTCATCATCCAGGTCGTCCCTTCACGACAAGGCGTGCATTGGCCGCAGGATTCGTGTTTGTAAAACTTGGAAAATGAGCGCAAGATTACGAGCCAAAAGAATACACACCGATGAGAAACGAGCAATGGCAGCGATAATGTCTGTAGATTTGTCCATAACAATGACTGCGCCGGTCCCTAGGCCAGACTGCGCGTCTTTGAGAGAATCATAGTCCATTCTGAATAGTCGTTGAGTTGCAAGCACACGTAAAGTTCATACAACACTTACAGCACCTCCTCGCATTTTTTTATGGGAAGCACGGGGACGGAGCAACCGCCGGGAATAATCCCCAGCAGGTTGTCCCACCCGCCACGAACGCCGCCACAGTGCTTCTCAACGAGCTCCCGGAGAGGAATACTCATCTCCTCCTCGACGACGCAGGGGTTGTTGACATGTCCGCTAATGCAGAACAGCTTTGTGCCCTGGTTGCGTTCCCGTCCGAAGCCCGCAAACCACGAGGCGCCGCGGCGACAGATGGTGGGCGCGACAGCGACAGTCTCGACATTGGCGACGGTGGTGGGACAACCGAAGAGGCCGACATCGGCAGGGAACGGAGGCTTCAGACGGGGCTTGCCCTGCTTTCCCTCGAGACTTTCGATGAGTGCGGTCTCTTCGCCACAGATGTAGGCTCCAGCACCACGGTGCACGTAGACGTCGAAGGCGTACCCGCTCCCGCATGCGTTCGGGCCAAGCAGCCCATCCTTGTACGCTTCTGCGATGGCTTGGGTCAGATGGTCTGCCTCCTGGACGAACTCTCCGCGAACGTAGATATATGCCGCGTTTGCGTTCATCGCCCGCCCAGCAACGAGACAGCCTTCGACGAGCTTGTGCGGGTCTCCACGTAGAATTTCCCTGTCCTTGCACGTTCCAGGCTCGCCCTCGTCGGCATTGACGACCAGATACCGAGGTCTTGGATTTTTCAGCCTCGGTGGAAGAGAGAGAAAGGACAACTCACCGCTTATCCGCCTGCCAATTGGGCTTGTTCATGAAACTCCACTTGAGCCCGCTCGGAAAGCCCGCGCCTCCACGGCCACGCAGGCCCGAGTCCTTGATAGTCTGGATGATCCACGAGTCGCCTTTGAGCAGGATATCCTTCGTCCGATGCCAGTCGCCGCGCGACTTTGCGCCCTTGATGCCGTGGTCGTGTCGGCAGTATGCGTTGGTGAAGATACGGTCTTGGTCCTTCAGTCCTCCATAGCGCCGCACTGGAGGCTCAGCAACCGTCGCGAATCCACGCAGACGACCAGCTGCGCTACGTAGCGCCCTCGGCCGCGAAAGCATCGAACGTTGATTTGAAAAGATGAGTTTCCAAATTGGGAACAGATGTCTCTCTCCTTTGACCTCAATCTCGTCCCCTCGTCGTGCGCTACGTTATCTAACACTGGCCTTCTTCACCACCATGAACATGCCTATAAACATGCCTAAATCCCCACTACGCCACCGCCGGCGAAACGCAAACTACAACACGTTGTTGGGAGCACGCCCAGAAAATTCAACCACACCTCTACAAAAGACTTCCCCAACAGGCCGCTGAAGGAGGCGCGGTGCATCCTTGCCGACGTCAATCCTCCAAGTCCCGTTCGAAGATTTTGCTGGCGTGCGCCTTCCACCCGTCCAACCAGGCGCCTTGTCGAAAATCATGAAGCAACTCCTGGATGCGAATAGGGGCGGCATAACCCCACAGGGCCAAGTAATGTGGGGTTATACGCAGGTCATGCCGGGCAAGCATTCCAGCCATGAAACTCTCGCATTTACCAGTCTGGTGCGCTTCATATCACTGGTTGTTGAACTCGCCCGACGGCATGATGGCGCGGACGCTTGGATCGAGCACCAAGATAGGCAAGCGCCAATGGACACTGAGCGGGACAACACGTCTCGTCCAGATTCATACATACACCTCGTGCTCGCCGTTGCGGAGAAGCTAGGCTGGCACCACCTGCTCATGCTCGCCGAGTTCAAGAAGTCAAAAAAGGATCGTCTTGAGGTGCATCTCTCTCAAATCACAAACGTGCTAATCTGACTCGTACTCTCGTTCAGAACTGGATTCAACTACTCTGGGGGTAACCATGTTCTCAGGAACGACCCTCGCCGGCGCTTCACCTTCGGCCTGACAGCAGAGGATGACGAGGCCAGAATCTGGTTTTTCTCGCGGGCATGCATCGTAGTCAGTGAGCCTTTCCTGTACATCACCGTAAGTTTTACGCGTTTTTCTTCACTGATATTCATTGATCCATGTTTCTAGAACCCCGACCTCAGCCGTCCAATCCCCTTCCCCATTCTCCTCCCGAGCCCTTCCACTCCCCGCCCTTGCGACACCACATTCCGGGTAGCTCGCCACTCACGGAGCTCTCGGATGAAGACTTTATGCCGGTGCCAGACGAAACTCCGCAGACCTTGGGCGCACATGGCACACTATCTCACCTCGGGTTCGATCCTTCCATCGAGAGATATGAGGTTGGGGGCCAAGTTAAATATCGCATCCAGGTGGAACAGGACACGTACATCTTGAAGCATGTCCTGTGCGACTACAAGGCCGACGAACTCGTCGGTCGGGCAACCCGAGTATGGTCGGTATACAAGGAGGGACATGCCGAACGAGAGTTTGTCTTGAAGGATGTTTGGTTAGAAGGAGGGGCCCCACACGAAGGGGATATTCTGCGACAACTGGAGGCCAAGTGCGGAGCAAGTCCTGACGCCACTCTCGTTGACCAATTCCACACCCACTTTCTCCTCCCGGTCTGTGACTATACACTGGACGATATCATCCAAGGTGCCAGCGCTCATTAAAATGGCGTCTATTTGTCGTTGGTCGAGAATCAAGCTCTACTCAAGGCATCAGGGTCTAGCAGGCCATGCGCGATCGGGAATACTGTCATACTTCCCTCTGCAGCGGCACCTCCGCGTAGATTCGTTGGCCGTCAGCACTACCGGATACTGTTTCCCGGTGTTCTCATGCCCCTTCACCTCTTGCGGGATGTCCATCAGCAAGCACAGGTGATCGCGGATCTCCCTCTTGGTTCGTCATAATTCTTCTTGATTTCCAATTACTAAAGGACACAGCTCTGCAAGTTCTCCTTGCCGTTGGCTTTGTCCACCGCGATTTGAGTAACACCAACGCGATGTTCAACCCCGAAAGTCAGCGCGGTGTTCTGACTGACCTGGAGTACGCAGTGGAATACGGGCAGCCAGGTCAGGGTGATGTGAAAACGGTAAGTCTCGCTGTTCTCTGCGAAGGATCAGCCGTAATCATTTTTTTCCCCGACAGGGCACCTTCTGGTCGGTCGAGGTAGAACACGCGACACATCTCCACATGCCAGACTCGAACGACGACATCAGCGAGACCAATTTCGACTTGGACGACATTGAACTTCCGGGGGAAATATTCTTTCATAGCATCCTTCACGACCTGGAGTCGATTTGTGGATCAGTCTTTGGACTGTCTTGTTTTTCGTGCCAACCGCGGAATGTCCCGAGGGCGAAGGCATCAAACCCGATCGTTTCACTCTTTTTCAGAGCGCCTTTCCAGCTGAAGAAAGGGCAGGTACTCGCACGATCTTCCTCAATGCTGACCTGGTGAGAAAGAAGGCCGCCAGGAACTGTATCTCCATGGACCGCAACTTGCGCAAGCACATCGTGGAGTACCTCTTCGACAAGCTCCCCAAATTGATCTCAAGAGCACACCGCGAAGCTCAGCAGAGCCTGACCGCGCCTGGGAAGACAATACCAATCAAGCATCCTGCGTTCTCAAAAGCACTCCACCTGGCGCGCAAGGTTCTCGAAGATTACCGCGCGGGTCTCGTCAAGGTTCTGCCTCCCGGGGCGATGGAAGTTCGAACCATCGACGCTGTTCGTCAAGATGTCCTCATCATCACAAGCGGCCCGGACGACCCAACTCTTCAAAAACCGTCTCAGGACAGGGAGGGATCTGGAAATGTGGAAGTGACCGAGGATGCTGGGAACTCGACAGTCAGCGAGGAAGAGGGAGTTGCTGAGGAAGACGAACCAAAGTCAAAGCGGCAGCGGATGTAGACGTTCATATACTTGGTTGTTCTGGACAATTAAACTAACACCGTCGCTTGAGCTCATCCGGCGTTCTCGCCGCTTCGCACCGACAACTGGTACCCGCATGATGCGTGTTTGCGGCCGCCGTATTCTTACTTTTCGAGGCTGCAAAGAGTGAGGTAAGGGATTCGCAATCGCACACAGATATAATAACACGCACACACCGTCGCGGTTCTCGAGCACTGGTGAACCCAAGAGACGGACGAAATTCACTGGGCAGTTCAGCGGTTCTTGGGGCAATCGGGTCGTCTTCAACCCTTTGCTAGTCAAAGTCGCTCGTCAGACTAGTGAGCTCGCTGGGTCCGAGACGGCGAAGAACACTCTGGAAAATATCGATTTCACCCGTTGACTAAGGCGTTTATTTCCTGTCGAGCATTATATACTGAGTTGCTTGGTGAATTCGATAACGGGTTGAGATCACAGAACGGGCATATATATACCCATTTCTCGGTGGTTTTCGCCAGCCACAATACGAGCGCAGAGACCAGCCAGGAAATAGGTATCTGCGCCGATCGTCAAGAACGACCGTGGCCACGCAATAGCCAATGCACATACCTTGCCGCTGCCCTTAACCCACCGCCGGCCAGCTACTGCGACTATTGGTACATCAGCAGAGACACGCGAAGGATTCCGCTGACGAAGGACAGATGGTGGCGGAAGATGAGCAAGGCTCAGCGAGCTTGAGGCTCGGTCAACGGACTTGCGCAGGGTAGGGAAGTGCGGTAGAGTTCTTGGCCTCGTGCCAGCAACTGTCGATATGCAACCGAGCAACTGAAAGATCGCTGTCTGTGTTGTAGCACCAAGTAAGCTATTATTATGAGCGACACGAGTATGACTCGCGCACCAGCTCCGTTGGGCAACGATGATTTGTTGCAAACAGGGAAGAGGGTCTGCGCGGAGGTGAGCACTCTAGTGATCAGAACGCATACTTTTAAATTGGGGCTCGGTGTAGAAGCCTGCAAACTCGTAGTCAGCCCGAAGCCCACAAAACAAGAACTGCATGGAGGGCCGAGATGGTGCAGAGATGGCGGCGGAGTTGGTCGGTGTGCGAGGGTTGCCAATGAAATGAAGAAGGCGGGGAAGACTGTCGATTGACGAGAAGCTGATACTACTTCGGTAATCCCATCCCATCCTATCTTTTCACACCCATCGCCGCCTCCGCCTCACACCACATATCTGCGACCTGGGTATAGTAGTGACACAGTCCGAGCGGTGCATCGATGGGGGTTTCGAGGCAGACTACTTTCTTCATCGGGATTTTACACCGTTCGAGGAGAGGCGTGTATTTACTGGGCGGATGGAGGGTCTCGTTGAATCGAATCGTGTAGGGCAAAATCCTAAGCACTAGGAGAAAGAAGGAGTCACGTGCCACGAGGCGTCGAAGGAGGCGTCTGTGGGGCGCCAGAGCTGTTATAAAAGGTTTCAGGTCTCGGTACTGGTTGAGGTCGATGGACAGATGAGAAAGTGCCGGGAGGGCGTCAAGATATGTGCCCAGGGTGCTGATGCAGGGTAGTTCCAGGTGCGTAAGTGTAGATGAGAGGGCTGCTGGCTGGTGCGTCCAGACGACCGCAAAACCCTGGAGAGTTTGCACACCAAAATAATTGAACCCCAACCGCAGGATGGGGAGAGAAAATATGGTGCCAAGGGAGAATCCAGGGATGGACATAACCGTCCTGTGGCGCATTCCATATACGATGTACTCGAGTGAGGGGAGGGTGGCATATATAGGCGAGGGATCATCCAGAATGCCCCAGCCCAGCATAAGGCCCCGGACGCCATTCGCGGTACGCGGCCGACGTTGCAAGAAAGCGTTCAGTTGCGGAATGAGGAACCGTTGCCAATGGCATCGTTTGCTAACTAGCCAATGCTGCGGAGTCAGAGGTGTGGCAAGGAACAGACACTGCATCTCGAAAGGTTCAATCCTGTCGAAAGGTCTCTATTTGTGCGCGAGAGACAGAAACTGGTACTCACCACTGTTTGACGCGATGACAGACGAGATTCAAGGCCGAGTGCATCTCTCGATGCCTGTTTGCGACGAGGGTAAAAATGATATGTTCCAGCTCCGGAGGTAGAAGAGGCTGCGGTGCTACAGACAGCGTATTTTCACCCAAGGTGTTGTATGGCAAGTATCTGGGGAGTTTCGAAATCCTGCGGAAATAAGAAAACTGCCAGCCAAATGCATTCTGAAGATACATACCACTGAGCGGCACGACGGCATACTAAACGGAGTGCGGTGCGCATTTCCGGGTGCATTTCGAGAGCTACTTGGAAGATGGCGTGTTCGATTTCAAAAGACAGCTTGATGCCCGAGGGAGCACGACCCTCCATGGTGGTGGAAGAACAAAGGATTGACTCGGAACCGTGACTGATTTGCGAGAAAGTCAGATGACCAGCGCTTGGGCAGAGCCTGTGTCGTACGCCTAACACGAGCTGGGCTTGTCCGATCGCGAAGACCAAGACAATTCACTCAACGGGAGCAGGTGCAAACAACAACTTGATGCCCGCCGTGCCCAGACCTGCCCAACAGATGTGGGCAGGTCTTGTCAGACCTCGAAATAAAATCCGGACAAAAAAATTCGTTTTGTCTGCCGTGATCCGCCCGAGTCTGCACGTCCGCGTAGTCTGTCGCGCTGGTTCTCTCGCACATTTCATTTGCATTTGGTTCATTTTTATTGGCATTCCGACTAAAACAAATGAAAACGCTACTAAGTCCCAATACCAAGTCCGCCACCGCGCCAAGTCCTGCGCTAGCCTGCCCTCCCGCTCCCGCTGTGTCGCAAGTCTTTTAGCGAGGCGCCGTCGTCCTCCCGCTCTAGACCCGGGTTCGCGTCCGCCTCTTCGTCAAGCGCTTCGTCCAGTAGGAATGCGAGTGGCTGTCGTCGAATCGAAGTCTGAGAGTGCTGCGTACAAGTGCGACGCAATGGTCCGAACGCCCATTAGCAAAGTCATTATAGTTTCAAAGGCACGTACCGTCTGATCAAGCGCACTGAGTGTTGCCTTCACCGCGAGTAACGAGTGGCGCCATGTCCACGCGCTATCAGCATTCGTCAGATTGCAAACGACGAAATGAAGTGAGCGCTCAGCTCACCAAGCGTATCATCGTCGTCCGAATCGTTTGCGCGATCGAAGGTTGGCCAATTGGACGGGAAGATTCCAATCGGTCGGTTCCATCTTGGTGTCGTTGTTGGCATCGTAGTGAAGTACGCTGCGCCGTCATTGGAGTCCGGCGCGCGGAGAAGATCGGGGTGTGGGAGAGCGCCTACGGCTCTGTTAGCAGAGTGCATCGTGCCGTAAGAGAATACGCACCTTTGTGACCGAAGGATATAAGCGGAGGAAGCCAGAGCGACACAAAAACTAGCAGGAGAAAGTCGTTAGCGCAGCAAAGGAGAAAAGAGGATGCTATACGCACAAACAGCATCGAAGAATGCGGAAGGTTGTTGAGGATGTTGACCACAAGGAGGGATGAGAGGTAACGTGTTAACTTGCGAAGAGCGGACGAGATTGAAGTAGTTGACGAAGCAGACACAGTCCCCGATGTCTGCGTGTCGTGGTTAAAGGCAAAATTGGGAGAAAGGGAGGACGTACGTGTATATGGCCAAGGGATTCGAGTTCAAGGACACACTGACTGCGCTTTTTATCCAGTAGTAGGAAGGAGTGCGAAGGAAGCCGATACGGACCGTCTCGCAAGCTCGACACCGGCGCGCGCAATAGGGCATGACGAGGGCACACTTGGAGTAGCATCGATTTGGACGGAAGCCCACAAAACAACAACTGCATGGAGGGCCGAGATAGTGCAGAGATGGCGGCGGAGTTGGTCGGTGTGCGGGGGTTGCCAATGAAATGAAGAAGGCGGGGAAGACTGTCGATTGACGAGAAGCTGATACTACGTCGGTAATCCCATCCCATCCTATCTTTTCACACCCATCGCCGCCTCCGCCTCACACCACATATCTGTGACCTGGGTATAGTAGTGACACAGTCCGAGCGGTGCATCGATGGGGGTTTCAAGGCAGATTACTTTCTCCGTCGGGAGCGCACGCCATTTGATGAGAAGCGTGTATATAACGAGCGGATGGAAGAATCGGATCTTGTGGGATAAAATCCTAAGCACCAGGAGAAGGAAGGAGTCGCGTGCCATGAGGCGTCGAAGGAGGCGTCGGTGGGGTTCCAGAGCCTTCATAAAAAGTGTCAGATCTCGGTACTGATTGAGGTCGATGGACAAATGAGAAAGAGCCGGGAGGGCTTCAACATATGTGCCCAGGGTGCTGAAACAGGGTAGTTCCAGGTGTGTAAGTGTAGATGAGAGGGGTGCTGGCTGGCGCGCCCAGGCGACCGCAAAACCCTGGAGGGTTTCCGTACCAAGACCATTGAACCCCAGCCGCCGGATGGGGAGAGAGAATATGGTGCCAAGGGAGAATCCAGGCAGGGCCATGACCGTCCTGTGGCGCATTCCATATACGATGTACTCGAGTGACGGGAGGGCAGCATATATAGGCGACGGATCATCCAGGATGTCCCAGCCCAGCATAAGGCCCCGGACGCCGTTCGCGATACGCGGCCGACGTTGCAAGAAAGCGTTCAGTTGCGGAATGAGGAAGTGTTGCCAGTGACATCGTTTGCGAACCAGCCAATGCTGCGGCCTCAAAGGCGTGGCAAGGAACAGACACTGCATCTCGAAAGGCTCAATCCTGTAGAAAGGTCTCTGTTTTTGCGCGAGCCTAGAGACAGAAACTGGTACTCACCACTGTTTGACGCGATGACAGACGAGATTCAAGGCCGAATGCATCTCTGGATGGTTGCTTGCGACGAGGGTAAAAATGATATGTTCCAGCTCCGGAGGTAGACGACGCTGCGGTGCTACAGACGGCGTATTTTCACCCAAGGTGCTGTACGGCAAGTATCTGGGGAGTTTCGAAATCCTGCGGAAATAAGAAAACTGCCAGCCAAATGCGTTCTGAAGATACATACCACTGAGCGGCACGACGGCATACTAAACGGAGTGTGGTACGCATTTCCGGGTGCATATCGAGAGCTACTTGGAAGATAGCGCGTTCGATCTCAAAAGACAGCTTCAAGTCGGAGGGAGCACGACCCTCCATGGTGGTGGAGAACAAAGAACTGATTTGCATCTGAACCATGACTCGGGTGACTCACAGAGCACGCCCTGGTGTTGGCCTCTACTCGGTCGGTTTCATCCTCAACCACACGCAAATCGCCACCATCGCCAAGGACTCCTTCACCTCCGAATGGCTCGAATTGACCCCCTTCATCGCCTTCGTGCTGCACGCCCGCCAGCACCACTGTGAATTATTCTCCACCACGGACCCCGAACGGTTCTTCGTCGCCGTTCACTACTATCCGTGGGTGGTTGGGCAGACCCCGCTTCCCGAGGTGGCTGGGATCCCGCCGGAGAGGAGGGAGATGTGGGATGAGCAGTATGGCCAATATGCAGGCAAGTGTACACAAGCCTCTTGTCAATTTCCCCTGCACAGAGGAGGTACGTCCCAATCCATTATCCGAGTTCCCCCCGGCTAGCGTTGATGCCCAGACTAGTGCCCATGTTTCTCGGAGAGTACGTCGAAGGGGTCATCGAGACTCACGGACTCCAGGAATTCTTCCAGCCAAAGGGTTCGTTTGCATTTGATTAGCAGCCGCTGCCTTTCCTTGACACTGTTCAGAGCCTTCCGTCTCGTAGACTCTGGAGTCGTTTCGCCACTGCCCTTCCACTCGCGTAACGATGTAGTCGTCAGAATTCGAACTTTTGTCTTCTCCTTCCTCGTCTAGACCGGGCAGACTCTGGACGTTGAGCACAAGCTGGCCTTGTCAACGAAGACCAAGGCAATTTGAATTTCAACGGCAGTACCTTTGACAACAATTGCACCGTTTGCGCTGAAAGTTTGTAGTTGAATACGCGCTACAATGGTCCTCGATTTCCAATCTACTCCGTCTTTTTCTTCCTCAGATCTCCAAGCTTCTGTCCAACCTGCACCTTTTGCCCAGTCTGGATCGAAAACTCAAAATCGTTTGGTGCCTCAAACACCAATACGATCGTGCTACCCAAGCAAAACCCGCCCATCTCCTGTGCCGCTATGAGCGGTTGCCCGTTGAGGAGCGCAGACGCGGCAGAGTATACTGCTTCCGTGTATGTACCGGGAGGCGGTGGCTTTCCTCGAACGTTGGTTCGCAGCGTCTAACATCATTCGAGTTGAGAGAAGAAAAAAAAAACCCCGGAAATATAAACGTACCTGGTCAAAGTTGACCTTGATGCTGCCGACGTTCGTTGCGCCCACCGGAACCATCCCGAAGAAGCCATATTTCCACCTCCCAAGAAGCGCAACGCGCTCGTTCAGCACAAACAGATTCTCCAGTCGTTTCGCGACGTAGGGCGAGACCGAGAAGAGTTCACCTGCAGCAGATTAGTAGCGATCTATAAGCAAGGAACGTAACGTACCAACGAAATGCCGCCTCTTTTCGACAACCCAGGCAGTCGGACTGTGGAACCGGTGATAATCGCCAGGGGCCAGATAGATGACAGAGAAGAATAGAGAGTGGCCGGGCTTGGCCGTTATCCCGCTCGGACTGCGCATCAGAGTTGGCCGCAGACCCATCTCGGCCGCTACTGAGGCGTCATGGCGCAAGGTCTCCGGTAAATCGCGCTCTGTAACCACTGAGGCGTCAATCTGCTTGCCGAATTTGACGGGCCGGCCCTCCAGTGAAGGCGATAATTCAGATGTTGGCGTACTTGTACCCGAGGTGCCGATGAGTTGGTCAAGACTGTACTCGATCCCATTGACGTTTGCAAATTCATGGTCGTCGACAACTGGCATAGTATGGGCGGGCATGTGTGCAGATACGGGCGGTGGTGTCCCTGGCCGTTCAACGCCGAGAAGAGCATCAAGCGAGTACGTTATGCCCTTGACCTGTTCTACCCGCAAATCCTGGATGGTCCCGAAATGCAGAATCTTGCCGTCGGCGGGGCTGACGAGGACGGCGTCCGCCACGGGGCGCGCTCCGTCCTTGAGCTTGCGGTAGAAGAACGCTCCGAGACTCGGGTAGGCCTTGAGGTCCGCGGGTTCAATCTCATCGAGGTTGCAGCCAAATGCGACAGCGTACAGTCGGAATCCATATGGCCGAAACCAAACGGGCAGTTCGAGCGAGTTGACGTAGCCCCATACGCGAGACATGTTACGGAGGGGCAGCGCACCCAGCACATGGACCTACGGAATGAGAATGCGAGCATCGGCAGAATAGCGCGCGGACTCGCCTGCCAGGGGCCCTTGAGCCTGATCACCTCGTTCCCATTCTCGTCGACGTGGACCTCCTTGCGTGCCTTCCTGCGGTATTGGATAGCGACGAGTACAAGCGCGCCGACAGCGATAGGTATCGGATACCATATCACTGGGGTCCCCGTCCACGCAGTTAGCAGCTTGCCTAGGAGAGAAGGATGAGGAGAAGCGGTGATACTACAGGACTACCACACACGATACAGCGGAAGATCGTTGTCGGGGTCTGGGGGCTTTGTGGAGTATACACGGTGGAGACCCTTTGACCTGACGGACTTGAAGAGGGCGGAGGTCTTGTTGGTGCTATGGACCCAGCATCTTGCGAATGCGGAGGATGCTGTAGGGAAGGAGGCGTTGAGGACTCGAGACGCCGCGCGGAGAGGTCGCCGTCCGTTTGTGACGATGGTGTTTTTAGAGAAGAGCATCGAGTGTGATCCGACGACCAGTCTTTTTCATGTGCTACGTTCACTCAACATACGGGTACGTTAGCTTCGGCGAATCCTTCCGCCTCCACAACTTCTTCTTCTTCTTGGTCGGGACATGTTCTGCAAACACCTCCACGCAATACTTTGCCTTGAACTCCCGAATAAATCGCGGGTCCCTGTCTGATATTGAGTTTCAAACACATTGTCCGAGCGCAGCACGCACCATAATTCGCTGGCAACACCCAAGTCTTTGCAGCAGCGCATGAGAGCATTGCTCTTGGCCGACTCGAACGCGGTTGGAATGCCCGCAGGGTCGAAGTACTCCTGCTCTCCACGGGCAATAGCGACCAGTCTGCCCAAGCACACCAATGCATACTCGCGACTGACGACCTTGGGACCGACATTCGTCATGCTGCGCGGTGCCAGACCCCATCCACCCGGGCCAAAAGCACGGTTGAGAATTCGACGGTACTTGATCTCGGGGAGGTACAGCAGGCCGTCTGGTTCCATTAGAATTAGACAGTGAGCCGCACGGCTCAAGTAGACGCACCAGGCTTGATCTCGATGTCGTTTGCTTCGAGCGGTGCGAGGAGCACATCGGCGACCTCTTTCTCAAACGGCTTCTCTGAGAGTCCAAAGTAGCTTTTGGACCAGTCTGTTGCGCCGTCGGTCGGGACAGGCAGTGGGCTCAACGCATTTTCAGTCTTCTCGACTTGCAGGAGGTCTGTGACTGTGGGTGTCGGCGGCGGCACAGGGGCTGCCTCTGTTGACGCAAAGCGGACAGCGACCGACTGGCGAGCTGACGACGTTGAGAGGCGAGCTGAAGACGTCAATAGGGCTCGCGACGCCCCCCGCGACGCAGCGAAGAGGCGGATGCCCGCAAACATGGATGATGGCAAGAAGAAAAAAGTTGTCGGGCACATGGTTTATTCATGAGAAACATATAACGCCTTAAACTACCGTCCCTGCATTCGACGCGATACGTGGCCAGAGGTCGGCCTGTAAAGAGCATTATAGGTCGTGGATGTAGAATAATAAAAACGACATACACATTCTTTTGCGACGGGGCCGGTAATGGCAGAGCCCTTCATTTCACCCTTGGGGTTGACGATTACGCCCGCGTTATCCTGGATTTCAAGTTATAGCAGGAATAAGACGGGGCAGAATTCAACGCACCTCAAAGTAGAGGAAGACGCCGTCTCTCCGCCGCCATGCCTTGCGTTGACGGATAACGACAGCGGGCATAGCTAGAGGATTCGGGTGAATACACAAGGCCGCCGGGGAGAGTGAAGAGACGCACTCTTTTTACGCAGCTCCGGCTTTCCCTTCTTGACACTGGCGACGACCATGTCGCCGACACCTGCGTCAGGCAGCCTGTTGAGGTGGGCGCCGAATCCAAAGGGCTCGATGATGAAAAGGCTCTTGGCCCCGCTGTTGTCCGCGCAGTTAATAACCGCCCCCACGGGTAAACCAAGCGTCATTCTGAACTTAGTGCCAGAGGCACCACCACCTAGCAAACTCGTCAGCGACGGCCACAACAGTGAGCAACAACCAACGCACCGCGACCTGCTGCTGCTGCCATGGTTTTTTGCTGGAAGGGAGATGAGTAGTTGACACGTGACTGTGACACTCTGATGACTTGGCCGCGGCTTGACGATGGCAAGCACCATCTCCCATCTCATCGCGCTCTGCTCATAGCTTTGTAGGACGTCGACCCTCTCGCAGACACCGTTCCCCCTCGCCACACAATTGAATCCGATGACGAGGACGAATACAACCCGCTTCACACCCCGCAGCAACAGGCCACAGCCGCCGACATTCAACTCATTGGCTTTCAGCCAGCCAGCGCGCTGCTCATCGCCAACGGAAACGTAGCCAAAACTTGGGCTCGGGGTGCCAACCTGGGCGAACAAATCGGCGCAGTTATGGTCAACAAGATCCAGGTCGGTGCGACGCGCGTCCTTTGTAGATCTTGTAATCAAGGCCCGACAGGTTGGCCTGCTGTTCCGACCCTCTTGGCTGCAAGCCGCGGTGCTGGTCTCTGAAGTAACCACACGTCTCCCACTGTGGGCGATGCGTCCGTATGCCCGTGCCATCCTCAATTCCATCCAGCCTGCAAAGTCAGTCGATCTTTGTCCAATTTCTATCATCTAAACCTGTATAGGTTGGTACTCCTTGACGAGTACGCGTCTCCAGCGTATATTTCCGACGTCCGGATACGTCCCGTCGATGCGCCGCTGCGGTACCTTTCAACAGACGCGCTTTCTGTTAGCCCCCATCCTGGCATTATCATTCCGCACACTGAAAAATTATCCAGATCGAGGATGTCCAGCCTTTCGCCTCACCAAACCTCATCCAATCGGCCTCCGCTGCCTTTGTCGCACATCAAGCAGAGCGTTTCCTCCCGGCAACCGTCTTTCTCGTCCCGGCACCGTACATAGCCCCTCCCGCGCCGCGGACCTTGGCTGCCAGCAACTTTGCACGACTGCAGGATGATTCAATCCCTTGGGACCACCAGCTATTGCAGCGCGCACACAAGTTGTTGGGGAAAGCGCTGGGGGGCGACGAAATCCCGTCTTGGACTGCACCTCCGCCAGAGAAACCGAGTGCAGCCCGTGTTCGACCTGAAACTGAAGCAGAATTTTCGATGTATATTTAGTTGTAATCCACCATGCTCCCTACTCGTTCAAGCTCTCTGATAACACGACCTGAATCTCGTTCCACATCCACGCGCCAATTGCTAACTGCAA
Organism: Mycena amicta; assembly: GCA_029282125.1. NCBI lineage: Eukaryota > Fungi > Basidiomycota > Agaricomycetes > Agaricales > Mycenaceae > Mycena > Mycena amicta. The sequence goes on from JARIHP010000081.1 coordinate 126,939, forward strand.
TCCTTGTCGCCGGCGCCCCATCCCACTGCGTTCCGGAGACGTAGATGATTTTGGAATCGTTCAGTCGCTGAACAAGGTCGACGTTCAGTGCTTCGTTCCTTGCTCGAAATAGCACGATCATGTACACCTTGCTGATCTCTGGACTTGGAAGCAGCTCATATTCCGCCGACTGCAGAATGTATCTCGCGATTGTGCGCGCAAGGGCTATTTGTTGTTCAATAAGCTCCTGATGCCATGTCCGGCCATAAGCAAGAAGAGAGGCGTAGACTGGTAGGCCGCGCAGCCGGCGACTGTTTTCTACGCCAAGATTATGCGCAGATGGGATCTCTGCCGTGTCCGGAATGGGGAACGGCGCATTTTGAAATACGGTTTGCTGCAATTTGAGGTGTCGCGTGAAGAAGACACCGCAATCGTAGGGAACCTGGACGGTGTTTTTGTGTGCATCCCCAGTGATCGAGTCTGCCAGCTCGATGGACTCGACACCTTTGATGAGGCCGTCGTATTCAGCGCGTTGTGGGAGAAGCATGACCGGGAGCCCAAACGCTGGGAGAAATGTCAGTAGATATCTTTTCTGGACTGAAAGAATCCCTTGCCGGCGTCGACATGAATCCAAGCGCCATACGTGTCTGCCAGAGCACGTAGCTTGACCATTTCTTCCCCAGAGGTAGAGAACCGCCCAGTATTAACTTCTCCTGCGCTTATAGATATGATGCTCGCAACACCTGGTACAGCGATGTGCCGCTCAAGGGCTGCAAGATCAAGCCTCCACGGCTCCTCCGCGCTCAGAGGCAGCGCCGTAATCGCGGCGTGCCCGAGGCCAACGACAGACGCAGCTTTATACAACGACGAGTGCGGCATCGCCGAGAAGACTTGTATTTTGGCAACTCCGGCCTGTTTACACGCCTTCAGAAGGCCAAGTTGTGCGACGCTTGGGCTCGTTGGCGGAGACCGGCGACGTCCAGCAGCCGCAACAGCATATTCGCGGCCCAAAGCCAAGCCAATGATGTTTGAGCCCGTTGCGCCCGTCGTGAACACTCTGCCCGTGAATTCGTTCTCGTCGAGACCCAACAATTGCTGGAGGAGCCTCTCGAAAGATGAAGATGGGATTTCATGGGCACATTCAAGAGGCAAACCTTAGCGCGGCATCCTCGACGTCCCCTGCAACTGTCTCGGCCGGTGAATGCACCTGCGCATTCTGATCCATTCCGCTTGCAAGCCAATCCGCGAAGAGCGAGGCTCTAGTGGCTCCTCCGGTGACAAACCCAAAGTAGTTGGAGCTCAGAGCGCTTCCATTGAGCGCAGGGATTATTTCTTGCTTCAGATGGCGCTTCATATCGTCAAACCCAATGCCGGTTTCTGGAATAGACCTGCACAGAGAGGCCTCTGCGCGTTGTATGGAAGCAAGTGGTGGAAGCGCATGTTGGTCATCCGCAAGTAGTAGAGACTCGACAGAGGTAGCAAAACTTGCAAGACTGAGTGGCGGCATGCGGGCCGAGCCCGTGTGACACCGCTCTATACGAGTTGCTGTGAGGTCCATCGATTCGAGTAGATAGCTGACCTACTACAGTGTCCGAGGAATCGTATTCTTTCTCGATACTGCGATGGACTGGACAAGCGAAGAGGTCTCCCAAGCAGTTCCGGATCCCCATCAAATAGCCAATGCACGAGAATCCCTCGTCGCTAGACTCCCGGAAGGCGGCTTGGGGTTAGACTATGTCAAAAAGCACCTCTTGAACGACATCGTGCCTGGGTTCACTTCGTCGAGCCGCTGCGCAACCTATTATTCATACACGACGGGAGCGGTTACAGGCGCTGCTCTCTTTGGGGAGTGGATCGCAAGCACCTTTGATCAGAACGTCGCAGTGCACTTGCCAAACGAATCTATTGCCACTTCTCTCGAGTCCGTTGCCTTGCGGTACGCGTCAGCTCTCTATACAGCGTTGGCTGGGAGCTCAATTCCGCAGGCTGCTTCAACAGCTATTGTCATTTGACGAAGATACCTTCACTGGTCGGATATTCACGACCGGTGCAACCGCCTCAAACTTGTTGGGCATCGCATTGGGAAGAGAATTTGTTGTTGCGGAGGCGGGGAGACAGAGATCTTCCCCGTTACCCGCAAGCATCGCCGAACTTGGGCTGCTTGAAGCGTGCTCGTTGGCGCGCGTATCCGAAATCCAAATCCTAACCACCCTCCCCGCATTCCTCGCTATATAAAGCCGCCTCTGTGCTCGGTATCGGCAGAGACTCCGTCATATCGCTCCCTCTAAGCGACCAGGAACCCTGGAGGTTTGACCTCGACGCACTTGCGTCCAAACTGGCAAACGGGTGTGCAAGCATCGTTTCCATCAGCACAGGAGAGGTCAGCTCGGGCAAATTTGCCACCAACGGCGAAGAGATGAGGCGAATCCGCGCCCTTGCTGATCAACACGGCGCGTGGATTCATGTGGATGGAGGTGGGTGGCGTTGCAATGCTTTTGACTCCGGCTCATTTTCTCTTGAAGCATTTGGGTTACAAGCTCGTGTTCTGCCTCAGTCCGAAGAGTATCAGAGTCTCGTAGAAGGCGTCTCACTTCTCGAACTTGCAGACTCCATCACCGGCGACTGCCACAAACTGCTGAACTGCTCCTATGACTGCGGTTTCTTCTTCACCCGACACCTTGACGTACAGCAGTGCGTCTTTCGCAATCCTAACGCCGCCTACCTTACTGCTGCACCGTCTGCAATACCTTCCCCCATGAACATAGGGCTTGAGAATAGTCGTCGTTTCCGCGCGTTGCCCGTATACGCCTCCCTCATCACCTACGGTCGATCCTGGCATCGCGAACTCCTTGAACGCCAAATTGCTTTGTCCCGTCGCATCGCATCATATATCGTCAAATCCAGTGTCTACCAGCTACTTCCAAACGACAGGATTGAGGATGTTTATATGGTGGTTCTCTTCTGTGCGAAAGACGACCAGATGAACCAGAAACTCGTATCTCTGATCAACTCCGATACGCACATTCACGTATCCGGGATGCCATGGAAAGCACGGCCAGCTGCGCGAATCGCCGTCGGCACTTGGCGAGTCGATGTCGAGCGGGACTTTGAGGTTGTGGTGGAAAGATTGGAGGCTATATCCCAAGGATGGGACGATCGCCGGTGACTTCTCGGGTCCCACTTACCGATCAGGCTGGATGTTCGGAGAAGCATAACATAACATCGTGCTGTGGAGAGCATGTCATGTGGCCAGCCAGCGTCAATGAAGAAGCATTTTTGCTCATGCCGGCCGGTCTCTCACTCTCGGAATAAATACTGGAGAAGCTCTCGGTAAGCGACGGATGATGCTCCTCCTCGTTGCCCTCACATTTGTCGCTGTATGTCGCTCTATCATTCTCTCCGATCTTTCGTCCCGTCAGCTGCAATATGATTTTGTTGTTATCGGAGGTACGTTCGCAAGATATCTACGAGTTCTCGCCGATCTTACGCGCGCGTTCCAGGCGGAACCTCAGGCAGCGTGCTAGCTAGCCGTCTCTCCGAAAAAGCGGACTTTTCTGTTTTGCTTCTCGAGGCTGGCGTATCGTTCGTTGACTTCATGCTTGTCTCCTTCGGCTCAATATGATTTCCACCAGAAACGAAGGCGTCGTGGTCTCACAGGCACCCTATCTGGTCAACACTATGCTCACTGAGCCCGTCTACAGCTGGAACTTTACCACCGTGCCCCAGCCTGGTTTGAATAATCGCGCCATTCCTTATCCGCGCGGTCATATTCTCGGTGGATGTAGCAGCCACAGTACGCTTGCGTATTGTCATCTTTGTGGCTCTTCTAACCAGCACACACTATAGACGGCATGTTTTATACGCGCGGAAGTGCCGAGGACTTTGACCGCTACGCCGCCCTCACTGCAGACAATGCATGGTCGTGGAATTCGTCCCTTAAATACTTCTTCAAGGTACACCAATGACTGACCAAGCCGCACTCTGGTTAAAATCTCGCTTCAGAATGAGAAATGGACCGAACCGATAGACGGCCATAACACCCAAGGTCAATTCAACCCCGCTGATCACAGCACCACTGGCCGAACATCCGTCAGCCTTGCGGGCTACGAGTGGCCTGTGGCCTCGCGGGTGCTTCAAACGACGAAAGAACTCCCAGATGAGTTTCCTTTCAACTTGGACATGAACTCGGGTCATCCATTGGGTGTCGGTAAGCTGCCACTGAAACTTGCGAATAGCCTTGTTTCATGCAGTCTAGGCTGGTTACAGTTCACCATTGGGAAAGGACAGCGAAGTAGCGCGGCGACGGCGTACCTGTCGCCTGACGTATTAAAGCGGCCCAATCTCCATGTCTTGCTCGACGCCAAAGTCTCTCGCCTAATACCAGTCGATCTCAAGCCGGCTGTCGTAGCTTTCAACGAAGTGGAATTTAGTCACGGCGGCTCATGTGCGTTTGTCCTCCCGTTCACCGTTCGAATATTTCATCGAGTTGCATTCTTAAGCTTTCACCGTTACCGCAAATAAAGAAATCGTGCTTGCCGGAGGTACCGTTGGCAGCGCGCATATCCTGCTCAACTCTGGAATCGGAAACAAAACGGTTCTGTCGTCGCTGGGAATAACCCCGATCCTGGACCTTCCATCCGTGGGGCAAAACGTGTCGGACCATGCAGCTGTCATCCCGACCTGGCTCGTCAACGCAACAGAACCAGAACCAGCAACGCCTGATTCGCTAGGGCAGACCACGACCTTGTTCGATGAAGCCTTCGCCCAATGGAATGAGAGCAGGATGGGGCCGTTCGGCGTGATCGGTGTTACTCATGTTGGATATTTTCGACTCGACGAGGATGCCTTGAGTGGTATTGTTGACCCAGCTGCGGGAAGCAGGACGCCGCATTTTGAGTTGAAGTTCACGGCGAGTCATTTTTTCCGCGTGTCTGGAAGTTCTTGGCTTATTGCGGGATAGAGTGGAAAGTATGGACCTTCCGCACCAGGACACTACTTCGCTATCAACACCGGTGTGGTGTCTCCCAAGAGCCGTGCGTTCTCACCCAACAAGTCCCCCTCCATTAACCTCATGCCTGCTCACAGGCGGTTCCATCACCCTGAATGCAAGCAACCCGACAGGGCCGCCACTCATTGATCCAGGACTACTCTCAGACCCATTCGACGTTATGGTGCTACGGCACGGCATCAAAGCCGCGCGCCGCTTCGTTTCCGCTCCCTCTTGGCGCTCTTACATCCTCGCCGATCTCTTCTCGAATATCACCTCTGACGCCGAGTTGGACACGTTCATTCGCAATACCGCGAGCTCCTCGTCACACTTGGTTGGTAGTGCAGCGATTTCAGCTCGTGATGCATCCTGGGGCGTGGTGGATCCAGATTTGGTTTTGAAAGGCGCGAAGGGTGTGAGGATCGTTGACGCGTCGGTCCTGGTGAGCCTCGATGCTCTGCGCGTCCTGTGGAGCTGACTTTATTTGTGAAGCCGATTGTGCCGAGCGCGCACACTCAGGCAGCCACATATGTTGTTGCTGAGCGAGCAGCGGATCTGATCAAGGAGACGTGGATGTAAGCTGGCTTTGTACTATGGTATGCATCGTAACGAACAATGGCACCTGTAACGACTAATCCGCGATAAAATTCGTGTCGATAACCACGAGTAGTAGCGCGATTGAGAGGTATCAACCTCGAGCTCCCGCATCGGACCGTGCCAAAAAAAATATTCAATTTGGAGGAAAGCTCGTCCAGGTCGAGCATTTCCTGCATCAAGCGTAGAGACGCAACACGACCACGCCCCAGAATGTCGTCGGATTTGAACTGCGTCCAGGGGACATCTCTACATTGAGACTCCAAAAAAAATTGGGTCCATATCTCAATGGGAAGCTGAGATATGAACTGTGCAATCTCACCGACCGGCTTGCCAAACGGTGACATTTCGTGACATGATGCTCGGATGGTCCATATCTCAGCTCCCCGTTGAGATATGGACCTAATTCTTTTTATCGTCGATAATTCCCCTAGACGCAGTTTAAATCCGACGAGATGTGGAGTGGTAGTGTTGCGATTAGACCGTCTCTAGATGACTTGTTGGCAAAATGGACGAGCTTTTCCTTCAAATTCATTTTTTTTTTTCGACGGTCCGACGCGAGATGATAATACCTCTCGATCGCACTACTACTCATGGTTATCGAGTAAGAAATGCGAAGTTTATCGCGGATTGGTCGTTGTCATTGGTCGTTACGATCATCATGCATAGTAAGCGGATCAAAAGAACGGATCATTCGTGCTAACTTTTTTTTTTTTTTTTTTTTTTTTTGAACGTTAATAATGATACTCAGTCTGCAAAGCATTCCAAGGTCATCCGTTGAGTTACCAGTTCAGTAAACCAGTTTAGCCAGGAAGTTGTCCAGGGAGGAAATGTCAATTACGCACGGTTTTCGAAACCAAGTGTGGGACTCCGACCATAACGGCTATCCTACGCCGTTTCGTTCAGATATGGGTCGTATACCCACTAAAACCCCCTTTGTTCTTGTCCAGTCGTCTGGCAGGGACTCCTCATTCCAAAGTATTCCACTCCACGTATTTAAAACCGACTCTTTATTGAAAGCAAGTTGGCCAAATCGTATCTTGTTAGTTAGTAGAATATCCCGTTTCAGGGCTGCATTCATTGTTGCTACCCACCGATTGTGAATTTCTGAGTGTGAGTGGATCTTTTGCTCAAATCGGTGTTCGTTTCGCAGTTTCCAGATGAGATACATGGAGTTGGATACTAGTATTGCAAAAAAGCGGTTACGGTAGTCTCTAGATTTTTCCTGCTGATTTTTCATTAGGTTGCAACCAAGTAAGAGTCCCCAATTTAGTCTGGGCCAAACTCTGTACCGCATTCTCCACAGTTCTTCAGAAAGCATCCAGATCTGTTTGGTATATTGGTTATTACATTCTAGCATTATGTGGTCGAGGTTCTCAACAGCTTTACAATGAGCGCATTCCGCAAAGTGTTCTAGATTGGTCATTTTTAGCCAAATCTCTCCAGTGTAATAACTGTTATGCATGCACTTCCAGATGAAGTTTCGAACACGTCTTGGGATGTGTGCAGCTCGGTGGGAGTTCCAGATTTGTTCGTTTGTTGGGTTGAAGTTCCAAATTTCCTTAACCGTCTCTCGAGTCCTCTCAAGATTAACAAAGGTTGATTTACGGATTTCCGTAGATTGGATTAAGTTGATTACCTTAGTGAATGTTCGCTGTGAACCTTGGCTCAGTAACATTCCCTCACAGTCAAAGGTTATGTCCAGAGTGGTGTCAACTTCTAGCACTATCGGTGTTGATACAACACCTTTCGCCGGGTTCATCTCGACTGTCTCAAAGGATGTTCGTGCAGATCTTTCATTCAGTGTTGCAATGACAGCTCTTATTAGACTGTAAGTTGGAAGAATCATGTTGTTTTCATGTCTGGTGCGATTGATTACCAACTGTGAGGCCAGCATCTTTGAGGAGGAGCAGATATTAATTACCTGTGACCGGGGTTTTGTACTAGAGATATGGAGTACACCGGCCAGCAAGAGGGTATTAATATTCCAGGGAGGTAGGCCATCTTGAGGCTTAATGGATATTATGACTTCGTCCTTTTCATTGTAGTCATTTGGATTAATTGTCAAAATGCTCACAGTTCCTTCTGCGTGTATTTCCCCTGGATGTGTAATTGTGGCGTGGAGGAAAACGTTAACTGTAGGCAGTGCTTCTTGGGTGGTTTGGTATCTTCTGCCTTGAGTGAAGTATCTTGAGCCTTCTCTGTTTGAGCCAAAAATTCGGAAACCTGACCCTTGATCATTCGTGCTAACTTCGACTGCGCCGTTGACACACAGCGCCAAGCATTGCGAAGCTCCGTGACCCCGCCCGATTTCTTCCTCTTTAGAGTCGTCATCGTCCACGGTAATAGTACCGGCGTTCAAGATGTAACCGAGCTTCAAATACGCCTTCGTAGACAGAACTTAGAAGTCAGCACGATGGGCCCTCTCAAGTTTATCTTCCCTGCTCTGTCGCTCTTACCTCTGCTGTGCTCGAGCAGGATTTACGAGCGCGTGCAGGATCTTCCCGGCCATGAATTCGACTTCGTAGTAATTGGCGGCGCGTTCTTCTGGCTCCTGGCCACTCAGAATCTTGACATGCCGTACAGGCGGAACTGCTGGGCTTGTTGTTGCAAACCGATTGACCGAGATCTCGCGCTTCACGGTCCTAGTACTCGAAGCAGGCTCGACGTTCGTACTTCAAGCTGGTGTCTGTCGACGTTTTGACCGTCCTCCCCAGGAGTGCAGGCGTTCTGGACTCGGAAGTGCCATTCCTATTCAACAATCTGTTGATAGAGCCCAATGTGCACGATTGGAGTGCGTTCGAGGCGGTTCTTATCCATGCTTTTGTGTTTATGGGATTACAGACTATTCGACGACCCCTCAAGCTGGTCTGAATGGAAGGACGCTTCCGTATCCTCGAGGTGGGTTTGGAATGCGTCACGAGCTGATACCGAGTCTGACGCCTTTCTATTCAGCGTATATGCTCGGAGGATGTAGTGCTCATAGTAGGACTTCTTCCTTTATTTGCTGCTGGCTAACTAAAGCCGCGTTTGCTAGACATCATGCTCTATACAAGGGCCAGCGCGGATGATTGGGATCGCTATGCAGCGCTGACTGGAGACGATGGGTGGTCATGGGACAGCGTGTTCCCGTACTTTTTGAAGGTATGGCGCACCCGACCACTCCAACTTTCTTTGAACAATTCAGAGCGAACACTGGGGGCCTCCAGCAGACGACCACGACACGTCTGTACGCAGCTATTTCCTCATACACTCCTTTCCTCATATGCCTCGAGGGCCAATACAATCCAGCCATCCATAATACCCGCGGAAAAGTGCATACGAGTCTGAGTGGCTTTGCATGGCCCTTAGGCCCGCGTATCATACAAGCGACGAAGGAACTTCCTGACTTTCCGTTCAATCTGGATGCAAACTCGGGCAATCCCCTCGGAGTTGGTATGGCTCGCCCATTTCTTCTTTCGCCTTCCATAATCTACCTTTGTAGGCTGGGCACAAATGACAATCGGTCGCGGCGTTCGTAGTACCGCGGCGACCGCATATTTGTTCCCGGATGTATCCCACCGACACAACCTACACGTCCTCCTTCATGCTCAAGTTACACGACTCGTGGAACCAGATACGAACGGTGGCAAGATCACCTTTGGCGGCGTTGAGTTTGTGACGGCTGGTGAGATTTCCCTTGACTCCTTGTCGCTCGAGTCGATTCATGATACCCTCTCATAGGGGCGACAGTGGTTGTTAGAGCGCGCAATGAAGTTATTCTCTCAGCCGGCACGGTTGGATCGCCGGCGATTTTGATGCACAGTGGTGTTGGGGACAAAGATGCGCTTGATGCACTAGGGATCCCTTCTGTGCTCCACCTTCCCGGCGTTGGTCGGAACGTGTCCGACCACCCGTCAGTTGCGCTCAGCTGGACGGTGAACTCGACCGAAACAGCTGATAACCTAAACAACAACACCACCTTCAACGATGCTTTAGCTGAATGGGACAGGTCGCATACGGGCCCGCTGTCGACTACAGCGACGACCAATGTCGGCTGGCTCCGCTTAAAGGAGAACGACACAATATTCGACAAGTTCAACGATCCATCTGCTGGCAAGAAAGCCCCACACATTGAGCTTACTTTTAATGTACGTCGCCCCCTCCAAAAAATTGCAACTTCGTGACATCATCAGGCTGGAGTGGTCAACATCGGAGCGGGTGCAGCGGTTCCCGGAAACCACATGGCAATGAGTGCCGTCGTTGTCAGTCCCCTTAGTCGTCAGTCTCGTCTTTCAGATAGCCCAATGCTTCTTATCTCGCTGACGATCTCGCAGGCGGTACAATCACGCTTAACAGCAGCGACCCTCTCCTGCCCCCACTCATCAACCCCAATTTCCTGACGAGCGACTTCGACCTGTACACCCTCCGCGCGGCGATTGAACAAGCACAGCGATTCGTGTCCGCCGATGCTTTCAAAGATTATGTTATTGCTCCTGTCGTCGACCTCGGGGTATTGACGCCAGATGAGCTGGAAACTTTCATTCGCAACAACACAAGGTCATTCTCACACCTGGTTGGGAGTGTTGGGATGTCCGCCCGAGACGCGTCGTATGGTGTTGTTAACCCCGACTTGCGCGTGAAGGGTACTGCTGGGCTCCGTGTTATCGACGCTTCAATCCTGGTTAGTATCATTTCCTGCAAGTGCCCCCCATCTAACTTTGTTCAAGCCGCTCGTACCGAGCGCCCACACCCAGGCGGCGACATACGTGATCGGAGAGCGCGGCTCTGACCTTTTGAAAGCTCGTTGGGCTTGAATTTGAAATATACATGTAAGTTCCTCTTGCTACGATTATAGTGAGTGTGTAGGAATGCAATTAGTGTCTACCGCAATCATTATCATGATTATGGGAACGGCCTCGACGAAGGACGCGAAAGAATCGCGGAGTTGGGCCGCGACATAGTGGCAGCGCGCGATTTGCCTGCTCGAATACCACGTCTGATTGAGAGCACAGGCCACGAAAATTTGTGCCAGATAGACTGCTCCTCTTCATGCACGAGGCTGTTTGGATCACGCTTTCGGTATTGGAAAGCCATGATAATCCAAATAGTCACGGCAGTCAAGGGAACTGCGAATGCAACATAATGCGCCAAGGTTTCAGTCGTATCTGTGGTTGGTTAGAATATGTTCTTCAAGTCTCGGCATGGATTATGATTGACCTGGGGCAATTTCCTGAACATTCATTCCGAAAACGGCGGCCTGGCTCATCTGTTATGCAGGGAAATGAATGTGAAACGAATCTTACTGCGAACGAGGCAGGGAGGAAAAACATGGTGAGGTAGGAGATTTGCTTCATAGCTTTGAAGGGATGAGCGTGATGTACGGAGTCGACTGAAACACTGACCTGCGCTATCCCGCACAGCTGCTTCGGTGAGTTTCTGCATTCTCCGACTGTCCTCCAGCGCAACACTACTGAAAGCCTGCAACATTTTTTTTAGGAATGAGGCCACTCAACCGAGTGGTGGAAACGTACTAGATTCATAACGTTCTTCAGCCGGTTATCCTGCATGCTCCGATTCTGCTCAAGTCGCGCGATCTCATTTAACAAGTTGTTCGACTCTCGCCGCATGAGCTCTTTCATGAGAACCATAGCATCCGATGGCGGGTCAGGTGGGTAATCTAACAAGGGGTTTGCGGTTTCCGCAACAAACACCACGGTTTTGCGGAAGTCTTCAAGTAGTGAAGCATAGTGCAGTAGGTGTGCCCGTACGACGTGTAACTGCTGCGTCAACGTCATATCTGTATTCCCCATGACCCGCGATTCCTAGCCGGAGAGTTAGCAAATAATCAAGGTATGCAGAGGAGAGGAACACACAAGCCAACAGATATGTGTATACAGGGCCTCCAACGACTCGTCGAAGGCGTAGAGCGGATACCACAGGAGCGCAAGGAGCACGAAAGTCGGGTCGGAGCCGATCGTGGCAGTGAATATTTTGTTCCAGTAAACGGACTGTCCGGCGGCAAGGAGTCGCGTACGAAGCGTGTAGGCTGACGTTGTCCGATGTATGTGCGGAGGATGGTAGCTGATGATCGTACTCAGCACGGGGGAGCGTATCATGTGCACCGCGAGGATATCGGGGAGCAGTATATGGTTACCTGGGCAAAACAGTCACACATGCATCGAGACAGTGGAGGGAACGCACTTGAACTCAGTCCTAATGGAGCTTGTGTGTCGATGACCTGATCTCCTGACATTAGAGTGGGTATCGTAGGAGCGAAGCTCGAGGTTGGACTGGGCGGCATAGTGGTGGGATTTCTCATGGACCGAAGGAACGGAAGAGTTATGGTGATATGATCGCCTTCTCCGACTGCTTCTTGGTACCGAGCAGGTATCCAGTTGAGGGACGAAGAAAAGAAGAAAGGCTCGATGTTGTAAGCGGTACCGAGCATCCTTCAAAAAAAAAAAAATCAACTCGATGTGACTCAGGGAAACGTAACACGCACTGGAGCACTGGCCCATTGATCTCATCGACAAAGAGAGCGCGTAGTTTGATATCTGGTGTGGGTACATCCTTCAGTCTCTCCCAATACTCGTGTTTGTTTTCTTCGGTGATGGCAAAATTGTCGCTGGGAGAGAACCGCCCGTCTGCTCCGACATTGACATAGTATATGCTGCACGGTTCTCGGGGAGAACGGTTGACGACTTTGCTAATACCACTCTTGGCTTGTTGTGCGAAGGTCCAATTGCTAAATAAAATTTGTGGGTACTGAGAGGGTCAGCAGCGAACATTCGATATACCGACGGGCACTCACTTTTGTCCAGTCTGTTATCGGCTGAGTTGATAGGGCCTGTCGCGGGGCGCTCAAGTTGGTTGGGATCGATCTCCAAAGGTTGTCGGTTTCACGGTGGACAGTCTGGCCCTGCACGTACCTCTGAATCCAAATCGAGGAAAGGCCACGGTCCTGAGGGCGCGGCATGTCTGTGAGACGGTTGTGGTATGCGAGGAGGCATCTGCATATTTCGGTAGGGCTCGATTGGCAACTCCATGGCTTGAAGACGGGCTCAAGCCTCAAGCCACGGAAAGAAATAGGAAGTGGAGTCCGATTGAGAAGGAGTGTGTATAAGAGTGGGCTCCACTTCGCAGTATGCACTGCATGTCAGCTAGAAGGCGGAAGGGCCGTACAGTGGCAAAGCTGTAAGAGTCGCGGGATGAGATCTGTATGAAATCAAGGGGCAACCACGCGCAAACGGTGTGACTTGCTCTCGGCGTACCACACCTTTTCGCTTGGCTTGCGGCTTATGGGCCCGCTAGCCTTCGCCGGGACTTCATCATCGGATGCGGAGCTTTTCTGAATCAGTATATATAGCTGGCCACCTTGCACAAAAGCTGTAATGGCGCGAATCACTGGGTCTTCAATCGCGACCCTCGTCATCTTCGTGCTCTCAATAGCCGCCGTAATCCACCCTCTGACGATTTCCACCCCATCGCTGCCGTATATCGGACGCAAGCGCCTCGAATTGAATCTCACCACCGCTCCAATCCTCGCTATTGCGGTTCTATGGGCGGCACAGTGCCTCGGACCAGCGCAGGTGCCACTTTTGCGTCATCTGCCTCCAGTTCGAATTCTTACTCGGGGTAGATTCGAGACGGGATCGTTGGCACTGGTATGATGGAGCACTCGTATTCCTTTCCTTTCTGACGACGCCTGAAGATGGGGTGAAGCCATACAACATCCTGATTCTCTTCTTCTCGCTCGCCTACATGGCCATTACGCTGGATATCACCGGGGTCCTACAGGCAGCCGCCTTCTGGGTTAGTAACAAAGGTGTGTGATTTGCCCGGCCAGAACCAGTGAAACCAACTAAAAGCTCTCAAGGCGGCTCCAACGGATGGAAACTCTATTTTTACTTCTATCTCCTCCTCACCGTGCTCAGTATTTTCTTGGGCAATGATCCAGGTGCGTGAGGTGACTTATTAATTAATCAACTCAACGGTCCTACAGTTATTCTATCTGGGACGGCTTTCTTGGTATACTACACCAAGGTCTCGGAGCTCAATGTATGATTTGATTAGAGCATTTCTTTGTCAGTAACTTTGTTTCAGCCCATTTCATGGTTGATGTCGGAGTTTGCTGCTGCCAACACGGCGAGCATGGTCCTGTGCGTCACAATCATGGGTTTCTCCACCCTTTCACCTCCGACAGGTTCGTGGGCAATCCGACGAATGTACTGGCTTCCAAATCTCACTCTGCGCGATTTTAATCTAGAAACAGGTTGTCATCTGCGAGGGCTTCAACTTGAACAACGCCGGATACACCGTCTACTTAATTCTCCCCTTCCTGGCATGCAATGTTGCGGGATTCATCGCGCTCGGTCTGCAGTTCCGAAACAAAAAATACATCCCCCGAAGATTACAGACGACAGCCGATTTGGATGTACGATCGGTCCTACTCGACCCTCAAAGTGCCTGGGTCGGAGGCATCCTTCTGGGAATGTGTCTCGTCGTTATCATAATCGTCAGCTTCTTCCACGTAGATGTATGGAAGATCAGCCTGCCGTTTGCGGTCGCCAAGTTCCTCTACGATCTTGCCTGGGATCACTACCGTTTCGTCCATAACATCCCGATGCTCGGCCTTGTTCCCCGACGCCGATCCTCAGATGACGCCCCGGGCCCGCAGGACCATCCGGCGCGTATCGAGGGAGAGGACATTGTCCTACAAGCCCTCAAACGCCGAATGACGCAGCCAGAAGGCTCCATTGTCCAGCAGGACGACACTGCCGCTTCATCAACTCCGAGCGCCCGACCTCCATCTGTGGGCTTCCAGCAGCCGACTGCAAAGTCTTTCTTCCTCACGCTCGCCAACAAACGCGCGAGGCTGGCGGTACATTATCCCACCTTCTTCACCGCCCTTCCGCGACTGCCGTTCGCCCTTATACCCTTTGCCTTCTCGCAGTTCATTCTGATCGAGGCGCTCGCTCACCAACGGTGGATCGATGTGTTCGCATCGTGGCTCCGCCGCGCCACAGAACACGACCCAACGAGTCCATATCTCACTATTTGGATCATCGGTATCTTGGGCATCATTCTTTGTAATCTCTCTGGCACCAACATTGGCGCAACAATGTATGTGCTCTTACTCTAAACTTCTTGTTCCAGTATCTGAGACACTTGATTGTCAGCTTATTGACCAAAGTCGTCCGGGCGTCCCTACTCCCTTCTGAAACCCAACGCGCAGCGGCCATCGCACTTGCTGTTGCGAGTAACATTGGAGCGGTGAGCTTCACATTCAGCGCGAGCCTCGCCGGTCTTCTCTGGCGCGCGATTCTCAAGCAGAAGGGAATCATTATCCGGCAAGCGACCTTTGCCTATTGGAATGCTCTCCCAGTGCTTGCCATGGGAATCGCGGGGTTGGGCGTGGTGTGTGCCGAAATGGCCGTTCTTGCAAAATAACTTTGTCGACGGTATTGTTGTATTAGATCTGCAGTACCAAAAACTATATGAAATCTAACTACCCGTCACGGTGGTAAATTTACGGCGGAGTGCACATGTTCTATTGGTTCCGAACCAGAGCAAACACGCGGGCGGTGGTGCGACCATAGAGGTTATGTACTGCCGCTGCCGCGAACTTGAGCATAAGAAGTGTGATATCAGACTCACCAAGACAGATTGAACGATGTTCACCATGGAAACTGACACGATGGGCATCTCAGCCCTGGTATTTGGTGCGAGAAGTGGTCAGAGTGGGCGTGAGTTAAAAAGCGGGACACAATCAGATTCATTAGAACAGCGATAGAGCAGAAGGCCGCGAAAGTCGCTGCAGAAGTGAATATGGACGGAGCAGAAATTCGTATCAGAGTAACCTTTGAGTTGCCGAGCTTTCACAGGGCCTGTCACAAAATCACTCTTGTGCCGCGGCTTTGCTCTTGAGATATTCCTCCGCCACGGCTCTCCCCGTCCCCAACTCCGTCAAAATGCCGAACATCATAGCATGCATGTCCTGGTGGATTCATCAAGAACGGAAGGAAGGAGTAAGTTCAAGTTCACCATCATGTTCAGAATGAGGCGGTAGCCTTGATCTAGCCTCAGCTTGAGCATTTCTGGTCCAATTGCGAACCCTAGTAGCAATGGACAAGACAAAACAACAAGTTAACCACCACAATACTCGGAGAGTACCATGGGCTCGTACCTGCGATGGGGATGTCGCGCTCTTTCGCGGCTTTTGTAGCAGCGGCCATGGCGTCGAGGAATGTTGGCTCTTCACCAACAAAGCCAAGAGGGAGACCTAGGTCAAGACGGAGGTCGCCCGCTGTAGAATGAGAGGTCAGTGCGTCAATCTTTGTTCGCTCAAAAGCAGACGCACGGCCAACCATGAACGAGCTCACTTCATCAAAGGCGATAATCTCTGCAAGATTTGCAATGCCTTTACTGCTCTCGATCTGCGGTATGATTGCCACATGCTTGTTGGCGAGACTGAATGGTGTTTCTCCCGGTGTTTCTCCCGCGTAGTCGTTGAGCCCTGGGAGCTGGCGCGCGGGCAGGTTAGTCTAAATGTGGTCTGCAACCAATGCACAACTTACAAATGTGAAGGGAGGATAGGAACGGTGCCCAATCGGTGGGAATCGACAATTCGCGATAACCTCCTTCATTTCTTCGGCACTCTCCATGTGAGGGACAATGATGCCTCCTGCACCTGCGTCCAAGGCCCACGACTGAAGCACAAGAGGTAAGCTAAGGCGATTCTACTGTGAGCGAGTCAACTCACCATCCAGTCATAGGCTTTCTTGCTAGGCACACGCACGACGGGGATCATATTGCCGCCGCTCTCGTGGATGATGATTTGGATACACTCGACGAGGAGTTTGGGGCTCCACCCGACGTGCTCAGCGTCCTACAGCGCGAGTCAGTCTTACCCATGCGATTAGATTGGGCACCCACAATCCAAAGCCAATCGGCGCCAGTAACCGCGAGCCATTTAGCGACATGGCGGCTTGGGAACGTGAGGGCCGTCCCGAACATGAGCTTTCCGGACTTGATAGCGGCGCGGAGATTGGCTGGTTGTACGAGTGTCGGGGCGCGCCATTGGACGCGATCTTCGGCGGTCATCGAGTACTGCGTACCAGACATGATTATAGTGTCGGTTTGGACGGTGGGTATAGAGCGTTCTGCAGAACATGGCATTTATAGGTGCATTCTCAAGCACGGTTCTTTCGAGGCATCATGATCTAGTCATGATGTCTCTACCGCGTCTGCCTGTATATCACCCGACAATACCCGACAATACAGTACACTGTAATGGCATTTCGAGAAATATATGTGTGCAACACTTTTTGTCCCGCGTCGCGGACTGGCGTGATTGCCTTATTGGGGAGCGTCACGCGCGATGCATTTCGCGCGAACTTACACTCAACTCCTCGAAGAACTTCCCCCCGAACTCAGCCAGAATGCGATTCAATACCGACAAGTAAACTACCACCAACTTTCTTGGTCGTTCCCTGACGGAGTTTTCTAGCTCAAGAAACTCATAAACCAAGTCGTCACCGAGCTCGCATCCTTGGGGCTCGGCCCATCCGTCCTGCAGGGCCTTCTGCAATCTGGCGCAGCAGGGAAGGGGAAAGAAAGAGAGTCCGCTCCAGCACGCCTCGCATACGAGTTCAATAGCGACTCGGGGCTCATCGAACCGCGCCTCCGTCTGTTGGTCGACCCACCGGATGCACCAGCCGGCATTCAAGCCTTGGAAGACACGGCTGAACTCGACCTAGAGACGGACGCTGAGAATACCACATCGCAGCTCGCGCTCTTGTGGGCACTCCAACGGCGAGCAGCAGTCGGCGCCCAGCCTCCAGATCCTTCCGGCCAGATGGTGATTCCCCTGGCATCGGATTCAGCATTCTTCCAGCTTCTTGCGACGACGCTCAAAGCCCTTTCGGACCATCTCCTCATCATCCGAGCCCAGTTCGTCGAAACGCTCCAGGAACTGACCAAGACCGTATCAAGCTCGGCGCGACCTTCATCCGCGGCTTCGGGATTCAAGGTCCATTCGCCGCTCAGGGCGGACGCGGGAGGCGTCCGAGTTGATGCAGCCAGCAGAAAGGTAAGCGTGCTTCGGGTTCCGGGTAGTAGTTCTAATGCGGTCGCAGAGTGACCTCTATTCGTGGCGCGAGATATTCCAATTGTACGTCGAGGCCGAAATCTTCGAGAGTGTTTCGGAGCGCCATCGAGGAGAGCGCACCGTTGAAGATGCTGAGGAACGCCTGAAGCTTTTTGTCGAGCGCGTAACTGCCAGGGCACTCGGCGACGGGCGGAAGCTCAAGCTGCCACAGAGCCGAGCGGCCCTGCAGTCGTTCCTGCAGCTCAATCTGTTCATCCTGAATGTGAAGAAGGTGGGAGAAACCCGCCACATCGTTTTCTCTTCTTATAACACTCTCGTAATACAGTTTGAAGTGGCTAATGCCGAAGCAACTCGGAAGATCCTAAAGAAACATGCCAAACGGACTGCACTTCCTGCAACCGACGCTCAGAACACTAACGCTCTCCTGCTGCTCCCAGCGAACGACACTTCGTTGCCGCGCATCCTCGTGCAAGAGCTAGGGACGACACTACTACCGATCATCCCGTCGCTGGAGGACTATGCGTGCCTTATCTGCACGAGCATCGCGTTCAAGCCGATTAGGCTCACGTGTGGGCACCTCTTCTGCGTGCGGTGTCTGGTGAAGATGCAGAAACGCGGGAGTGCTGACTGTCCCATGTGTCGCTCGCGGTGTGTATTGCTTGCGGATAAATGTGGGTAACGCACGTTCGTGGCCGGATTCTGTTCTGACTCTGTCTAGCGAATGTCGATTGGGCAATGCTCAACTTTATGCGCGACTGGTTCCCGGAGGAGGCCAATTTGAAGTTGAAGCAGAACGAGGAGGAGGCGACGCAGGAGCAGCTACAAGAGCTGGGGTTGGATCCTGACCAACGATGCATTGTCATGTAGAGTTTTTTTTTGGGTTTGGATGCTACATCATACTACATATCTAGTGCTGTAAATCTGTACTGTTAATACACAGGTTAATTGAGGTCTTATCAAGATGCATCGTCTTTTCCGCCGCTCAGACTTCTGAAGAACTCGGTGTACGCATTGTCAACGTCAAACAGGAGCTGGAGAGGTACGATTAGTACAGCGATATTTGGATGGGACAGGCGGCACCTGTCGAGACTGCTCCTCTGTGATTTCCTCGGACGCTTTCATGGCGTTTAGAGTGATTAGCCTGAAAAGCGATGAATACGAGATCACGGTGAGGAGATGAGTAAAGTGCACCATCCAACCATGCGGCTGCGGCCTTCCCAATCCTTGCTGCCTTTGAACCGCGCATAGCCCGTGACGAGTTCCTGCAATATGGGATGGAGCTGGTCTTTGGCCCACATTCGTAGTTTAAGGGCGTCCATGAACGTAATGAAGCCCTTTCAAGTCTCTCAGCGTCCTCTCGAGATTGTGGTTCGGACAGAAGACACACCTGCGTCGTTTGTGCGACCCACTTGCTCGTCTCTGGGCCCGCCTCGCTCGAGTGCTCGACGGTTGCGGGAACGCCGACTTTGATGCGGTGCATCGCTGCTGTGTGGTCCATCTAGGAAAAGAGAAGGAATGAGTGGACGAGACAAGGGAGACAAGATGCGCACACGATAGCGACTCATAAACTGCTCGATGGACTGAACGTCATCGCCAACAAGCTTGAGCATAGTCTTGTACTGGGAGAGCAGACGGGTGCATGCCGGAGAGTATCTCTTCACAGCTCAGCCTTCACGGACGCTGCGGAGGTCGACGATGACCCACTCTGCAGAGGTTATCGAGTCGCGGACATACGCCCGTTCGAGGTAGTCGAGGGCCACGACGATGCCGAACAGCGTCGCAAGCAGGTTGTATCGCTCGCGGTCGGCGTTGGTGGTGTACAGTCGGACCTCTTCATCGAGGGAGAGTGACATCAGAAGTACGGTCACATGCAACCCACCGAACGCGCGAGCAACTTCTTCCTCCAATGCTCGCATAGCCGCATGGGTCGAATCTATGGTGCTTCCATCTCTGATATTCGAACTGCGATTTCCATAGCTTCGCAGCTTCGTTTTTTCCTTGATCCTTGGGTTAGTCCCATTCAGTTTGCCTTCGCACGCGCGTGGCCCAGGATATTCCAAGCGCCGCCGCCGCGGAGACGATCGTGAAAAGAATCTCTCCTGGCGCTGAGAAACAGAAAACCACGATCCGGCGTAGAAATCCAAAATGAATACATGCATAGATGTAACGACATCAATGGACAGCAGCGATAGCAATAGGAAAGCAACATAACGACAGAGTCCGCATTCCATCATGCGTGATTTCGGCCTGCGTCAGGCGTCAGTATACAGTAAACGCGCAAGGTTGAAGCATACTGTTTGGCCGGTCCGAGCGAGTGGATGAGAACTTGCTCATTTCTGCATCGACGAACCAGGATTCAAGCAATTGAACAACGAGGAAAATCGGCGTACCATCTTTGAGTCCCTCGTTCTCGACTTCAATCTTCTCCGCATCTAGTCATAAGAGTTAGCGAAGGGCGCATACAGAGGAACAAAGTAACATACAAGACTTCAAGCGCTGGATCTCTTTCCGAGCATCACCTAAAACTGTGGTGGATATTTAGTCGGTATCATACAACGAAGGGTTGTAATCACCATCCTCGAGCCGTCGCAGATCGCGCACTACGGGTCTTTAGAGTCATGGCAATCGCAGTAAAGGAGCGGCCCACCTGCGTCCCGAGTCTGTTGTTCTGCCTCTTCAACGTGGCTTTGGGCGGCCCGCACAGCTGTAGGGCGGTAAGATATCGTAGAAACAAGCTCAAGTGGTCGGACGACCTTCACGCTGTTTCTCGACCTCGTCGTTGGATCTCTTCTCGGCGTTGGCCAGCGCTGGACATTGGATCAGCTGGGTGTCAATGGCTGAATGTCAAGCGGACACCCACCGTCAAGCAATTCCTGCTCTTTCTTCTGGTATAGGAAGGAAACTGTCGAGCGTTTAGCGACGGCAGCATCGCTTGGGTGCGCTGGAACGTACGGCTTATAATATCTTTCTCCTTCTTCTTGACTGTTCTTGTCCTCAGTACAGTTGTGCGAAGGGGTGATGTGACGCACATTTTGCAAGTTCGCGATTTTTTTGCCGGAGCTCTGGGAGGATGGTCAGATGTATACATAAAAAGCGCCGTCGCGTACCTCGTTTGAAATGGGCTTCAGCGTATTGAGCCCGTTGCATCTCAGTCCAAGCTACTTCACAGATTAGATGAAACCAACGCGGTCAATCCAAGCCACTTGCCGAAATTCTCGTGTTCATTGGCAGGTGGACGACCTGGAGTCTGTGAGATGTGCCATACTCAATAAAGGGCAACATACCATTCGAGGGCGGACCAGGGGAAGGCGGGGAGTTGCGGTCATCGTCGTCGGATTCATGCCGTCTGGAACTGGTGGCGGGGTATTCGGCAGGGTACGTCGTTTCACGGCGATAATGCTCTGGTTGCGGACGGTGATCAGAGAAGGAGGGCGTGATGCGGGGCGATATCGGATGGGGTGATGGAGATGGGGCCGGACGCTCATAAGGGGAAGGTCTGAATGAGGACGGTGCATGCGTGTGTGGGGGACTTTTCGCGCGAGATGGGTGGGCCGTGGGCGGCAAACGCGGTGAGATTGTGGCCCCCAAAGGTGATAGACGAGTAGTTGACCGCTCGTGTTGAGGCGGATTGGTTATCGTGTTTCGTCGTTTTGAAGGATATTGACTCTGAGGAGACGATGGCCGCGGATCGCGTTGTGGTAATGCGGCGGGGGAGGAGTAATGACTGGCGGATGACTGGGAGCGACCTCTGCCTGTCACAGATGGCGATGTATACGGTGTTGGGCTGGTCTGGCTCCGCTCGAGAATCGGGGGTAGCGTCCGACGATCCTCCGCGTCGATCATCTTGACCAAGATTTCTGCAATGAGCGCTGCAACATCAGGATTCCGCTCTCCGGGCGAGATTGTAGCAATGTTTTTCTGGATCATCAAGACGCGACTGGCACAAATTTCTGCTCTTGAGGTCCACGAGACGCCAGTAGGATCTACCCACAGATACAGGTCCGATCTTTGTGCATCGTCCGCCCAGGGGTGCGATACCAGATACTTGTAGAGCGGCACCTGGTCGAGAAGCAATGCAGTCCATCTTCGCCACGGCCCAGGTTCGCGTCCATTACGATCTCTCCAGTAGAGAGCGTAGGAAGAGGGTGTTGAATCGACGTACACGTCTCCCGGATGTCCGAAATTCGACGACGGCGGGCCGTTTCCGCGAAACTCGACAAAGGGGACCTGGCACGATTTCTTCGAGTTATCGAGCGAATAAGGGTGTCCCGGAGACAGAGCTTCGGGGCTGGCGGGGAAGGACCTTCGAAAGGAGAGCATCGACGCGTGCCGAGGTGGAAAGCAGAGACAAGGTTGGTGTGGGGCCGTGCAGCGCGTCGTGCGAACCAGAAGCGGGGGAAAGTGAATGGTTTGCATGCTGTGATAATCTTTGATGCTGTCGGAACATCGCCGCTGGCTACTGTGCACGAAAAGAGATGGTAGATGGAAGTGTGGCTTGAGATATACCGAGCTCAGGCTCGAAATGAACAGACGGGTGCAGGGTGAGCTGTTCACAGGTCCCTGATTGGTCGTGGGCAGAGAATCACACCTAGAATAACCACGATTCGATCTGGGAAGGTCTGGTTGGGTTGTTGACCGGGAAGCAAACGCGGGAGATTCGGCTTGCTGTCCATATAAAGCGGGCGGCTGATTGTTTCCTTGTCATCCGGGATAGCTGCCTGCAGCTGATTGGCCTCGATTGACGCCAGTGGCTGACAAGGAAGCCGTCGAAGTCGAATGCAGACCTATGCAGACGGACTCGGGCCGTCACTCATGCCAGTGTCACATTTGATGCGAATCTCTTCCTCTGTGCTCTTATGCTCGGCCTGCTCGGCCTACTCCCCGTCCTCTTTCTCTACAGGCTAGCTATCAGACTGAGGCGCTCCCCCGTGTCGACGACATCCCGATCCAATGCACACCCATTCCCGACGCCAGATCAACTGGACGCAGTCTCGTACAAGGAAATAGACATGCTCAAGGCCATCCCGCCTCAAACTCTCGCAGGCTATGCGGTCATCGGCGGCTCTGGGTTCTTGGGAACGTGAGATCCTGGGCCATTCCGTCACCGAACGAACACTCAATTGCCTGTATTAAAGCTACATCGTCCGGCTGCTCATCATACGGGGCGAACGCAACGTCCGAATCCTCGATGTCAACGCCCCTCCACCAGATATTCTCAACAATCCTGCCGTCTCATTTGTCAAGACGGACATCACATCCCTGGATTCTGTTCGAGACGGACTCATGGCTCAAGGCAAGCCGCCGACGGTGATATATCATGTAGCAGCCATCATAAGATTCTGGGAACGCGCCGAATATTGCTTCAGCGCGTCCTACAACGTTAATGTGCTCGGCACAAAGAACGTTCTGGAGGTCGCAAAGGAGCTCCCGAACGCAATGCTGATTTATACATCCAGCGTCGATACAGTGCTGCCGATGCCCAAGTTCCTGCGGGTTGACTTCGATCCTTTTCCTGCTCAAGTCAGCGATGAGACACCGGCGCCGAAATACCTCCACGAAGGATGTTACGCACGGTCGAAGCGCATGGCGGAGCAGCTGGTGATCGATGCTCAGAATAGCCATGGAATCAAGACGGGGATTTTGCGGCCTGGAGGGTGAGTATCTTCCCGGTTCCGATTCATCATTCGACCTGACTTTTTTTTGCCGCCGCACAGCACTATTCTTGGGCCCAATGATCGGTTCGTGAGCAGTACGCTCACCATGTCGCAAGTAGGTACCGAGATGTAGCTTTCTTCTTTTCACCTACCGAAATCAGGTGCCAATTTGGGACGAGCCTTGGTGTTCCACACCTATCTGTGCGTGGGATGCCGCGGCTGCCCATCTGCTGTATGAAGATGCATTGCGTCGGATTCCAGACGAAGTTTCTGCTCAAGGGTTCGTAATCACCGGCCGAGGCCGACCGTGGAGTATGGAAAATGCCAGGGCTGTCATCAAGGTTTGCTTGACCTACCGCTCGTAGACGAATGGCTGATTGGGATTTGCAGCATTATGCCACGCGAGACCTTGTTTTCACCAAGCTCCCACCGCTTCTGATCTATCTTATGGCTCACGTCATGGAACTCTTCCTCTTCTTGCGCTATTTCCTACTATATCCTTTTACCCGGATTGCGGGAGGAAAGCCCAGCCTAACTCCTCACTGGCTAGGAACGGCAGTGTTCTTACAACCATCGACCCTCGATGTGCAAATGCTTGACACGATTATCGACGACTCGCGCGCAAGAAAATTACTCAAGTCAGTCATTCACGTTTTCTACCTCAAGTTTTGTCGGCTGATTGAGATTAGTTATCGCCCACAGTGGGACCTTTTGCAGTCAATACGTTATTCTGTGGATGAAATTCAGTCGGGAAACGCAGCTGCCGAGCATGCCTTGAAGATCTAGTTTATGGGGGGGAGTTATTACACTCATGTGTGGCTGTGAACAACGAGTCTACCGACAATAGCAAGTAGCTACCGTAGGGTGTTTATCCTACACTAAATACCGTTGTTGGAACACACCGATTCTAAGGGGGCAATGACTGCAAGACGCTGAGCTTGTGAACTGGCCTGCCCTCAAAGAAGCTGGCCTGCTGCAAAAAGCCAGTAGGAAAAATCGCGGTAGGACCTAGTTGGGGTTCTCCCCTTGAAGGTATAAATCCCCAGCATCCACCAGTTCGTGAGCTTGTTGCATGTTATATCCTGAGCCAGATGGAGGGAACCACTTCCGAACGGAAGGGTGACCGGACGATGTGACGTCACGGAACCAGAATCTGGAGACCGGAGACCGGGGAAGTGGCATATCGGCTATTCTCGCAAGCACCACACTCAGGAAGGGTGTGCGACTGTCTGGAACCCAAGCCGAGGACAAGAGAAGAGATGCTGGTATATAGTGACCGGACGGGAGCAGGGCGAACCGGAAGGACCGGAAAGGAGTAGGAATGATGGGATCAAAACCGGACGATAGAAGACAGGGTCTGGAAGCAGTCCGGGGCAAGATCGGAAGCTAGCGCAAGTTGGGATGCAGGAAGAGTGCACCGTGCGCAGAGCAAACCGGACTGGATGCAGATCAAAACAGGAATGATCGGATCAGAACCGGACGATGGAGGACAGAGTCCGGAAGGCGTCCGGTGGGCGTCCGGGTTGGTTGCCAGAAGGGTCCCGAAAGCCAGCACAAGTCGAAAGGGAGACAGAAAGACATCCGGAAGATGAGGCATAGCTTCCGGAGTCGAGGCGAAGACAGAGACAGAGGAAAGGCATCAGCCATGAGAGGAATTCATGGGATAACTTTTATTTTCAAGCTAAGGTACAGAGATGATAGCTAGAGGTATATATACTAGGATCCTAATTGTCAAGACTGGAAAGGAAAGGAAGCAGGATGACAATAAGGCGAGAAGGATTTGTAAGAAGATGTAAATGACAATAAGAAGGGGACACGATGCAAGTCGTGTGACGGGAAGGAATGATGGGTCTAACAATAAGACAACTCCGGAAGTGGATGGAGAAGTGATAGAGGAGCGAGGACAATAAGGAGAGGTGTTGAAGCGAGAGGAAATGGAAGCATACATAGATGGGAACACAGACATAAGGTGTCCGAGCTCTCCGATTGGTTCCGGAGTGATCCGATCGATTGATGGTCCGGAAACTCCGGAAGGTGAACTGGAAGGTGGAGGGCGAACGGGAGAGCACAGGAAGAGCGAGGAGATAGACATAAGGTGTCCAAGCTCTCCGATCGATTCCGGAGTGTTCCGATCAATTGATGGACCGGAGGGTGTCCCGGAAGGTGGGGGACTGAACTGGACGGCACAGGAAGGGTGTGTAGATGTAACGGTGTTGAATGGTATGAAGGAGATTGGAGTGGAACCAGAAGATGGCAAAAAGGTTGATGGCTGTCCGGAGGCTCCGGAAGACCGGAAGCTCCGGTGTGACAGGAGCGTGTCCGGAGGCGATAGGAGCATGACCGGAGGCGATAGGAGCATGAATGGAATGTGGTCGGCATGGATATAACATTGCAGGTCTTCCTTGTTCACGATGCATGCACGATAGGCTGCTCCAAAATGAACAGAGAAAAAGACAAATTTTTTGAGTCAAATAGAGAATATAGAGGATAAGTAGTCGTCCGTATTCCGTGCAGAACACGGACACATGACCAGCATGGGGGATGGAAACAGGATGCGGCTACTCTGGTAGCGGCGCATACATTGGTGTTGCATCATAGTATTTGAGAACATTGAATGCCTTCACGCCTTTCAGGAATGACCACGGAGTGGTGTATTTATCCCAAATGTCTGGTACCTCCGCGTATAGCCGGGTCAGGAAGTCCTCGGCCAGATCTAGAAGCATGAGTGGGGGATGGGTGCAGAGGAATAATGCGTGCAGAGGATCTTTCACTTCAACTTTGCAGAATCGGCACAGGTGCCAATCAAGTTCGCGTGGGACCTTGTCCTTTCCGTGCTCCTTCCAATGGCAGTGCTCAATGCACCTGTGTAGCCCACTATCTACCGTGTACTACCGGCGTTAATCCGGCAGGTTAACACTGTTAAGCCAGGGTGCTTTCAGTAGTTCCAATGCGGCGGGGAAGCGGCGGGGGAAGCGGCGGCGCACGGCAGAGAGGTGACGGGAAGGAGGGTGGGCGTTGCAAAGAGAGAGAGGCGAGTCATATTGCGTCGGATCAACAAACGATTGCGCAATTGCACGTGCTGATGGTGGACTTTGAGTTTTTAGCGCTGGCACACATGCATTCCTTGAACAATCCCTCATTGCCTTGAGAGACACGGATGTCTCTGGCTTTTCTGTATGGCATGTCATAATTTGATTGCATCGGCGCGCAGGCCACTGCAAGTTGCTCGCAAGCCCACAATATTCCAGGGGATTGCAACAGACAGGTATAGGATTGGAGCGGCTTGGGATCACCCAGGAGGCTCGCAAGCCATCTCAATCCAACTCAATATTGAGGGATTGAGCAGGATTGTGGTGGCCTGCGAGTGCTTGCAGGTAGGCAGCCTGGAGGTAGAATAATAATAAAAAAATATCAACCCATTTTTGGTACTGGGTCGTCCCTTTGATACGATGAATGGTTCAGTAATACTTAGCAGGGTTGTAATTAATTGAAGCCAGATAGTGTGGATCAAACAAGAGATCTTATGGGTTCTTCAAGTTGAGAGAGACACCTTACCACTACACCACACGCGCATGTAAATTCCTGGTGGACCAACTCAATATATGCAATTGTGCAACATTTTTTTCCTGAGGTCTTGGCATCAAGATTCCGGCACAGATACATGCAATAGTGGCTGGTTTGTCTATCAAATGTCCAATCTAACGTCTCGATGCTTTTATTGAGACACGCCGTCGCGTTCTGCTGTCCCGCCACGTGGGCGTGTGCTGCCATCGGCACTCTCCTTCCGCGTTCATCCCTCGCAACCCAGTTCTGGTTGAATATCATGAAGGAATTGCCCCCCCAGTAAGCCTACAAAAATAATGTATGTGAGAGGATGGGAGGTTGCAGTCCATTGCAATCCCTAGCAATCCATGCAGGGGATTGCATTGGACTGGAGCCCATGCCGGGGATTGGAACGGATTGCAGTGGCTCGAGAGCCACTGGCTGAGTGGCTTGAAAGCCGGCTCAAGCCGCGACAAGCCCTCAAGCCAGCTCAATCCCTTGCAATCAATTTGGGTTTTTTCCGACAGCGGCAGGTACTGGACAAAAGTTCGTGATCACGAGTGGCGCCCTCGTGATCACTCGTGAATCGCGTACTCACGAGTGAATGCTCGTGTTCACAAGTGATGGCTCATGACGGCTCGTGATTTTGAAATTGTTTCATGAGCAATTCACGAGAGGACCCCCGAACAGTTGTTATCACCTGGATCCCAAATTTCCGGAATCTGGCCAACCGGTGTCCGAATTGTGGCGCCGCTGGAGGGCCCAAATGTCCGAATTTTCGCTCGGGTTTCGGCTATTCTAGGTCACGTTTTCTCCAAATTTCGCCCACAAACACATTTTCGGCTGTTTTTCCAGCCGTGTCCGATGGTAAAAACGCCTGAAAACGCGCTTGCAGAGGGTGGTTTTGCCTGCAAGGGCAAGTCTGGATCAACTCACCTGTATTTGCGCCTCGCGGCCCTTACCTGGCTCTCGCCACCTGGAACTCAACAGACCTGGTGTCCGAATCTGCCAAATTTTGACCTCATGTCCGAATTTTCAGCCGGGATTTTTCGAAAAATTTCCCAAATCGTGTCTGAATCAGGACCCAGGTGATAGGCACTGTTCGGGGGGTCCTTTCACGAGTGACTCACGAGCGATTCACGAATGCAAATTACTCCGGATAAGGCAATTTGGGAGCCAAATTTCAGTGTTTCAGACGAATCACCTTGAGTTGTGACCACCATCAACGTCCCCTAACACTAGGGGCATTGGCCAATAATCCGGCCCAGATCATGTTAAGATCATGCAAAATGTTCTATTAATGTTCTATCAATGATCTATTCAATGATCCGGCCCGGATTATTTTTAAATACAATGATCCAAGCTGGATCATGTGATAATGCAATAATCCAGGCCGGATCATTGAATAGAACATTCATAAAACATTGATAGAACATTCAAAATAATATCAACATGATCCAGGCCAGATTATGGGCCCATGCCTGTAGTGTAACTTATCACTTCTCCGCAGGCCACCATGTCCGCTGCCCCTACCCGCTCCACTGGCTCCTGTACATTCATCGGTCCCTCGGGCCTGTGCAGCTGCTACAAGTTCAGAATGCATTCCGATGGTGGCATGAGTACGGTGTCTGACGCTTTTGTCATGTTTCTCATGCCTCTCAGCTTGTGTACATCCCACCGTTGTTTGGCGCAAAGTGTATCTGCGACCATCAATACTTTGCCCACAAGAACCTTTTTTCCGAGTCCGACACTGCCCCCACCGGCGTTTCACATACCCAAATCCCTTCTGCTCCCTCTGCAGCCCCTCTCGTTACCAATCCCTCTACTTCCACCGGACTTTCTTTCAATTTTGGTGCCGCACCTACTTTCACACCTCACTATGACAATCCTCCACTCCCTACACCCGGTCCTTCTTCCACCGGACTTGTCTTTAATTACGGTACCACCCATGGTCCGCACTCCGCTTCGGGGTCCAACCCCTTTCAAAGAGCTACTCATTCCATCCTCTCCCCTCTGGCGCGCGCGTTCTCGGGGCCAGGAGTGCTGGCAAGGCCCATCGGACAGTTCTTGCCTCCCATCCCTGATCAGGGCACATCTCAGCAAGTCCGTGAGGCCTCAACAAAGCGCCATTTTCCAAAGTCCTCGGCGGCGGAGATGCAGTTGGTGAACGGTTGCTTCCGTGACTTACTGGCTTGCGATGCTTCCGCTCACGGTGCGATCTTTGGCCACTGCCGCCATGTGTTCTTCACTCACGACTTGTGCAGGTTGGGAAGCATAACCTGGACCGCAAAATTTTTGCATACAAGCTCAACACCAACACCCAACTTCGCGTTCTCGTTCAGAAGCTGGAACCTCTTGGCCTTTTCTTCGAGGATGACGACCACCGTCCCCAGCAGCACCGCGCTCTACGGCCAGTTTAACCAGGCGATCCAGACTCAGCTTGTCGCTCACAATATCCTGCCGCCTTCCGAGTGGGTGGTGATTGGAGTGAACAGTGCGTGGAAGGCTGCTTCGCGTAACTTCAAAGCCCATCCCAAGCTGGTCCACTCCGCGTTTACACATGGTGCGCTCGAGAACATTGCAGAGGACCATATTGGGAGGCGTATCATTTTTCTGGGTACGTCGTACCATCATATCGCCTCTGTCTCTTTATCTAATCGTCTTGGCAGCACCGGCTACCAACGCACATGTTATATCCATGCACATTCACTCCGACTCCTCCGGTCTCCGGACTCCGAACTCCAGACGTCCTCCGACATAGACCTAAGCCCTTGGGCTACTTGGGTTTTTACGCAATGAAGGTTTACTGAGCGTTTCCCATATTGGGACTCCATTCTTATTGTTCTTATTGTCTCTCGCTTATTTCCTTATCTATCGATAATCCTTATTGTCTAGCTACTTACTTCTTCATCTCCTTCCGGATCCCTACTTACTATAAATATCAGTAGCTACTCGTCTTGTACTTCAGTTTGATTATTAACGTTCTTGACTACTCGTCTTGCCTTTGCCTCTCTCCTCCAGTCATCTTCCGACTTGCTCTGCTTGTCGACCGGAAGCTTCGGTCTCGTCTCCGACCAGGGTAGTCCGCACACCCTTACTCTCCTGTGGTGCTTGCGTACTGTCCGGACTCACCGGACACTTCCCACGACCACCTGTGTGTCCCACATAACACTGTGTATTAACGGTGTCTACCCGCCGGGTAGACAACGATAGTACACAGCATCATCGATGTTTTGTGGTAAGTGAGTATATATTGAAAAGAACAGCGAGTAATTATTGGTTCTAGGGCTTAAGACAAGTCCAAGGCTCTAAGGTGAGTGTCATGTAGCTTGTCAGTGGCGTCTAGGTAGTGAATAACTCCCGACCAACTAGTGGTAGCTTACCAGTGAGGCCTGGCAAGTAAGTAAATGTCAGTGTAGTCCATTGTGGTATATCGGTGTGGTAGGGGGCAGTGGAATAATTGTTGACCTCAGCTGCTGTGGCATGTTGGTGTGGTAGGGCCAGTGAATAATTATTGACCTCAGCTCCCTAGCTTGTCAGTCCTGCAGGGTCAGCGAGTAATTACACAAGCTAAATTGCAGCCATGGGTTGTCAATACCGCATGGTCAGTGAGTAATTCTTCCAACGTAGCGTAGCCAGTTACTTAACGGTGCGCCATAGGGAGTGAATAAAGGTCAACAGTGTTTCTTACTGACTAGTATACCATTAGATTCAAAATAAAGGACTCTTACAGTTTTTCTTTATCCATTGAGGAATCACTTCAATATCTAGCTGTGATGGAAATGATGGAAGAACAAAGTGTGCCTGATAACTCGATATGGTGCACTGTCGGATCCAGAGTGAAAAGAGGTTCCCTCCAGTACTTGAATTATTTCAATCCGCCCAGTATTCCCAGAGATATGAACTACTGATCTGCTAATTGACGGTAATTGGCTGATTACATGATAACCATTGGGTTTGGAGTATAGGTCAATTGATGAAAGTTGTAGCCCTTATCAAAATCTATAACTTTGGTTTTTTGTGACATTCTGTGACATTTGTCATGATTTCTGCTGACCATCCGTGAAAATGTCCTTTTTTGGTAGTATGTCACAGATGTCACATTGTGTGACATCTATGACCATGCAGCCGCCAGGCGGTCGAGTATAGGCTCAAAGTAACTAATTTGTATTCAAACTACTTATAACCCTTCAAAACTGTAAGAGTCCTTTATTTTGAATCTAATGGTATACTAGTCAGTAAGAAACACTGTTGACCTTTATTCACTCCCTATGGCGCACCGTTAAGTAACTGGCTACGCTACGTTGGAAGAATTACTCACTGACCATGTGGTATTGACAATCCACGGTTGCAATTTAGCCTGTGTAATTACTCGCTAACCCTGCAGGACTGACAAGCTATGGAGCTGAGGTCAATAATTATTCGCTGCCCCTACCACACTGGCATGCCATAGGAAGCTGGGGCCAATAATTATTCACTGCCCCTACCACACCGACATGCTACAGCAGCTGAGGTCAACAATTATTCACTGCCCCCTACCACACCGATATACCACAATGGACTACACTGACATTTACTCACTTGCCAGGCCTCACTGGTAAGCTACCACTAGTCGGTCGGGAGTTATTCACTACCTAGACGCCACTGACAAGCTACATGACACTCACCTTAGAGCCTTGGACTTGTCTTAAGCCCTAGAACCAATAATTACTCACTGTTCTTTTCAATATATACTCACTTACCACAAAACATTGATGATGCCATGTACTATCATTGTCTACCCGCCGGGTAGACAGTGTTAATACACAGTGTTATGTGGGACACACAGGTGCCCGCGACCCCTCCGGGTTACTTCCGTATTTCTCTGGCACGGGTTTAACAGCACACAATCTTATCACATCCCACGGACACCACTGCTTGATCACGAAGATCGTTGCCGGCACCAACCTCTTTCTTGCGAACAAAGGGTCACACCCCGCAGCAGTCGTCTGCTCAGAGCGCTGCCCACCACCAAAGGTTTGCTTCGGTGATCCCTCTATCAAGCGCAAGCTAAACACCTTTGGTAGGCGGACTTGATGCAGTTGAACTTTTTTGTGGGGCTGTCGGGGACGGCAGATGAGGTAGGCGCCCCTCCGTCTCGATGTATCGGTGTTGACCCCCGCCGCAGAGCATGCAGCAGTCATCACGACCACATTAGAAAAAGCGGATCAAAATTGCTTCCGACTCGGACGACGACTATGACAGTGCCGACTCAGAGTCGCTGGCTGAAAGCACGCCTAGTCCACGCATCCGCCCACGACGCCAGCCATTGTTCCATCCCTCGCCGTCTCCGCCTACCACCGTTGCTTCATTTCGGCAGGCCCATGGAGGCTCAGATGATGAAGTCGACGCAGACCCTTTTGCCGATATAGAGCCCGTCCATCCACAAGTTTTGCCAGTCCCATCAGTAGAGGCCCTCATTGCCGCACAGACCATGCGGCAAACAATGCCCTTGTCCTACTACCAAGCTACGTTGTGGCGTACCAGCGTAATGACGGCCTGCTCAAAGCCAAGCATTGGGATGAAGCTAAGTGTTGAAGTGTGGATTTGGACTCAAGCAGTCTATTCATATCTTATCTTATCTTGTCTTATCTGTGCATCATCTTATCTGTTTGGTAGCTATCTTGCCATTGTTCCCAATCAGGCAATCCCCTTATACTTACATATATGGTCTTGCCCTTGTTCTTGCTACTTTAGGCAAACCCCTTGTACTTACATATATGGTCTTGCCTTTGTACTCCCTACTATATAGGTAGCTAGATAGCGCTCTGAGGTCCCCAGTTTCTCACTGTTGACCTCAGGCAAGTAGTTCCTTCACTCTCATGCATAATACAAGAGTTTCTCACTGTTGACCTCAGACCTCTGTGCATTGCCTGTTCAACACTAAGCGCCTTGGATGTTCCCGACTTCGCCGCTGCCCTTCTTGAGGTGCTTGATGCCATTGCCAGTAACAAAATCGACTTTAAACTCACCGTGCGTGGGGCGAGCCTATCCGAGGGTCGCCTGCCAACGGCTCTAACTGACTTCTTCGACCCGGACAAGGAATTTCAGCTGTGAGTGTTTCCTTTTACCGAGTTCACTCTCAGTCTGATCTATCTGTCAGCTGCCACAAAGACGGGAGTATCAAGACCGCGGGCTGTGGCCTCGACGATTCAATATATATTCACGCATTTACACTCTGCTTGTCGGACCGGAACCGCTGGTCCCTGACTGACGACAACATGTGCCGTGGAATGTTTGACACCCTCGTGGGCTCGGCAGAGAATGTAGATGCTTTTCGCCTTGATGGGATTGTCATTGCCATGACACTGCTCAACTTTGGCGGAGGCATGAGCCCTCTCTGCCCAATCACCCTCCTAGCGCTTACCCAGCCTGATACCGCATTTTTCGCCGAACTTGATCTGGCATTCATCCATCTTGTGGACCCAGCTTCCGCTGCCATCCTTGCACCATGGTTCGCGATTGACGAAACAACCGTCCTGGAACCTGTATCCACACACCCGATGTTTCCGCTGCTGAATGGGTATCTCTCGGGCCTTCTGGTTCGTTGCTTTGTCTTTCGCCTCACCACCACTGATCTTTTGTAGATCTGGGCGCCTCGATCAAAGGACTATCACCGATCTGTTCAAATCAGCTTGCTCTGCGGTTTCTTCCTGAGCTGTTAAATCCTGTGCCGGAGAGATGCGGAAGTGACCCGGAGGGGTCGCAGGAAGTGTCTGGTGAGTCCGGACAGTACGCAAGCACCACAGGAGAGTAAGGGTGTGCGGACTACCCTGGTCGGAGACGAGACCGAAGCTTCCGGTCAACAAGCAGAGCAAGTTGGAAGATGACCGGAGGAGAGAGGCAAAGGCAAGACGAGTAGTCAAGAACGTTAATAATCAAACTGAAGTACAAGACGAGTAGCTACTGATATTTATAGTAAGTAGGGATCCGGAAGGAGACGAAGAAGTAAGTAGCTAGACAATAAGGATTATCGATAGATAAGGAAATAAGCGAGAGACAATAAGAACAATAAGAATGGAGTCCCAATATGGGAAACGCTCAGTAAACCTTCATTGCGTAAAAACCCAAGTAGCCCGAGGGCTTAGGTCTATGTCGGAGGACGTCCGGAGTTCGGAGGTCTCCGGCAAGTCCGGAGACCGGAGAGGTCGGAGTGAATGTGCATGGATATAACATGAGCAGCCATCACATTTATGGGAGCTCTGAGTTCAATGCATTGCGCAACAGATTTAATCTTGTCCTCTCACCCGGAAAGCATCTTGCCGATGTGAGTGCCACTTATTCTCAAGCCGCACGCTCTCACTGCTTCTAGTTCTGCAAGGATATTCCCAAACTCAAGGCACTTGTTGCATCGTAGTACAACCGCCATATAACAGATGTCAAAGACATTAGCTCGAGGCTACGCTTCCAAGTCAAAACCCTTGTCCATCCCGACGAGCCTGAGGCGAACTCCAGAATGCACCCGTCATCGTTGCCTTCGGCCATCTCTTCCAGCTGCATCTTCTACGGTGGCTGAAAGGTGTTGGATATCCATCACCGCTGCGTGGAGGGCTCATCCCCCAGGAGGAGTACGACCGTGCAAGTCATGATGGTCTCCTGCGCGCCAATAGGTTTCTGCATTGCATGGTCGGCCATTACTTCCTTCCGGCCGATCCCGGCGACAACTTTGAGGTCAGGATATTGGTGGTTTTGGGCCGGGCTGACACGGTTTACAGGTCAAACTTAACTTCCACAATGACGGATTTGGCCCTGACCGAGCGATGTATTTCCATGCTTGCGCCAGATACGTCGAGGTATTCTTTACCGACGTCTTGCGTCATGCTCTGCTGCAGGACTTCGACTATGACGATGTGCGCGTTGAAAGTGACTTTGATGTGTACATGTCGTCGCAGACCAGTCTGCAGAACAATGTGGATTATAACCAGGTGTAGAATAGCATAGACATATACTTACATCAATGATCACCAATCAAATCATCTTATTTCTTACCATCATGTCCTTTGCGCCTGCCGCTCACCAGCCTCCGCCACCGACCCAGCTCAACACCATCCGGGAGGAGTATCACCAGCTAGAAGTCCGCGTACGGAGGTCGTTGCAGATACAGCTAGGTGATGCTGCTCGCCTGTCGCATCGAGCCAGTCAGGCAACTCGTCTCTTGAGAATGGCAGAGCAGGTGTGTGGTGTCTCCTGTTCTGATGGAGAGCTCTGACGGTTCCCTCCCAGCACTCAGCTCTGTTTCCTCCCGGAGAGCTTGACATGCTGCGCCAAAACATTGAGCAGATGCTCTCATCGCTGGCCAGCGCTCGAGACCAGTCTGCCGACCCGCCCTCGGCATCTTCTCTGGTGGTCCTCCGTAAGGTGCCCAATGGCAAGGGAACTGGGAGACCCCGCCTCCAGATCGACTCCCAGTTCCTCGGAAGCACCCTCAATGTGCTGCGTGGGCCCACAGGCATTGCAAAGGGCGATTGGGTGCTCTGCTCGTACCGTCTGGCAACGTGGGTTGGAGGCTAGGCTGGTGCATCAGGGCCCTCCCGTTCGTTGACAAGAGACACAGCTGGATGGCTCGGTGTCAACCATCTGGCAGTCGACAGGCCCAACCATCTTAGCAATAAGCAACGATCCTGCGTTGCTCGATAGCGAGGTAGCGGATATTCTGCAGCGCTTCCCGAGCTTTGGACGCGAGATGTTATCTGGCGCACTGGCAGCACGCGGACTCAGAGTTCCTCGGGACCGAATCAAAGCATCGTACCTTCGGGTGCATGGGCCACCCCGGGCTTTTGGATCATATACCGCCGAGCGTGAACGAGATACGTACTATGTGCCCGGGTCAATTCTCTCTGGCACCATGATGGGCAGCACGGTACGTACCGTCTTCTCAGTTTGTTACGCGCGCGCATTCCTAGTCCTTACCCTGTCACACCTCTGTCACGCCGATCGGACTCCGAGCACACTTCCAGCCAACCTTGGTCTCGCCACTACGACTCCTTTTCAAGCAATGGGTTTTAACGCAATGAAGGATTACTGAGCGTTTCCCTTTATCTTGTTATTGCTTTCACTATTGCTTCGGCCACCTCTCAGACACCGATGTGACTTACTAGTCACACATGTCACATTCCTATCGGCCTCCCTCGCACTCCAGTTCCATTCCTAACACCTGCGGAACACTAACTCGAGTTGCACTCCATTCAACCACTTCACTTACGCCATCCTCTTGCACCCTTCATTCCAACTCCCGTTTTCACCTTGGATACTTATGTGACTTCATTGTCATGTTGCCTCGGAGCTCCTAACAACTCCGAGTCAAATCTGAGTTCCTTATGTTCTTGTTCCTTTTGATTCCTTACCGTTCTTACGATCTTGCTTTCATCTCCCAGAATCCGTTCAGCCACTATTGTGACTTTACTGGCTTCATTGACTCGGAGCTCCGAACAACTCCAAGTCTATTTCAAGTTACTTACCTTCTCTTGGTTTGTCTCATACGTCCTAGCGACTCCGAGACCATTCCAGATTACTTACTTCTGCTTATCCGTTTATCCGTTCATCCGTCCTTACTTCTTAGCTTCTTCAACTCCTTCGGAGTTCCTTGTCCTTGTTCTCTATGTCCTTCTATGTTTGCTCTTGTTCTACTTATGATTACTTCCTTGTTTCCTTCATAGCTCTTGTTCTCTTTATGCTACTTTCTTGTCTTCCGTTTACAGTTACATTCCTAGTATAAAACCTCTAGCTACTGTCTCTGTACCTTAGCTTGAAAATTGACGTTGTCTATGCCCTTGAGGTTCCTCTGACATTGTCTCTCGTCCTTCCTCTGCCTTTGCCTTCGTCTCGACTCCAGAGTTATTCAAGAACCCTTCGGATGTCTATTCCTTCACTTCAACTAGTTGTTGGCCTATGTCCGGCCGACTTCTGGTCACACTCGGTCACGCCTCGGTCTCTGACCTCTCCGATTTCACTTGGTACCTTTGGCGTTCCACTGCGACCTAGTCTTTGTCTGTCCAGTCGGCTTGGGGTCCAGACTGTCGCACACCCTTTCCATGCTGTGGTGTTTGCAAGAATAAGCCGCTTTACTATTTCCATGTCGGACTACTGATGATGTCACATTGACTGTGATGTCTTCGGAGTCCGACTGGAGGTGGTATTCTGTTTTGTCTGGCATGGATGTAACACAGTTCTGGAGCCAGACACTGACTACTATCAGGCCTTATTCGCTGGAAGATTGTCACCCACACCTTTATTGACAGGAAATCACGGCTGATCACCGGAATTCACGCGAGTACCAACAATCTTGCCCAAACGGTCCTCGACCTTTTTGAGGAAGCAATTGCAGAGCATGGCTGCCAAAGTCGAGTGCATGGCGACCACGGTGTGGAGAATGTGAGGGTTGCCGCACGCATGGAAGCCTTGCGGGGCAGTGGATGAGGATCGCATATCTTTGGGATGTGCGTAGATTCTTCCATATTGTACCTCGCAGGTGACAGCTTCTAGCTCGGTTCATAACATTCGTATAGAGTGGTTGTGGGTGGATTGGACGAAGAACGTTGGCAAGACCTGGGGAGCTTTTTTCCATGACCTCGAGGTTTACGGCGGCCTGACGGTGGAGAACCCTGCTCACCTGTGGCTACTGCACCATCTCTTTCTCAATGCGCTGAACGACTATGCGACGAGCTGGGTACAGGCATGGAACTCACACAAGATGCTGTGATGCTGCTCAATTGTGTCGGGGCTGGCGGGTCGTAGCGCGTACGAGTAGGTATCTTGAGTAAGAGGCGAAGGCTCCCAGGGCCGAGTAAGAGTCGTAGGAAGAGTCGACGCTGCCCGAGAGGGTGCGTCGACAGTTGTAGCCGTGAGAATAAATAAAAGAATTGTAGTCCCTACGTGCGGGCACTATGGGCATGTGCCCATAATCCGGGCCGGATTATGGTGAGATTATTCAAAATAATCTATCAATAATCTATCAATAATCTTTGACATGATCCGGCTCGGATTATTTTGCATAATCTTTCAATAATCTCATCATGTTCCGGGCCGGAACATTTAAAATAATCCGCCCCGGATTATTGATAGATTATGAATTGCAATATATGAAATTCCCATTTTGAGAATGACCATATATGGTCACTTTAGAGACTGCATATTTGCCTTATTTGGAAAGTCTTGGTAAACCGAGATTCAAGAGTTGTTCAAACGTTTTGTACGACGCTGGAGCAGGGATATGTTGATTCATATGGTACATTTTTGGTGCTATAATTATAAGGTGGTAGATACACAAAACTATCAATACAATAGGTACAAAGAAAGGACAGCTGCGTAGGCCGTGTATGTGAATACATTATTCATGTCGCATTGTGTCGGCGTGCGTCAGTCTCCGCCCTCATCGTCGGACCAAAAGAGGGGGTCGCCCCAACGCCGCTTGGAGAGGTCAGGAAAGAGGACGGGGATGCAAAGCTGAGCGGAATGGAAGAGTGTGTCGTCAAGCTCGACGAACCGCCAGTCGAGGTCCGGGTTCTTGGCCGAGGGAAGGTCGTTGGGCATTCGGGGCAGGCTAAGTGCATGGCGTCTGTCGTTGAGAGAAACGAGGCACTGGTACTCCAGGTTCCACTCCCCAATCGCGCTCTGACAGTCTTCGATGTCACAGACAGTCATGTCGACGATGGGCATCTGGATCGGGGGGGTCCGAAGACGTATGAAGGCGCGGTCGAGCTTGACCACAACCAGGTCGCCATAGATCCGCAGCTGGCCGTAGAAACGATGGTCATCGTCGAAAAAGTCGCTTATGGGAGTGTTCTCCTCGAGTGGGGGCAGGTCGGGGTGGCGATGAGGGCAAGTAGCGAGGATAACAAATTCGAAATCTGGGTCCAACCGCGCCGACTGCGTAATATCAATGGCGATGTCGGACCCTGTGCACTTGTTGCAGAAGGTGCCACTGGCCACGTCAAAAGGGAGAGGAGCAAGGGACTCGAGGCAGGGCCATTGGCCTGGAAATCGGCAGTGAGAGCGAACCGTGGGAAACTGGCAGCGAAAGCGGAGCGGATACAGGGTGGGCCTGGGATCTTGTTTTCTTTCCTTGGCCCGGAAGAACATTGCGTGGATTGGCATAGTGGTGGAAGGAATGAGGGTGGGATGGCAATCCCCATCATGTGACCGGGAAACATTCACGTGAACGTAAAGGTGGTGTGAAGGCAGAAAGATCTATGGTGATTTTGAAGGTGGTGTGAACTGGATCCAAGTTGGACAATCAAATACAAAACCAACGGTTCAAGTTGTTGGCATCCTACGAGTATACCACCAATTGCAAGTCCCAAGTGCGGACGGTACATCCGAGTCTGCAACCCCTTTAACAAGAGAGATGTGGGATAATTCCTCGCAATCACAATCTGGCCACCAGGACTCGTTTAGATACAGCTCCTGCAGCTGGCACCCAACCGACTTGATGGCGAGTGAAAGTGAAGCTGAATCCTGGGCATCCTCACCGGCCTCGAAACATAGTCGACGGAGGGCCGGTAGCCGAAACATGCTCAGGCACTGGAGGGACCGCGGGTAGCACTCCGGATCCCAGTGCACGGTTCTCGAGATGATGAGGCTTTCCAGGTTTGCATGCTTTACGACGGGCAGGATAGAATTCTCCATTGTCGTCTCGATTTCGATGCAACAGGCAAGAAGACCAGTGGCTTCCTGTAGTACGTCTGCTACCATGGCAGGACTAACATGTCTGACACGAAGACGTGTGAGCTGGCTCCATGGGAGAGACGGTGACTGGAGAAGATGAAGGTAATGGTCTTTCTCGAGGTCGAGAAAGACAGTGCGAAGAAGGGTGGGAAGTGTAGCGAGCCGAATGTCAGGGAGATGGACGCCACGGTGGTAGATGCTGAGCCCTCTCAGCATAGGCATCAGCGCGTGGAGGATGGGTTGTTCGTCCGTGTGATACTCCAGGTGGGTGAACTCCCATCGCGCTCGGTGTTCTACCAGAGACTTCAGTGCTTGGGCCACCAGCGCAGGCCGATGTGCAGGTAGGTTGCAGAACACAATCAACAGAGGCATCACACCCGATCTCTGCATGTAATTTGCAACGGAAGAGGCCTGGAGGGCAATCTCGCTGCCATATTCGAAGAGCTCAATAGCTCGCCACAAAGCTGGAGTGTTGAAGGCAATAGATCGCCATTGCTTACAAACCTGAGCCACGACCAGCGGGGAGTCTGTGCCATAAAGTGGCGGACAGGAAGGGTAGGGCAGGAGATAGTGGACGAAGATCTTGGAGATGATTTCGTTGGGGAGCGAGTTGACTGGGTAGATGTACAATCTGAGTTCCCTGTAGCAGTCGTCCACTTCCGAATCTTCCGAGAGCCAACCTTCTTTGTCCCCCGTGGCGCTACATAACCGCTGTCCAATTTCGGCTAGCCGAGCGCGGCAAAATGCCAGCCTTGCGGAAGTGGATGAAGTCGTCATCTGTGCGGAGATTTTCAAGGACGAGTCAGAGCAAGGAAAAGAGAATGAAAAATCAAGTGACCAATTGCAAGTTGCATATTGTCACAATGGGAAAGCGCCTTCGTCGCGGACAGAAAGACTACCGCCGGATCGTGTATGAAAGAAAGACTACCGCCGGATCGTGTATGAAAGAAAGACCACCGCTGGAGCGTGTATGGATAACATCCGCCTTGCGTGCCGTTCAGAGAGCAAATTTGGGCCGGTGGGGGCAGAATTTGAAGTGGCGGCTTAGTGGCCAGATGCATGTCGTGTCCCATCAAATTTCCCCATCATGTGATCCGGAAAACAAAAGCAACTGTGCGTGCGTCCTACGTAGTTCACTGTAGTGTATTTGAACAATTCAAACAGGTGTATATTCTAGCTAGTAATGGTTATACCCACTTCGCTGTCTGTTGAACCATCATGACTTTGAGCCCGGGTTGATTGAGCTTACGTGCATAACAATACAATCATCCTGCAGCGCTATCTCGCCAAGAGCCCATTCTTTGATGCCAGTTCGACCAGTTTCTCAGCTCAACATCCCAACTCTTTCTTGTGTACACCCTGGCCAGGCAGTGCACTCCTTATTGGCAAGAACCACTTCAGGAAGCAGGCCATGGCCATGTGTGTACAGCAGGACAGAGTTGGGATGCTGGGAGGAGAAGCTGGTTGAACTGGTTCAAAGCTGACACTTGTCGAGACAGCATTGAAGGACAATCACATGGTTGTACACGTAGGCTCGATCAACCCAGGCCCAAAGTCACAAAACAGAATCCATCGCGGTAAGTGAGGACGATGCGTGGACATACCTGCTGGTCGGAAGAGCACTGTCTTCTCTATCATTTTTGACGAGGCGACGATACCCATCATCAGGCGCAAGATGGACCGCCTCAGATCCGGGCCGGATTATGGGCACATGCCCATACGCGTAGTGTTTTGACCGCTGTGTACTTTGGATGGTCCTCGACGCAGGCGTAGCAAGTGCCGAGTTGGGAGGGCGGGGGAGAGCAATTGGTGGGGCCGTCGACACGTGTGATAATGGTCGGGAGCAAGACCGAGCGCCCGTCGGCCGACAAATGTGTTGTTGACGAGGCTCGATGAGCTAGAAAGGGTTATGTAAGTACGCTGAGTCCTTGGAAGTCAATTTATCCCACCTTCGCCGCCATATGGAGGTCTGGGACATCGCGATCGACGACATCGAGATCGATGGTCAGCGATTGAGTGGCTCGGTCCATAGATATATAGGGACTTGGAGCACCTGTAGGTGTAGGTATTAGCCTTTCGCTCCAGTAACTGCTGGACTAGCCTATGTCAAGTAGCCCAGCTGCTGCTGGGCCCAGCAGCTACTGGACGATTTGCCTTCTGGCTACCCTTTGACTGCTAGGCCATATTACCCGATGTAGGCTTGAATGTCACAGCATGTAACACATCACCGAGCCTGCCCGGGTGGTCCTGCCATATATGGTAAGAATATTGGTACCATCATCCTTGCCCATTGATGACGTCCAATCCATCCAAAACAGGCCTGAAATGTGATTTCCCCAGAAACCTTCCAAAACAGGAATTCCATTGATGACCCCAATCCATTCAAAACAGGCGTGAATTGCCTTCAGACCTCAATTCCCCCAAAATCTCTCCCCAAACAGCAATTTCACCCCAAAACTGTCCAAATAGGAAGTACACTAAAAAATCTGAAAACGACGATTACGGCTCTATCGGCGGTTCATCGACGTCCATGGCTGGCTCCCCACCCTGCTCTTCATTGTCCTCCGGGTCTACCTCGTCGTCATCTGCGTCCTCCGTCACCTCGTTTACCACCCTCCGCACTGCCTCCGCGGCCGATGTGCTCCACTGCGCCCTGAAAGAAAGAGCGACGTGTTGATAGATCGCCTGCTGCCGCATGGCATACGCTCGGGCGCCGGCGGCCAGCTCTGCGTCTCCTTCATTCCGCCCTTCCGCCCTTCCCCGCCACTCCCTCTGCACTGTTTCCAGGCACCACAGCACTCGCCGCATCTCCTCCCACACGATTTCGACCTCCTCCACCCAGCGGTCGTGGCGCGCCTTCGCTTTCGTCCATTGAACTCGGACAGCTGGGAATAGATCAGTTTACTGGATCATGCGCTCACTGAAACCCACGTACAATCGTGCAGTTCCTGAGAATCCGGCTCTCCACCCACAGACCAAATCCACGAAACGGGCTTGATGGTCTTCGGTACTGTAGGCTCATTTCTCACACGCCTCGACGTACCCGCACTTCCTAGCGCTGCCCGTGCCGCCGCGTCCGATTCTACCTCCACTCCTACCCGAGCATCATCGTCATTGAGCACTTGGAAATGCGGGCAAAACATCGGCTTCAACTGCAGTCCAGCCCTC
The DNA here is from genome assembly GCA_029282125.1 of Mycena amicta. NCBI lineage: Eukaryota > Fungi > Basidiomycota > Agaricomycetes > Agaricales > Mycenaceae > Mycena > Mycena amicta. The sequence continues at coordinate 169,657 of JARIHP010000081.1, forward strand.
CGAGCATCCCGGTACTTCGTCATCTCGCGGTGCCCCTGACCGGTGATACGTCCAATGAGCGTGTTCGAGCGAGTTGATGCAAGCTGCCGACGGCGTTGGCGTTCCGATGGTCGATGAGGTGGTGCTTCGTGTGCAAATAGCCCCGTAGCTTGCCGAGGGCATCTCCGCACTGGCCCTCCCGAAGCCGCAGTTCCGCATCAACCAACCCCCGCCTACAATCCCTCCTCCGCTGGTCATTCGTGAGGTCAGAAGGTAGCCAGAGCTTGGTATCCTCCGCCAGCGGAGGCGCCACATCCCGATCCCTTTTCTCCTCCTCCTCCGCTCGCATATCCTCCACCGCCGGCATGAAGACGCTCTGGTTCGTTTCCCAATTCCGCAGCTTCTTGAAGAACGAGACGCGAAGTTTGTCTAGCTGGCTAGCACGATCCGCAGTCATCGTCACGGTCGCCTTGACCTCCGCTCGGATACGACGTCTGAATCTGGTCAGCAAGAGCACCGTTGGACGACTGTGAAAAACGTACTGAAGATCTTTGAGCTGCAGGCCCGCCTTGATAAAGGCGACTCCCGTCATCTTCCCAATCATCGCTTCCCCGCGGCCTGCCCGCACGTCTTCTAATTCAGCCTTCTTCAGGTCGGCAAGGATTTGACCCTCAGTCGGGCCCGCTGCACATATTCAGCATCTACCGTCGCGCGTTGTTGTTCAATACGCACCGTGTTTGCCGTCCATCATGTACGGGTTCGGGGCCGATGGATCTGCAATCCATTTGTCGATGCGTCGTTGCCATTCAATTCGGTTGGCGGGAGTCACACTCACATCGACCACCGCGAACTCAGCCGTTTGTTTGCTGGTCGCGTTCAGCCAGAGCGATGATGAGCTTCCATGCTAAAGCATCACCTGGATTAACGCTCAGTCAGTAGTCGAAACCAGGCAATGTAATGTACTCACCCTCTTTGACGTTCTTCTCAAAATTGATGTGGTCAACTTTGTCGTCGATGGTGTCGTGTCGGTGTCCCTCTCCCATCTCTTTCGTCGAATATCCGATGGGGTTCAGTATCGCCCAAGTTCGCTCAATGCCCTCGCCATCTGTTCGCCCGACACCAACGGCATGGCTGAGCGAGTTCGCCGCCTGACAACTCGCTTCGTGCGCAGCCGAATGCCAAACGGGCAGCCCAAACTTCACCAGATATTTGGCCAGCTCCGTCCGAATCGCCGGCACTCGCTCCTCATCCTCCCAGCCCTCCTCCTCGGCCAGGTCTTCCAGTCGCTCCGCTTCTCTCAACACCACCGCCGCGGCCCGGATCGCCAGCCGCTGTTTCCATTGGCATGCGATGTCATAAGACAGCAGGAGATCCTTGACGCCTATCCCGTCGACGGCTGATAAAAGAATCCAATCCATATTCGCGTATCTGGCGGAAATATCAATCAGCGACCCGAGTCCATATTAAAAGGCTTACCTCTCTCCCTTTTGAAGATCCCCAAGACCCATTGGTCGCACTACACCGTGTCGAGCACAAACACACCCGCCGAGACACGCAAGCCCGTCGTAAGCCGCGTCTCCTTCTGCATCAGCGCAGCGAAGGCAATGCAGGTGCTAACCTGCAAGCAAATCCCATCAGTAGACCTCACAATTAGATGCAAAACAACGCACATCTTCCTCGGCCACGTAATGCCGCAAGAAATACTTGTACGTGTCCGATAGAACAAAGTGGCCCAGCCCCGGACCCAGAGATGGGTCATGCCGTTCGTTCGCGCGGATTCCGTTCTTCAATCTGAAGTTGGCGTCCATAGCGAGGAGCAGTGAGTGACGATACCTTTAATCGACATCAGCGGCTGTTATATAGATTCGCAAAACATACGTACACCTCGTCTTCTGGCCCATTCTCCCAACCGTCAGGCATATTCCGTCCCGGGTCGGGGCAAGCCCAGCAACGCACGGCCAAGCCACCAGGTGGTGTCATTTTCACTCCATCCGGCTGGTGTCCTCTCCCGGCCCGCTTCGCGCGCGTCAAGAAATCCCACTGCCTTGACATTCGTATAAAGGACTTGTACCGATCCTGCTGCAAGATTAGCGCGTATCCTCGCTTGATGCTAATGTCCTACGCACCGCTACTTTCTTTGTATGAGTTGTGTCCGTCAAGCGCTCTAGCATATGCACCAAATCATTCGCGTTGACGTTCGCGACCACTTTGAGAAGGCGGAATAGCTCAAGGAGAGCATAGGTCGCACATGTTGATGGCTCGAGCGTCGTCGCGGGATACCAGCCATTGTCCATTAATTGGGACAGATGGCCGTGAGGATGACGCAAGCTGTCGGAGCACCCACAGAATCTATAAAAACATTAATATCGTCTCCACATAGCGCCGCACATTGCTTACTGCACGTCGACCTTGAAAATTCCTGCCTGGTCCAGCACCGTCAATGTCGAGACGCGATCCTTTGAACGTTGGACAGGATATGGGCACTCAAAGCCGTGGTGGCCCAGCTGGTAAACCATTCCGAGCTGTACTGTGGCTGCTGGGTCCCGGTAGAGCGAGCATGGAGCCCAAAAGTTTCCATTCCAAACCTAGATAATTGCATGCTTCAGAATCGGCATAAACAGGCCTGGGGAAACGTCTACCTCGGGCCGATGAAGAGGCTGCTGTTGATGCTGCTCTCGCAGACACATTTCGCACTGGAGAAACTGTCCGCAAGGGCGGCACCAAAACAATTGCAGGCCGTCCGCCCCACAGACAGCGCATCTGGGATGTTGATGATGCCGACCCAAGCCCTCGCTATGCAGGAGCTCGTCAAGATACGACGATATCTGCCGCCGCCACAGTCGCATGGGGTCATCCTGACGAACAATAAGCATCGTGAGGCAGGAGCAGACCACAACTCACCGAGCCAATGTACCGTCTTCGGCGTGGTGCCTCTACCTGCACGACGTCGTCCGCCATGCCCGAGTCCTCCCAACCCGTTTTGTCCATCGGTGACCATGAGCCAAATGTGTTGTTGGCCTCGAGCCCAAGTCTAGGACGATGTGTGGGCTCGACATTGACGAGGTGAGTCCGTGTACCACGGTTGTTGGGAAGGAAGTGTATCACCTGGTCGCCCTGCTTGAGGCGTACGTTCCCGACACGAAATACGTGTCGGTTGGCGCGTTTGCGTGGGTGCTTGCGCTGGTCGCTCATAAGCAAGAAGATCTTGATGTACGACTGCCCAATCAAAACATACACAGTTTCAGGGCATCCCTCGCTTGTCCGTCCGGTTTGCTCGCTCCAGGTCGTGGTGGTAACAAGTTTGATGCGCGAGTGTGATCATGCCACGGGTCAATCAAGCACCGAAGAACAAGCGCTGGAGGTCAAGCACTGAAGATCAAGCACCGAAATAGCCGATATCTTCGAAGTTCACATGCTCACGATAACCCAATCCGGGTTCCTATAACGAGTTCGCTACGTATTACGAAACACATCCGACCATCTTTTTTGTAGCCCCAAAAAAATCCTGCCTTCTAGTAGTTCTACAGTCGGGCAAGGGTTTTTGGCGGTGCTGGCGCGATCCACTCAGCATGGAGAACGGTGAATTACACAACCACGTACCTTGTTTGACGCGATGAGAAGACCAGAGTGGCTCAGCCCGTTCGCCGTCGAAGAGCCCCAAGCCCGGCACCGTCCCCTGGAACGGGACGTCGTGGCCTGCCGCGTGCCATTTCCATTGACAGACTATGTCGTAGCTGATTGAGAGGAAGGCCCTAGCGGGCGACGGAGGAGCTTGCTGAAAAACGATTTCAGCATACCGTTCTCCAAGGGCTGGCAATACAGGCACATGAGTACGCAGGAGGGAACGAGATAGGGAACTCACCCAGAGCCGTTGAAGCACGCAGAGCCGTTGAAGCGGGGCCGTTGGTAGTCGAGCTGCTGACACACTGCATCGTCGGTGGGGGGAAGAGGGAGGAAAAGGACAGACAACCGACTCAAAAAGGAAGTCACTATGCGAGGGTAGGGCCTTCTCGGCTGAAAACGCGGTGCTGATTCGCGTTAGCACCAGATATTCGGAAGCAGAGGGATCAGACCAAATGCGTGCAGCTTGGTGAGCAGTTTTGGGTCTTGATGGTCGCGTAGCCCAGCTCGTTCCATTGGTTAGCCCCGGTGGACATTCGCTTCCTGCAAATTGTCCCTCGTGCACATACTTGGCTCCAAGCCGCTGTTTCCGCGGTGTGAATATCAGCGTTGTCGTCGTTGTAGACCAAATGGTTGTAAAGCAGATTTTCCAGCGCCCCCGGGTCTGAGTCCCGCCAGAAGCAAAAAAATTCAGATGAGTCGACAATTCAAGTGGTAAAGCAGCCGAGCTTTGATGATCATTGTTACAGTCACAATCACGGGCCGCTTCCCGTCTGCACTTATGTGCAGACTCGGGTCTTCGATTTGTGGGTCTCGCTTTTCCCCCCTCCCAAAATGTCCGAGCACAGGAAGTCATTCCTCTCGTCCCCCGCTTCAAGCTGACTGACCCCTAGGACATCTCTCGGGCTCTCTCTCCTTCATCGACGCCGACTCTGGCTCCAAGCACTCCGACTCGTCTTATTCCGAGCCCAGTGTTCTGGAGATCTCGTCCGACGAAGACGAGCCCGCCGCCCCGCCTCCTGCCGAAAAAGACCTCCCCGGCTGCGCAGCAAATCCAATTCTCGTTGCTGCTACGCCCAGTCCCGCCAAGAAACACTCAAAACGCCCCCATGTGCGACCAGAATCTCCAGAGTCTCCCTCGCGTATGTGGAAGACTCAACCGCCTTTTTGCGCTGACCCTTTTTGCCCTGATCTTTAGCTCGCCCATCTCGCAAATCGCGTCGTGATGAGCCCCCAGAAGAAGATGGGGCAGCGGAGAGCCGAGCTCGTGCGTGATCTTTGTCTTTCCCTCAGTCCCTTCCCTCACTCACACTGGGGGCAAATGCCTATTTACTATCGTGGAAAATGTTAAGAAAATGCTGAGAATATGCAATATTTTCTTCATATATTCTCAGCATTTTCTGCTATAGAAAATGCAAAGAAAATAAGTTATTTTCTCACCATTTTCCACATTGGAAAATGAATTATTTTTTCATTATTTTCTCATCATTTTCCATGTGGGAAAATTTAGCATTTTCCACTGCGGAAAATGCTAATCAAATGATGAAGAAGCACACCCATTTATGGATATATTAGGATTTCTAGGATTCTCAGAATTCTCCTTTTTAGGTATCACCCAATATAGCAAGTCTTGTAAAATTACCAAATATGGCAAGTATTGACAATTATAGAATGTGTATTAGCCAAGAACAGTTTTTGCTATCTATTAGAAAACTGAGTATGAAACCTCTTCTTTGAATTACCAAGTTGAGCGTGCTTGATTTGATATCTCATGTATTGTGCAAGAACCATGAAATATCCTCAATCAATAGCAGTAGCAAAAAATATACTCCATCCAGACCTCCCATTTGGTCCATTAAACAGCTCCATGGGAGGTGAATTAACAATGTAAGAGGTTTTGGACTGTCTGAGTGAAAAATATTTCTGGGACTTGTATATGACGTAAGTGCAGGTAATGGGCAGCACAGGCATGAAGCCATTTTTATTCAGCATAGAAATATGCTTGATTCAAGTCTATATATGCACCACCAGGGGCAGAAGAGCCTGTTTATCCTTGCCTCAAAAAGGAAATATGCCGCTATCATATCCCATGAGGCTGTGTTGGGACAGCATTTTGTTCCCACCTGCCTGCCTCTGGCTCAGTCTTATACCTTGGTAAGATTACCAAAATATGGCAAGTGCTGATAACACATGACTTGCTGGCTGGTTTGTGTATTAAGGACCATAACACTACAATTTATCCAGGAGCAAAGGTCAGGTGTTGATCCTGCGGGCAGCATCAGAATGTGACCCTGTGACACCCTCATATTTGCATGCTATTAGCAGCACCACAAGTTAATCCTGCTTGACTCTATCCAGACAATGGGACAGATAAATGGAGTACTTGATATGGCTTAGGACCTAAGGAATACTGGTTATAATAATAAAGCCAATGTAAAGATTGTGACAGCATTGACAGTCACATCATGTCACACATCCATTGGCTTTCAAGCCGGACATTTACCAATATTGCAATGCATCTTGGTGGAGAAATACCCTGGCTTGTTTGTTGAGGAGATGAACACTGGTCTACATGCATAAGGCTGTCAGCTAGTCACATTAGGTTCAAAGCTGACAGAGGATCATCAGCTCCGTCAACTTTGGACCTCACATGATACTCTGTTAGCCTCAAGTACCTATGACAGTGCTGTATAATAGGACTGTGTTAAAGTTATTTGGTATAGTGGTCTAGTGTGCCCGCTGAGAAAGTAGGCTGTATGGCTGGAAGCTCTGGGTTCAAATCCTATTGTACCCATTTTGTCATTTTATCATAACATAACATAATCATGACGTAGATGGCAAGAGACTTGATTCTCTCCGCCGCCTAGTGTGTCATTGATCAGAATCAGGTGTTTTCCTTTGATAGTCTGTTCGCCCAAGTAGCCATGACCATACCATATAGAGCCTGATAATATTAAAGTTGTGTGGTGTAGTGGTCTAGTGTGCTAGCCTGGAAAGCATGTGACACAATAGGAAGTGGTGGGTTCAAATCTTGGAGCTGGCATTTTTTTTTTTTTTTTGATTAAAATTTGATGCAGTGTCAGCACCCTCACGTCATCATCGCCCGCGGCACACCCTACGTCATTTCCCAACACTTATCATTGTGGAAATATTTTGCTTTTGCATCTATAACCTAGATATTCCAAAGGTTATTTGGAATGTCTAGATGCACTAACAAATAGCTTACAAGGGTGTACAGTACTTTTAGTAACCTGTTCTTGGCTGACATTCTAATCCAGACAGATAAAAGTTATTATCAATACTTGCCATATTTGGTAATTTAAAAGGTACAAAACCTGCTTCATTGGGTAATACCTAAAAAGGAGAATTCTGACAATCCTAGAAATCCTAATATTCCCATATATGGTTGTGCTTCTTCATCATTTGATTAGCATTTTCCGCAGTGGAAAATGCGAAATTTTCCCATATGGAAAATGATGAGAAAATGATGAGAAAACAATTTATTTTCCCATATGGAAAATGCTTATAAAATACTAAGAAAATGATTGGCAAATAACTTATTTTCTTTGCATTTTCTATAGCGGAAAATAATGAGAAAATAATGAGAAAATATTGCATATTCTCAGCATTTTCTTAACATTTTCCACTATGGTAAATAGGCATTTGCCCCCAGTGTCATGCCGTTTCAGTTCGTATCCTCAAAGCCAACATCCGCGTCGACACAAATCCCGCGTGCTTGATCGAAATGGCACACAGCGGCTTGATTGCGCTGGCAGCCAGCAGAGTCGTCCTTCCGCAGGCCTCTGATGTTGTCGTTCGGCGTGCTCGCCCAGGTCAAACCGGCGAATCTGTCGAGTACTTCACGGTCGCGCAGGAGATTCAGATGTGCGAGTGGGAGTGCTACCAAACCCTTCGCACCGCTTTCGTCAATGCTGCCCTCGCTGTCCTCAACGACAAGGACCCCGGTGCGCCATACGCCGTTATACGGCAGAGGTACACTCTCTACATCGACCCCTTCGAAGAGCCACCCAAACTCGCCAACGTCTATCCCGCCCACAAATGCGGTCTTTGCGGGTCCCTTGCCTCTCGTCCAGTCCTGTCTGTGTTTCTCACATTCTACACGCATATTCGCTGACCCTTGCATCAGGCTTTGGTGCAATCACTTGTTCTGTTTCGTGTGCATTCGACTGCACCTGAACAAGTCTTGGGACTGTCCCGACGGAAGCTGCCGCGCACAGCAGCGCCGACCCCCGTGGCATCGGGGAGAGCTGGAGAAGGAGATTGGCGAGGTGTACACCGGGTTTGCAGATTTCACCCAGGTTCACTATGGGTGGGGCGATGTGCGCTTCCCTGGCACAGCGGTGACAGCGTCGTCGTCGTCGTAGCTTCCTACATAGATAATAATTTATCCCCCCCCCCCACAACTCAATGCATGTTATGAACTCCTCTTTCTTGCTTGATTGCTTGCTTTTGAATGTGGTTAGTCGGACGAACGAACTTGGACGGACGAGACCAGCGTCAGCCGTGTATGACGAACTGATGAGAATTTTATGACGAACTGATGTTCGAAAAGAGTCAGCATTTATCGACTCTGCGTTAAACCTCTGCCTCCAATTCTTTGGTGAGTGCATGAACAATATCTGCCCCTCCCCCTTGCGGCGTTTCCGAAGGGCCGATGTCGGTGCCTCAGTGTCATATCGTCCTCGAGTGTGGTTCTGCATCAAGTCACATACTCATAGTCTCTACACAACTCTGAACAATATTTTTTGGTCGCTCCTTCCACGAATTCCTTTTTCAAAATCTCAGCAGAATCACTCGAGTTCCAGCTCTCGACAGGTACCATTAGAAACGCTCCCAGTGTCCGCGATCCCTGGGGCGAGGCCAACCTTTTGGCAGTCGTGATCGCCCACTCAAATCACATCTTGTCCTGAACCATGACAGCCGCACCCACTGACACGACGGGCTCCCCGAGGCGAAACAAGAGCTCTACCCTCGCGCAACGCCGAGCCGCGGCGAGATACAGACAAAGGCCAGCACACTGCAGGTGTTTCACATCCGTGCTGAATAGCCAGCAGGAATGCCGATGAGCTGCGGGAAAAAGCTCGGGAACGTATGGCGAAACTTCGAGCGCGGGTTGCGGCCGATGAGACTCTGGCGACGAAGGCGCAGGAGCGTGCTTGCGAGGCTAGTGCCTCGTACCGCCGTCGCCATGCTGAAGAGGTGTCGAGGCGGGCCAAGGAGAAACGAGAGAGGTGCGTTGCTAACCCTCTGCCATGCCGGTATGCTCCAACGATTACGACAGATTATGGGCTCGCCGACATGGAGAAGATGCGTACCTGGCCCGCCTGATTCAAGAGCGGTCAGGCTCGTCCCAGTAACTTGGTCGGACAATAGACAGACAGTACCACGAACGTCCATTTATATTTGCAAAGCATACACAAAACTCCATACGCTACGAATCTCGCGCCAACACGTTCCCATCCAGCTCAGCCCACATGAACTCCTCCAGGGCGGCTTCAAAGGTGTCCCGGTGATCGTGGACGTTGCCTGGGACGCCGAGGGTATTCAAGGCACACTCGAGACTGCTGAAAGCTCATCAGCACGTGCCGCGCGGGTAAGGAATGCCCGAAACGACTCACTAGGACAAATAAACGCCAGGATGGATCCCCACATAGCAGATATACCATGGATCGCGTTCCTTGCGCGTGGGACGTCCCGCCAAGTCACTCGCGCTGGTGCAGGGAAGAGGAACACTCTCCAGGGCGACGGGGCGAGAGATGAGCTTGGCATCTGTTGAGGTCCACTTCTTGGCCGAGGCGAACGCCACCAAAGCCTGCGCGTCGGCCACGGACTTGCAGCCGAACTGGAGGGCGAATCTGAAGTCTGTAATGAGCTCCTGGACTTTCGACCTGTGCAATTCGTGAACTCGGGAACCTCCTGCATGTTTGGGGACGTACCAGCTGGTCTGAACGCCAATCTCACGTCCGCGAATCACCGCGTATGCCGCGAACTTAGACCGCGGCCGTTTGTTCTTCCGAAGCGCAACTGCCGAGCCGCCCGGCGTGTGTTGAGCAGAGGCTGCCTTGGACCTGGAGGTGAGTATTCAGTTAGTTGCTGGGCGTGTCGGGAGGCAACGGAGAACCACTTACCAATGAGACGTTATCCCCGACTTTTGGGGAGACACATACGAATACACGGCCTTGGTCGTGCCATGTGCGGGCTGTGACGACAACGACAACGACAACGAGGACAACATGGTCGTCGTGGTCGTCGTGGTCGTGGCCGTTGTCGCCGGAGACGGTGGAGAAGATCGATGCTTGTGCGATGACACAGGGATGGCGGGAGGCGGCGGCGAGGGAGGCCGAGCAAGGAGCCATTGGAGGCGGTCGGGAGAGATCTTGCCATTGGCCCTCGGGGCCTGGGATGGTTGAGCAGGGCGCTTGGGCCGTTTGTCATCTACATCGACATGGAATGAATGGATTGATGCCGCAGACTGACGTACCCTTGAGCTGGAGGTCTTGGAAGACGCTGGCGAGGGAATCGTGTGAGTCGCTCATGATGGCAAAGTACAAGAGATTGTATTCTCGGTCACAGCCCCAATCGCGTGAATAAAAAATTCATTAAAGACAAAAAGGGCATTACAAGCGTATACGACAGGCGACGACTACCACGGGGCCAAATCCAAGGGGAAAATGTTGCCACCAGTAGCCCAATGGAGACGCTCGGCAGCTTCGTACTCGACAAAGTACCGCCAGCCCAACCGATGCGCATTGAGCAAGGCCAGAGCCCTGAGGAATATTAAGCAGTGCTATAGGCGCTGTTGATTGGTTACTTACCGGAGCACGTACCCATCGATGGCAGAGACATCGTCGGGGGTAACGTTGGCCAAACGAGCACTGAAGACCGTTGAGGCCGTGGGGCCAATGCTAGCAGCCTCCCAGCCGAGGGTCTCGTGCTTGACGACGACGACATTGCCCAGGGGAGCCTTCTGACGTTTCGCCCGCGGAGGCGGGTCGGGGATGATCAGGTCGATCTCCTCATTCGCCCAGACGGGATCGGAATCATCGGGCCAGTGGGGGCATTGGAAGAGTATCGTGAAGCCGGCGCCGTTGTGGGGGTAGAAGGGTCGGGCACAGTCTGCGCAGGAGGTGGGATTGGCATCAAAATAGGGCATGCCATCGGTTCCGGTTTTGCTGGCGGCACGGAGAGTTTTGTGCGGAATGCGAACGATTTTCTTGCCTCCCGCCTGCTGGTAAAGCAGACCGAGACAAGAGTCGGCGGGGATCTGGGGAGAAGATCACTGAGTCGAGCTTGAACGAGAGGAGAAACGCAGGAATCTTACTGGACCAACAAAAGGATGGACCACCGTGGGGTGCGCCAGGACGGGGATGTTTGCGGCGGGGGGAGGGAGGCTGAAGGAGCCGATGGGCGTGAATGCGGGAGCCGACATGGATGGATTGTGATTCGGCTACGACGAAAGCACATGCATTATCTGTATCCACCACCGGATGATCCAATTTCGCTCGTGGTTGATGCCTGCGGTCTCGTGGTACGCATTTCTTGATCTTTTTTTTTGTTTCGCCTTTTGGTTTCGCACTTGCCCATCAACCCATTCCTCTCTACTCGCCTTCACGTACGTGCTCGCAGTTGGTGGCACATGCCTGCTCATTTCGTTCTAGTCCTAGCTCACAATGCCTGCCGCCACGTCGTCATCTAGCACAGATTCAAGCCCTAAACCTGTTGACGGTGAGTCCAAACCTATTTTATCATGGGATGTTTGTTGAACGCGTCGTCTCACAGTGGTTGGTGCTGGGAAAGGACCAGATGAAGAAAGAGCTCCAGAGCAACCAGGTAACGAGGGCGACAAGCCGTCAGCGTTGTGCGCGGGTACTGAACTGCCACCAGAAGATCTCGACGACGAATCCGACGACGAGGACAATGGTCAACCGGCTGGGACGTCGAAAAAGGGCTGGGCGCGCGGAGCACGCGAGAACAAAATCTTGAAAAAGCATATCGAGCCATATAGGCAGGCACGGCAGATGGGGACGCGCGACGCCGAGGACTATTTGCAGATGGTGGTGAACGAGTATTGCTATCGTATCCTATACAACCTCCCAGACGACGAGGAGCCCCCACTGCCCCTGCGCGAATGGACGCCGACGACTCCGCCCGACGACGACACCTACCTGTCGAAGAAGGAGAGGAAGAAGAAAGCGGCCTGGATCATTTACATGATACCGGTTAGTGTTTGACCGCCTGTGACGACATCTTCTAATTACCCACCATGTAGCGCATAAAGCACTGGCTCGACTATCGCGCTCAAGGCGGCACTCATGCAACACCGGCGACTGGAAAGAAGCTCGACCCCACCGACCCTATTAACATAATGCTCTTTCAAATTGCCGACACACTCCCGGCGCATCGGGCTCGCCAGGGATGGCAGCAGTTCTGGCACGAGAAGGGCCAGACGACAGTCGAGAACGAAGTTGTGCGTCGATGGCCGGATTCAGCGGAGCGGAAGGTAGCTTTGGAGAAGCGGAGGGTGAAGGAGGCGTTGAAGAAGGGCAAGGGGAAGGGGACGGGAAAAGCGGTGGATCCAAAGCCAACGGGTCCTTTCCGCCAGACCACTGCGTGCACGCTGTTCGCGAAGATGTCGAAAGCAGACCAGCAGCCCTATCTCGAGCGTGCAGCGGCTGAAAAGGCGTGAGACACAGCCGCGTTTGACGCTGCGATGAAAGCATGGCCACCGAAAGAGCCTGAGGCGATCCAAGCGTAAGTTTTGCAACCCTCTGACTTCAGTTCTCGCTCACGTACTACCAGGGCCATCAACAATCTCGTGCCGACGATAGGCCGTTTCATGAAAGGGGTTGCAGAGCTAACGAATATGCACATCGTTATGGCGTTGGGTGGCCCGTCGCCGAGGTTTCATGGCACCCTCCATACTGTCCAGTAAGTCTTAGTGCCGTCGCGCGGGAGTAAGATTACTGAACGCACCATCTATAGCTACTCCGCTGGTGAAAATAACGCACCGTCACCAGTCGCGTTCCCGGATTGGGACGCCCAGCACTTCAACACGCACACGCTCGAGAAAATGAAATTGTATCTTCGAACGGCATACAGTTGGTGGTTTTCTTTTGTCTACTACACCGTTACTGACATCTGCTGTCTCCTAGGTCCCGAAGAATGTATGGCTTCCGCCCTACCCGAGCATATGTGTATCGGCTCGCGGGAGGATGCTTGGGCTTCGCTGAGGCAAGGGCCAGGGCCATCCCCGAACTTGCCAGCCCCGAACTCTCCAGCCCCGAACCTAGACGATGCCGGCCTTATCCGCATGTCCCCTGCACCGGAAACTGGCGATAAACGGAAGAAGCAGAGTAAGGGGAAGAAGCGGAAGACCGCTGCGAGCTCAGGAGAGTCTGGCGAGTCTGAGTCTGATGACGCCGGGAAGGAGGACGAGTCGGGAGACGAGAGTGAAGGGGAGACTGGGGGAAAGCGAAAGCACGGAGCAGTCAGCTCGTCCCGGAATGAGAAAACGGGGGAAACGGGCCCGAAGAGGTGACGGTGGCGACGACGAGGAGGCTGGTATGACGCGTAAAAAACGTGGACAACCGACGACTGAGACGACGAAGAAATCGAGAAGTTCAGCGGCAGCGGGACCGCGAATGGGAATCATTAGCGGGAAGCCACGTCCTCGACCGTACACAAAACGCGACATCCCGGCTTCCACTCCCGGAAATGCAGGCCCTTCCACAGTGCCGGTCCTCACAGGCGCAGTTGGTGCAGAGGCCGTTGCCATGGGCGATGAGCCCGGAGGTGTATCCCAGCCCGCCTCGGAAGAAAGTTCCCAGCCTGTTGCGGAAGAACGTCGTCGTGACGAGGCCTCGCCTCTGCCTCCGCCTGAAGACGTCGACGCGGAGATGGAAAAAGAAGGGGATGGGGAGGGAGATGGGCAATTGGTGGATGGCCCTGAGTTGCCAATGACATGTCCCCCAGACGCGAGCGAGTGGCTAAAGGAACTCTGGCCGGAGATAGCGGGAGAAAATGTTACGCCCTCGTACCGCGCACTTTTGGAAGCCTTTGTTGCGTTCGAGCGAGGTCAAGGGTGGTTGGATGGAGAGAAGGCACTTTCGGCGAGCGGACGGCCGAAGCAAGTGAAGGACTGGATTCGCGCGGATCGCAAGGCAACGCCGCGGCTGACGAAACTCCATAAGCGGTACGAGGAGGAGTTCTGGATCTGGTGGAAGATGCTCCAGCCCCAGTGGCGGAAGGTGAAGACGGAGTGGGCCGCAATGGACGCAGTGCAGAAGGGGGGGGAAGGAGAGAGCTGGGTAGCTTTGACGGTGCCTGGGAAGAACGGACTGGTAAGCATCGTGGCCAGCCTATACTGGTGGGGTCGAGAAGGGGTCGTCGGCGACAGCGTGTCGCCAGCCTGGTTGAACGCAGTGAAGGACATTACCTGGGCTCTGCGCCGGATGGCCTCGTCTGCTAGTGATTCTCAAACCACCTCGTAGTCGGACTATGGACTTTCATTAAAGACACATATGGACATTTTAGACACAATTAACACGCGAATAATGGACTGCTTGTAGAATTTGAGAGATCGTGAATCACGTGGTGTGAGGACTTAACGAAATTCAGGCAGTGAGGAGACATTATCTGGGTATGGGAAGAGGGAAAGTAATTGGAAGTAACTGTAACTGTAAGGAATGGTTGTATGGAATGCAGGCAATGCTAGAGTGGCTACTGAAGATATTGGATTGGACTGGGAGGCGGCGTCGGCCTGGCGTATCACTGACGGCTTGATGATATCACCGACCACCGACCTGATGGCAAACCGACTGATGGGCACAATATATTGGAGAACATTAATGTATGCTACATGCTACAGTACAATGCAACTATTGGAAGAAAAAAAACAGTGGAAGCATATGGCTGGCGAGCAGCCATCAATAAATGGCCTATTTAGGAATTTTTTATAGGTGGCATCGAACCATCAAGGAATTGCCTATTTGGGATATTCTTTTGAGGGTATACGAGCCATCAAGGAATTGCCTATTTGGGATATTCTTTTAAGGGTATACGAGCCATCAAGAAATTGCCTATTTTGGATATTCTTTTGAGGGTATATGAGCCATCAAGGAATTGCCTTTTTGGGACATTTTTTTTGGAGGGTATACCCGGCCGGAGCCCTACCAAATCGGGCTGCCCGGTTCCAAAAAGCCCAAAAAGGCCCTGGCAGCCTAATACGCAAACGCGCCAGTAACTGCTGGCTGCATTCTGCCCTGCCAGTAGCTACTGGGTCTGTTTGCCTGTATATTACCACTATGGCTCCTTGGAGGGCGTCCAGGTCATCCGCGAACAATTTTAAGCATTTGGTGCTCAGATATTGCGATTTTAGTGCGGAACGAGGAGCACAACGTCGGAAGAAATGTTCTCAGTATGGCACTGTGCAATGGACTCGCGTGTGGTGACTGGGAAAGTTGTAGGGAAGGCCAGTATACGTAGCCTGTTGTTGTTGGTGAGTCGGGGCCGGGAGAGGCAGCATGCGCATAAGGAGAGTGTATGCAAGCGACTTTTTTGATGTGACTGATTGCTGACAGTGCGCACTCTTTATTCCAATAAACTTGTTGTGTCAAAGACCAGAACGCAAAGTTAAAGTACCGGGTTGTAAAGGCGACTTGCATTATTTGCCTCTCGCGTTGTATACATGCACTGGCAGTTATCCCCGCTTCCATCACACTCCCTGTCGCTCGAGTCGCTTGATCCCGGCCGCCAATGCATGGATCTCTACTTTCTTCATGCCATCGCTGCTCACGCGTGGATGCATCTGGCCATGGTCCATAAATGGCTTGCGGAAGATCACATCGAGCGTCTCCACCAGGTCGTTGTAGTCTCGTTCGTACAAGGGCTCCAGATCGTCGAGACCCCAGATGTCGTTCCTGCGGAAAGTCTCGATGCGGGTGCTCAGGTCAATGGTCGGCGCGATGCTTTGGAGAAAACGCCAACAGCTCCTGCTCTTCAACCGGCGCAATGCTTTGAAGAAACGCCAACAGATCCTGCTCTTCAACAATCTAGAGCATGGCGGTTAGAGACTCTCTGCGCTACTGGTGTCAGGTAGCGTACTGTGCCGATCTGCGGATCGGTGATTTGCAAGGAGGGCTGTGGTACCGGTGCTGCTTCGGGAGATTCACAGTCCTCCTAATCTTGCGTCTCAGGGATATATATCGGCTCAGATGAGAATCGTACACGTTTCTGAGCGGAATGTGTTAGGCCCTATTGGAGACGAGAGAGAGGCTTACCGTGGACCGTCGAGTACCTCTTCATCAGGCTCCTTCTTGCGTTTTTTATTGGGCACGTCGAGCACCTCTTCGTCATGATCAGGCTTCTTGCATTTTTTATTGGCTTTGGATGGCGTGGCATCAGCGGAGTTGGGTGAGCGCGGTCGGCTGGCATCATTGGTGTCGGGTACAGCCAAGGGCTGTGGGCGCGGGTCGAAGCTGTAATTCCGAGCCTATGAGTGGAGGTGAATCTTGCGTACCTGCTGGCTGCTTTTGGCAACGCGCGAAATAACACTTGGGTTCCGTGGGTTCCATTTTGTGTCCTTCTTACCCTTTTTCAACTTCTTTTGCTCTTGTTCCACCCGACGCGCCTCGAGTCTAGTGTGGATTTCGTCCACCATCTCAGTTGTTAGAAACTTCTTGTCCTCGTCAGTGTCATCAGGATGCGTCATGTCGTTGCGACATATCCGAGAGAGGTTGGATGTACTAGTTGCTCCGTCGAAGACCGTGGCAATGTATTTGAGTGGCCACTTTTTATCAAAGTTGCGCAAGGCGCGCGCGAGCGCCCTTTGTCGTCTGGTTAGCCGAAGATTTCTACTCTCTGGTTCCTGTTCCGCGCTACGGGCCAATTAGCTGGGGATAGGCTGCGACTGAATCAGTGATTACCGGGCAGAGTTAGTGGGCAAGGCCGGCGGAATGGGTGTGGATCCGGAGTCAGACTCGATCTCATCTCTTTCAGAATCGCTAGATTCGCTCTCACTAGTACGGTGCATCTCAATTCAAACTTGTGGTAGCGGAAAGAAAGAAAGAAGAAGAACAATGCAAACAGACGCAAACTCAACGACTGTGCACGCAAGTCCCCATCATGTGACCAGGAACCTTGCCCACTCGAGTCCACTAACTCGCCGCAGTCCTCGCCGCAGCATGCCAAACTCTCTTTGTTCAGCACCCTCACCATGCTATTGAAACAGCAGTCTCCGCCGACACCATCTCCGCTGTCTAGACCGTCGCCCCCTCCGTCCTCTATGCTCGATGATGAATACTATGTTGGCGAGTAGCATGTGTTTGCGCGACCTGTGCCTCAGCTGAGCAGTGCAGAATACATTGTGAAAAGCCGCGTCAAGCTCTGTGACGGGGTTAAGTTCTGGGTAAGCCCCTCGCGATGCATGTTCGCCCCAACGATCGATGTGGAACAGTCGTCCGCCTCTTCTTGGAGGCGAAAGGGCTTCTGGACAAATATCCTTTCCCTGCTGATGACTTTCCCTCCATTCCCACCATGTCTTTCAAAGGCGTCAGGATGGGCAATAGTCTCACAATCTCCCAGGCGCTCAGAGACGATACATCCGAAGACATCTTCTACATTCATCATCTCACTCCCGGGGAGGGGTATTGAGATGCCTTCATTGCCATCCATATCTCATATATTTTGTTACATGTACATCTCTGCTATGCTGTATAATTTCATACTGGTAACAACTACAAGATCAAGTTTAACACTGTAATTATAATATATAACGCCATAAATTAATTGTACAACCACTTCTACCCTTCACTGCTCTGATCATCAGAAAGATCCTCCAAATTGTACTTGTCCAACGGCGGTGGTATCCGCACAATCCTGTCCCCCTCCCGTTCGGCGGCCCTCCAATCAAGAAAGAAAGGTTGCGCATTCTCTGACTTGTTCTGGTCGAGTGCAGCTTGGAATCTGCTTTGCAAGCTTTTCGGCGAGCGCTGCCTTGCATACTGGTAAGAAGCCAGCTGCCCGCCGCCTCGCATATGATTGAACGCGCCCAGAACTCTGAAGAGCTGTTGCTTGAAAGCAGCTGGGGTGAATTGGATCTTGTCCAAGGCCTTCCTGATGGTCAAATCCGTGTTCTCGTGGTATTTGTAGCAGCAGAGCAACATCTGCAGGATTGCGTCCTGTAGAATAATCAGCCAGTGTTCTCAAAAAGCAGTCTCGTCGCACGTCAATGGCTTCTCGGAAGCTCTGGAAACGACCGCTCTTGCAGCAGAAAACACCGCACTTGTCGACGTGGGCGATGAACATTGCGACCAATTTCCATGCAAATTCCAATTCCTGGAATCGTACAAGGTTCATTGGCAGGGCTCCGTTGTCCATCTCTAGGTACACCCCGGCAGGATCACGTTGAAGGCCACCAGAAGAACAAACTTCTCTAGTTGGACACCATCAGTGAGGACCAGTACCATATGGCCCTCTTCCCCACGCAGCATGCTGTCAAGTTGCTGAATGAGTATGCGGGGGAACAACCATCGCGCATCGGAGTGGTCCGTATTGGTGGATATCTCAGACGCCATTGAGCCGTGAATCTCCGCCATGATGCTGTGATCGATTGACTGCAGCTCGTGTCCGATGAGACCACCGGTCCCAGTGTCAGACATGCCAACGACTCGGTGCGGTGTCATTGGACGCATAATGCTGCACACAATCAGCGGTGAGAGATATCAGAGAAGATATACACGCACAGCATCGTTTTGTGGTGCAGCCATAGCATCTCGGTCGGGAACAGGTGCCCGTTCGACTTTGTTCCATCCCATTTGGAGTACATCAGTCGTGAGTAGTACGCACCCGTTCGTCCGTCTGCATCACCGGGAAGATTGGAATTCTGGACGCCCCATGCCTTCTCACCCGTCTGGTTGAGGACCTTGACGGCTGTGAATCCAGCCGCATCCACATGCTCGGCTGTATACACTCCATTGTTGCCGAATATCACCCATTGCAGATGTTCCGTAGGAAGATCATCATGCGGCAAGCCGGGAAGGTCTGCCGTATGAGTTACAGCTCGTAAGTGGATTGCCCACTGACTGTGTCGTATACGTATCAGTACCAGTTAACTGCAAGTCAGAATTGAAATAGACGCACTCAAGGCGTGGAACTATGATCGCTGGGTGATCATGATCGGGTATGAGATTTTGCAGGGCGTTTCCTCGGGGCTTGCCGTTTCGAAAGTGCTCGTTGGGAATGAGCTTTTCGAGCATATCAATGGTGATACCCTTATCCGCCTCTTGCTCCACGTAGCCATCTTTGACGCCCGTTAGAAGATTTCTTTCCCGGATTTTCCTCACCTTGAATGTGCACCAGCGCTTTCCCGGACCGGATGCGCTTGATGCATTCTTCAAAGTCCTTTCCTGGATGCTCCGATGGACTGTCGCCCTCAGACGGGCAGTTGTACAACAGAAAAGACCGGTTGGCGAAGATCTCCCCAATCCGGCGCGGAAGACGTTGGAGAAAGTCGTCATAGGAGATGACGCACACTTCCGACTGCGAGCCATCACCGACAAAATCGAGGCTGTGTGCAGACTCAAGCATATGGAGAGGTCTCTGCTCTCCATTTTCGATGCCCATGGGTTGCTCATCGAGGATTTTTCGCCAGATGTCTGCCTCCTAAAATAAATGTAGTATCTCATAAGATATGCGACTCTGCCGAATAACAGACGACGCATACCTTGTCCTTCAATGGCTGCCAAGTGTATTCTCGAGAGCTGGACATGTTGTGCTGCTCGTTCGGTGCGTACACCCTGAACTGGACGGTCTGTTTCGACAACTGGATGCAGGTTTAGTTGAAGTATACACCGACGACAGCTCGAACAAACCTCGACGGTCTTATCCTCAAAGCGAGGCTGAAGCCTCTGATGGTACTGGTTCCGAATGGTAACAGCCGCATTCCTCTTATCAAGCTGCGCTGCCAGAGAGCATCCTGCGAAAACTTTAAAAACAGCTGTGGAGTGGTCCACCGGGTAGATGTTTTCGATGGGAGAAAATTCCAGACCAGCCACCTTGATATTGGGCAGACCATCTTCCGCTCCCTCGGATTCTGGCGAAAGCTGCGAGGCAGTTGATCTGGAATTCCGTCGTCGAGCCCTCTTTTTTGCAGGTTCCCCATCGCCACTGTAATTTATGAGCAAGCTAACGCACCAGAGCGTTGCTATATATACCCGTCCAGCTGATTATCCACTCTGGCAGACTTTTCTCTTGTGCTGGACTTTGGAACCTTCGCCGGCGCCGTTGGCCTCTCTGCCGCATCTTCACGTTTGCGTTTGCTTGGAATAGAGCTATGTTTTGGTCAGGATAAAGTGAAGTCGAAAGGAATTTAGCACATACATGACAAGGTTGTGGGATGCTGCTGGCGGTCTCGATCCTTGGGCGCTGTGTTTTGGTCAGAAGTCGAGGAATTTAGCACATACACAACAGGTTTGTGGGATGCCGCTGGTGGCCTCGATTCTCGGGAAACATCAGCAGAGTTGTGTTTGGTCAGGATAAAGTGAAGTCAAAAGGAATTTGGCACATACACGACGGGTTTGTGGGATGCCGCTGGCGGGCTTGATTCTCGCGAAACATCAGCCAGGCTAGTGCCCTTGCCATCCTAAAAGCTCAAGTTCGATGTCGATACCACGTGCTCAGCTCACCTTTGCTGGCTGCTCTGATGACGGAGGGGGGTCAATGTTGGAGGGGGGGTGTATGACCTCTGGCCGTGGCTCGTCCTCGTCGTACGCGTCCAGGACATACATTGACATGGACTAGGGTTCATCAGAAGCAAAGCCTGAGGGATTCTGTTCAGCGCTGCTCAACATGGGGAATGGATCCTCACGGAAAATGGAATCCAAGTGGACAGGATTGATTACGGCGGCGAGGTCCTTCCGTTGGGTCGTCAAAGAATAAATCTAAACATTGGGTTACACTGATCTCAGTCAGGGCAACCCGGGTCATGAGTCGCCAAAGTAGACAATCAAGCTGGGCGAAAGGTGTGGAACACGTGCATCGGTGTAACGTGCCCATGGAGACCCATATCTGCAATGTCGAGTCATGATCAGCGACACAACAGCCATTCTTGTGCATACTTACCTGCATACAGGACATTAGGTGGCAAGTTCTTAGGCTCAACACCAACATTGTTGCCATAGACGATGTAGCGAGACAGAAGTATAGCGGCACGATGAAAGCGCTGAGATCGACCGTTGGGACCGCGGCTACAATCTCTTCCTCCGTCAGGTCAAGGATCCCTGCCGTACGGGCTTCTCTAAAGAATGTCTCATTGAACAGGCCCCAGATATGTCAAGGGAAAAACCTTACCGTAAACATTGTTGATAATACGCTGCCGTATTGAGCACCACGTCTCCCTAGAACAATGTTAACGATGGTGCTACGACCCGTGAATAATCGGAACCACCCACATTTAAGATACAGCCCATTGCAGGTGTTACCGCACGCACGCTGGCGATGCATGCCACCTGCCTCCCGTGTCTTGCTTGAATATCCGCCAAGAATTGTTTTTTCCGATCCTTGGTTGATGCGGCAATGCGAACTGGCCTCTTGCAGTACTGATAGTGGCCCTTGACCAAGGAGTTGTTCCATTAAAAACTTCTCATTTGCTAGGAGATCTGAGATTGAGCTGTTCGATAGATATAGAGCCTTTTGACCCACATTCATGGTGAGGCCATCGCCAGTCGGCCCTACCGAAAATTTCGGGTGTTTTCGGGGTTCCAGTTTGTCGTTGTGCATGGTAGGGAGGGTGTCCAGTAGTATCAGAGGCAGAGCATCCGTCGCCAGCTGGCACACCTCCTTCCAAGATAGGCTTTCTGGACCTGCCTCGGTAAAGACTGCTGCTACGCTTGCGGACGCGGACGGTGCCAGACCCTCATACTGGTGTACTGTTGCAACTTTTTCGGCGAGTAGCGCTGCAGTTTCGGTCTGATTGCCGAGTCCGAGTCAGACATGGACGGTATTCAACTCTTCGAACCTACGTTGTTCACGAAGCTCAGCGCCTCTTGCAGGGCGAGTTGCGACGGCTCTCCATTCTCGCTGGCAGGCATGAATGCCGGATGCATCCATGAACGGTCAAATTCAAGCATAGATACAGTATTTGCGGTCATGGCAGTCGGAATCAAAACAGTGAACTGCCACCCTGTGACTTTTTTGTAGCTACAAAAAAGTCACGTCACGCTTGCGGCACTACCCGTATACGCGTACGCCGTCTTGCTCCTCGTATTCATCCACCGTATAAGGTAGATCTAGTCCTCCCATGGAGTTGTATCAAGCGCAGTGGACCCATGGCCACAACCTCCAATATTAATGGCATATAATGCTCAGTCGGGTGTTTCCCCCATCATGTGACCCGGATGGAAACCTGGATCTCTGGCCGCGTCGCAACTCCTCCCATAGCCTGATCTTTACGGTCTGACTCCGGGAGACAATCGTAACTCGGGATGGAAGCTTCGCGGGTCTACTACTCGACGACCAGGAGTCCTCCTCGCTGTTCTATTATGATCATGAGCTCTATTCAAGTTGCTTCCAGACACCATATGATTTCCACTGAACTACCGACTACGCGCGTGATCAAGAAACAAGTTCCCGCTGAAATATCTATTGCAATATTTTATGGAATTCATCCTTATCAACCCAGGCGTGCCTACTAATATACTGTATTATTCTGCAACGTTATAGTCCGAGAGCTTGCCGGATCGCTGGCACAATAATGAGAAGGACTAGGACTGCCAATATACCATGTACAAGTTGACTTTTGAGCATTTTGATCGCGCCGTCGCTGGAGAGCAATCTGGGTGGCCACGTCTGATGTGCTGGCACCATTCGACGTCTCCGAAAGCGCCTGAGAGGTGTGATCAGAGGTGGTAATACCGTGCGGGCATGTGCTCAGTTACCTGCCGGATTAATTCCGCTTTCTCGGCCTGTATCCGCAGGACCCTTTGTTCTACCGTGTCTTTCGCCACGAAGCAAATCACACTGACAATCTTGGTTTGGCCAAGACGATTTACTGAGATGTCAGTCAGTCCCTGTAAAGAAGGCGATGAAGAGAGGTACCGCGATCGATGGCTTGACGTTCGATAGATGGCTTTGTCGGAATACAGTCAGCCACACCTAAACAGTGTATATGAACATTACCTACTTGCCACCAGCTGAATTTTTTTAAGAGGCACAGCAAGGAAGGTACAAACGACTCACGGATCCATGAGAAAGACATGGTTGGCAACAGTGAGGTTGAGGCCAAATGCTCCCTACGGCACAGTCAATCATAAACGGACCAGGAAATACGAGGTCGTACCGCATGTTGAAGTGTGGATTTGGACTCAAGCAGTCTATTCATAGATTATCTTATCTTGTCTTATCTGTGCATCATCTTATCTGTTTGGTAACTATCTTGCCTTTGATCCCAATCAGGCAATCCCCTTATACTTACATATATGGTCTTGCCCTTGTTCTTGCTACTTTAGGCAAACCCCTTGTACTTACATATATGGTCTTGCCTTTGTACTTCCTACTATATAGGTAGCTAGATAGCGCTCTGAGGTCCCCAGTTTCTCACTGTTGACCTCAGGCAAGTAGTTCCTTCACTCTCATGCATAATACAAGAGTTTCTCACTGTTGACCTCAGACCTCTGTGCATTGCCTGTTCAACAGGTTATGGGCCCCGCTTTTTAAGCGTTTTCTGAGTTCTTTCCTTGTGTGTGTGACTCCCCTGTCTTCGACATCCCTGTCCTTTGTGTGTGGCCTTTTGTAGATAGCAACACCAACTGTTGGGACCAATCCTCTTCCAGAGGCAGTCTTTTATACTCCGAAGTACACCAGGTAGTCAATCCTGTGAATTCGGGTTTGGGCCTTTGTGCTTACAACTGGGTGTTCAGTACAATACCTACATACTCTCCTACATACTCTTCTACCCCACACACACTACTGAGGGCGCCACTTGCACTTCTGCAGTGGTTCTTATCTTGCATCTCTTTGCATCCACACTCTCCACACCATGGATCACTCGCATCGCACTGGTCCTGTCCTTACCAAGGACACCTCTTTCACTATTTGGAAGAGTGATGCCAAGGCCTACCTTCGAAGAAAGGAGGTTTATGCCTGCTGCACTGCTATTACAGCAGAGAAAAAGGCTAAACTCAATGTAACTGCCATTGAAAAGTGTGCTGGCATTCTTTGGGACATGTTGTCTCAAGATGTCAAATCGCTTGTGCATGAGCATGAAGACGATCCTACTGCACTTTGGGGCGCTTTGGATGAGATCGTTGCTCCAAGGAAAGCTGGTGCTCGCTTTGGGGCTTATAGAACCCTCACTTCAATCCATCTTAGAGATGGAGAATCGCTCCTTAGCCTCTCTGGTCGTGTTTCTACTGCCATGTCACTGCTGAAGAATTCGAGGCCTGATGGCTTTGATATCAAGAAAGCAGATGAAGAGCTGCATTCTGTGGTTCTTCTAATGGCTCTCCCTGATGAAGGACTTTTCGGAGTTCTTAAAGCACCTTTTGAGCAATCTTCTGAGCTCAAGGTCTCTGACATCGAAAAAGCATTTGCCAATCATCAGGCATTTCGATCTCAGCATCAGGGAGGTGACACAAGCCCAGAGCAAAATCCGCTCTCTGGCCTTGCTATGGTTGCATCGGCTCCTTCTCCTTCTCCTACCCCAACCACACCTGCTGCTACTGCCATTGTTGCACCTGCAGTCGATGCTTGCATCTTCTGCAAAAAGGCCCACCCTCCCTTGAAGTGTCCCGAGTTTCTGGCTCTTCTCAAACGAAACAACAACCGCCCTAGAGGTGGTAATGGTGGAGGTGCAACAACGTCTCAAAGTGCGCCCAATGCAAGTCTTCTTACCCACTCAACTCCATCATCTGCTGACAAAAGATGGAATGCAGACTCAGGAACCACATCGCACATGACACCTGAAAAGGAGCGACTGCTTAATGCAAGGCCCTTTAGAATTCCCATCCAAGTCGCAAATGGAGTTGTCGTATACTCAGAGTTGGTGGGAGATGTCTTGCTGAAGCCACTGTTAAATAGACGAGCGCGTCGACATTGTTTACTCACTCATGTCCTGTATGTTCCTGGGTTGTCTCACAACCTCATCTCTACAACTTATTTATCTCGAGTTCATGGCCTATCTGTTCTTATGAAGGGATGCATTATCTCCTTTGAACGTGATGGAGAAGTCTTATTCGAGGCAGATATCGATGAAAGGAACCAGGCATATGTGAGGGAAGTCGATTCCAGCCCAATTTCTGGTTCAGCTTTTTCTGCATCTGGGACCTTGCCTCTCGACTTGGACTTGCTGCATCGTCGGCTTGGACACCACTCTGATACCCAGAGAGTCTTGAGCAAGAATCTGGTGACTGGAGTGAAGCTTGCTTCGCAAAAGAAGCCGGATCCCATTTGTGAGCCATGCCTTGCTGGCAAGCTGAATGCGGCTTCTTTTCCCTCTACTGGACATCGGGCAGAAGCTCCCCTTGAATTGGTCCACTCTGATCTGAAGCAATACAGTGTCTTCACCCGAGAGGGTTACAAGTACCGTGTTGTCTTTGTTGATGATCATACTAGTTTCAAAGTGGTTCACCACTTGAAGCGCAAGAGTGACACGTTTAGCACATTCAAATTGTTCAAAGCTTATGCTGAGAATCACTTTGGTCGCACAATCAAGGCGCTTCAAGATGATAAAGGTGGAGAGTACATGTCAAATGAGTTTGAGAGTTATCTCCACTCTGCAGGCATTGTGCGTCGCCATTCGGTGAGGAATAGACCGCAACAGAATGGAACAGCAGAACGTGCAAATCGGACTATTGATGAGCACGCTACGGCTATGTTGCATGAAGCAAACCTGCCTCCGTCTTTTAAGGCCTTGGCTGTGAATGCGTACATTCATGTATCAAACATGCACCCGACTTCGCACATTCCTGAGGACAAAACTCCTTATGAACTGTGGCACAAGTCAAAGCCAAATGTGGAGCACCTTCGGGTTTGGGGCTGCCTTGCTTATGTGCATGTGCAGAAGGATAAACGAGACACTTCTGGCATTCATATCCAGAAGTGTATCTTCGTTGGCTACCCTCGAGGTATTAGAGGTTGGGCCTTTTACAATCCGGTCACTCAGAAGACTGTGTTCTCTGAGCATGCTGTCTTTGACGAGCGCTACTTCCCGGGCAACAGTCCTGCGCAAATGCGCAAATGCCCTCAGATTCATCCTATCTGTCTTCTCTCGTCTCAACCATCTCGCAGCCTACACCTCCCAGCACTGCATCAGTGCCTCGCGATGATGACGATGATGACGATGATTCTCCTGCTCATCCTAGACCAGGACCGGCTCCGGCACCTTCCCCACCATCGACTCCAACTCCTTCCCCACCGCCATCACCAGCACCACCTCAACAACAGGATCCCCCTTCTCCGATCGGAGTGGCTGCACGTCGCCGCTTCCACAACCAGTCTACCATCCATAGACCTACGGGGGAGTGGTGGAGAGCGTATCGCGAACCTACGCCTGCTCTACAATCTGATGATGATGAGCCTGCTGTGCATACACCTGCTCCTCCATCCGATTCGTCTGATGATGATGACTGGGTTCCTGTTAACCGATGGCAATGCAGCGTGTGCTCCTTGTTGCGCATGAGGCTATTCCCAACGTCACTGAGTTTGCCCGTGCTGCAACTCAGTCTGACAAGCCTCCCCGGACGTATCATGAAGCTCTGCATCGCGAGGATGCACATTTGTGGAAGGAAGCAGCCGCTTCAGAGATTAACTCACTCTTGGAGAACTGCACTTGGGAAGTTGTCGACCCTCCTCCAGGTGTAAAGCCCCCAATGGGTCTTTGTGATCAAGCACAAGTCCGATGGCACAGTTGAACGCTACAAAGCCCGACTTGTTGCCGATGGCCGGTGCCAACTGTGCAGGTGTGGATTTTAATGAGATTTTCTCTCCCACCTTCAAACCAGGCCACCCTTCGCACCATTTTTCGCTCTGTCTGCTCAGCACGACATGAAGCTTCGTTCCATTGACTTTTCGTCTGCCTACCTCAATGGGGACCTCGAGGAAGACGTCTACATGGCTCAACCAGAGGGTTTTCCCCAGGGCAGACCGGACCAGTTACTTAAACTGCTGCGCTCTCTTTATGGGCTAAAGCAAGCTGGCCGGCAGTGGTACAAGAAGCTAGCGGAGAAGCTCGCTTCCATGGGCTTCAAGTGCCTCCAGTCTGATCGCTCTTGCTATGTCTTTACAGATGGCAATGTGCGCATCATCATCCCCATTCATGTCGATGACGGTGTGATTTGCGCTAAAACCGACTCAGACATCAACCGTGTCATTGCTCAACTTGGCTCATCATTCAAAGTCAAGGATCTTGGTCCAACTGAATGGTTCTTGGGCATCAAGATTGAGCGTGATGCGCAGACTGGAGCCATTTCGCTGTCTCAGCGGCAATATGCCTCTGATATGCTGAAGGACTTTGAAATGGACAGTAGCGCACCTGTGCAAACTCCTATGGAGCCTGATCTAATTTTGACCAAGGAGATGGGGCCTAAGACAGAGGAAGAGTCGAAATGCTACAAGAGCAAATATCTCTCAGCGGTCGGCTCTCTGATGTACTTGGCTACCCAAACTCGTCCTGATATCTCCTACGCCGTCGGACTCCTTGCCAGGTTCAATGGCAACCCGGGTGAGCCTCATTGGAAAGCTGTAAAGCATTTGTTCCGCTACATACAAGGGACACTTGACTTTAAGCTGACCTACACCCAGGGTCCGCCTTCGTCTCACCCCTTCATTTCATACTCTGATGCTGATCATGGAGGCTGCAAGGACTCTGGAAAGAGTACTGGTGGCTTTATGATTCTTATGAATGGCGCTCCAGTGAGCTGGCGAAGCAAACTACAAAGTACTGTTTCGTTGTCTACAACTGAAGCAGAGTACACTGCCGCCATGGAGGCAGCCAAGGAGATGAAGTGGATGCGCAATCTGCTACTGGAGTTGGGTTACCCGGTCACTGGACCATCCCCCCTGCTTATGGACAATCAATCTGCGATTCAAGTTGCAAAGAATCCAGAACACCATGGGCGGATGAAACACCTCGATCTGGCCTTCTTTTGGCTCAGAGACGAAGTTGCCTCAGGGCACATTGTCCCACAATATGTCCCGACTGGGGACCAACTTGCGGACATCCTTACCAAGCCTCTTCCTCGTGCGACGATTCTGTCTCTTCGACAGCGTCTTGGTTTGCAATGAAGACTGCTTTCATCCCGGGGGAGTGTTGAAGTGTGGATTTGGACTCAAGCAGTCTATTCATAGATTATCTTATCTTGTCTTATCTGTGCATCATCTTATCTGTTTGGTAGCTATCTTGCCCTCTTGTTCTTGCTACTTTAGACAAACCCCTTGTACTTACATATATGGTCTTGCCTTTGTACTTCCTACTATATAGGTAGCTAGATAGCGCTCTGAGGTCCCCAGTTTCTCACTGTTGACCTCAGGCAAGTAGTTCCTTCACTCTCATGGATAATACAAGAGTTTCTCACTGTTGACCTCAGACCTCTGTGCATTGCCTGTTCAACAGCCCGAAATGCGGGACTGTGAACTCTCGCTTTCGTTC
This sequence comes from Mycena amicta, assembly GCA_029282125.1. Classification (NCBI taxonomy): domain Eukaryota; kingdom Fungi; phylum Basidiomycota; class Agaricomycetes; order Agaricales; family Mycenaceae; genus Mycena; species Mycena amicta. Next base: position 197,918 of record JARIHP010000081.1, read on the forward strand.
GCAATCGACCTGCGATTCCAGCGTTATTATGCGCCGACGGAACGCGATATCTGCAACTCAAGTTCACTCGTGTATGCAATAACCCAACCGCGGACTGTTTCTTCAATATAACGCACGAGACGCTCGCGCTGCGTCAACTAGCGGATGATTTGGCGAGGGAGGACGTAGGACATCCGGCAGACCTACTCGCGTGCGTCGGTCATTCTTTCCTCTCGAATAATGCTGATGCTGCGATAGAACTGTGCGATCGTTCCTCGTTTCAATTCGATTTCTCAAGATTGACGACTAACGACTACAGACCGGCAGCGTTCGCATACTCAAACTAACACACACGACACAGTAATGGACTCCCGCCATCGCCCGCATGTTGCCGACTCCACCGACGCCAATCGTCTCTTGCCCAAAGCAGAAGGCCTCGTCGTCTTGGATCAAACACCTGAACAGGAACTGTGTGCACTCGGAAACGAAACAGAGGCGACCATGGTATCGTATGGTCGCGTTGAGCTCTGGGATGTGAAGGTGCGTGGGGAGGACGAGGACACGGAGGAGTGGCTTGGGAGGCGAAGAAGTTGATCGAGGTGTTCCGCGAGATGAGTTATGGCGCTGGAGATCGCGAGTGCTCATTGGGGGACAAGGGTCTATCGCGGAATGTTTCCCATGAGCCAGGAGGAGGAGAACCAGGAGGGGGAGAACCAGATGGCTAATAGACTGCAGTTAGAGGTTCGTCGCTGGTCTTCTGGGAGCCCCTTTCTGACTACTCGCGTCAGACGAGAAGGTCCAATGGCGTTTGCGAGGCTCAAGATGGGGTAGCTCAAGATGGGGGGTCATGATGACTCTCGTCGCCGAAGAGATGCTTGACTACATCACGCTTTGTAGAGATCGCCGATGCGTACTTTCAGGTCGACATGTGCCCGGAGGTGAAGAGAAATCTACGAGTGCTTGGGTAGTTGCGAGACGGTTCGTCCTTCTCCGATATCTTCAGCTCAGTCACTGTACCATGGCACGCCGTTCGTGCAACGCATTAATCTTTGCATTATACTTGAGTTCTGGCAGGAAACAAAGCAGTCGATACTGAAATTGGCAGATAATCAATATAAATCTTGACTGACCCTCGGGTCAGTTGTGAGTGACCCACGGGTTGACCCTCGGGTCAGCCTTTGGGGAGTCTTTTCAGGAGCAGCTGAAAACTATTGTTTCGGCACCGCCTGAAAAGGAAGCCGAAAAGTCCTTTTTCGGGGCGGTTTTCGGCTGAGACCTAAAATAGCAGTTTCAGCGCTAACTGAAATGGCCACTGAAAAAGGTCTTTTGGGTTGACATTTCGGCTAGTTCTGAATTACGATCTTTCGACTAGTTCTGAAATTATCCCTGAAATTACTACTTTAGGTTACAATTTCGTCGCATAATGAAAAAACTCTTTTCAGCCTCTGCCGAAAACTACCCCGAATAAAGTATTTTCAGCTACTTTTTTAGCCTGGCCGAAATTTCACTTTATCTGGTGTGCCGCGCTGTTGCATGGAAGAAGAGATCTAGAACTGTTTGTGCACAATTATTATTGCTTGCACGCAGACCGGTGATGAGCCGTGAGTATCCGTCAATGAAGCCGTGGATTACAATTCCCCAGCGGATGAGCCCTGTTAAAAAATCAGTGTTGGAAGCACCTGAATGGTGCACATACCATGTTGGCCGTCATGATGCCAAAGCGTGTTTGGACCAGGAACACTATAAGTTCTCCTCCGAATAAGGATCTGTTGAAAAACACGTCTGACGGGGTCTACTCTGATCAAGCTCTGTCGGACGTGTTCACGTGGAATATGGTGGCCGAGTTGCCTTAGCATCCCATGGAGAATGTGCAGGCCAGCTCGAGGATAGTGCCGACACAACTGCACAAGAAGATCGTCCAGCTCATCATCAGTCATTTCAGAGAGGGGACCAGTATAGGAAGAGATTGGCGGCTCTGATGGTCCAGCAACAGGAGGCTTGCGGTCAACAGTATCATCATCTTGCTCCTCTCCAGGAACAGGGTGTACTGGAGCCTCGTAGAACCGCAGAGTAGTGGGTTGTTGCTGCGGACAGGCAATCCCATGTGCAAGGAGAGCGCATCGTACCACAGATCGACCCAGCCCCAAGAATTGTGCAATACTGGCAGTGGATCTCTGCGAGTATGCCCAGCGAAGAAAATCCGGGTTGATTTCAAAATTTTCAATGGCAGGTCTACCAGGAGCCCCAGTGTGATGAGTCTCGACCACCGAGGGCTACCCTTGGTGAGACTGGTCCAAAACATCTCGATACTGCAGGCGAACGTCATGCTGCATCGCAGCAAGATTTTGCAGAGTGAGTTGCTGTTCTTCCTCGATAAACAAGGTAGAGTACTGGAATAAACTGACTCAGCTACTCGTAACAAAAAATAAACAACAAACCTCAATGAAAAGTAATCGGAACTGCTCTAAGTCATCCCCGAGACGCCAGAGAATGACAGAATCTGTCGCATTGGTGATGGTCTCTTGCACTGCAGTCTCCAGAGTGTAGTAGCGCTGGCAGAATGCATCGATGAGCTCCAATTCGGCAGCCGACACCATGGGAGTGAGAGCCAAGCAAGGCGGGCCGAAAAGCGCGGAAGCTTCCCGATAAGGCAATTACACTCTTTCTCTGTAAAAGCCACCGTCTTCATGGTGGGGAAGCTGTCAAATAAGGACAATTTCCCAGGCCACCAGATCGAAGCTCTGCTTTATGCCTCGCGGGAGGCCCTTCATTGTCGAGCATGGCACATTCTACAATTCAATCCCGCAATGGAGGCAAATGCACTGGCATACTCCGTGTCCTGCACCATTTAAAATTTTAGCCTTGACATTAACAAATAAGTATAATTTAAAAACTAGCGTAGTTAAATCTGGTTTCCCTGGCAGCAGGCAATTCTGGCAAGGATATCAACTTCCACACCCTCTCTGGGCTTTCTGTACCCATATCAGTGCTCTCCTCCAAGTATGGCCCCGCTCAGGACCTCATTCAAATCGTGGAGATCGGTCCAATTCTTCAGTCTGTTTTCCGCGCAGCAATTGGCGAGTTCATCATACCACCCCGCATTGCTGAGATTCTGCTGAACCCAACTGCTTTCCCCCATCTCCAAGTCAGTACGACTCGCGTGCCGATTTTCGATGGTCAGAAAGCAAGTCCTGGGTTTGGCTATTGGCGTCTTGGATCGCTCGAGCAGATTCTCTCGACTTCTGTGCTATCAGTGCTCATTCAGAGCATCGATATGCAAGGGCGTTGGACACTGCCAGAGATTCAGATCTGTAGAAGCGAATGGGCTTCACAAGGCATTGATCTTGGGTTCCATTTCATCTTGATCCTTTCAGAGGACGCACACCCTTCCAACTCCCTTTCTCACCCTCGATCTCTCTCTGTGGTCTCTTCAGCTAGCCTTGATCAAAACTGGGCTGAGAGTGCCAGCGAGCTGTTCTCCTCTGAGTCGCACACCTTCTTTCCGACTGCTGTGGATGCCTGGTCCGAAGCATGAACCACTGGTGAGGCGGCTTCTCCGTCTCGTTGGCCTGCGGTATCTGCACGCGACTTTACTAGGGGGATATTTCCAAATGCTAACGCTAGCACAGGGTCAGGTAAGTTTGGATTGGGTTGTTCTTGCTCCGTCTTACTTTTTCTTTTTTGAGGCGGGCTCTTTCCAGACACCCAGATCCTCCGTTGTCAATCCACCTGGTTGAATGATTCCACCGAAGAAGCAGTTCTAAGCCCCATTGCTGACCAGATCACTAGTGAGTTTATTCATTGCCACATTTCTCTCTTGTTCATCAAGTCAGCGGTCTTTACTGCGGACCTGCGAGATATCGACTTTCGCAATCTTCTTGTCCCTGGCATGGCCATCGAGACCATCTTGTTCACAGCGGGCATATCCTCCATCGAACAAGAGAGCGCACAATACCAAGAGGGTAACGGTGCCTCGGGGTACTCCACCGTATGGCAGATGTATCGCAACTACAAGGCGATGGCCAGCATCCTTGAGACCCTTGATCTTCCCATCGCACCAGTCCCTCAACGTGTTTATTACCCAGGCGGACTAAGCCTGAGCACAATAGACATGATACGCCAATTCGGGTGGTCAGCATGTACATTCCGCCAGAAGCACAACACCTTTCGCAGCGCTGTGTCTTGTGCAAACGGGTACACTTGGCGGAGGAGTTCCAACCGCGGAGAAAGCACATTATCGAAAATGGTGCGGCCTGGTTGCGATGTTCGGGGACGGAGGATTTTACGAACAGCTTGTGGGGCCGTGCACTTGTCCACCAGCATCCAAGGATGAGCTCTCGGCTGCTGAGCTTTCTCAGAACTGGTTGTTGAAGGAGCTCTCAAGCTTGAAGCGTCTTCTGGTTGAAAAAGAGTGAGCAAAATTCAAGTATTAATCTGTAAAACAGACCGAGAACTAGTGTATAATAATATGCAGAACGAACTACCTATTGTAATGGTATTGCAATACAGCTCTCTTACTGGATACGCCACGAGATGTGGAACTCAAATCTGAGAAGTGTGAGAGACGGAAGTAAACAGAAGAACGAGGACGTATGACTGTCCTTCATGGGCAACAACAACTCGGCAACCATCACAATACTCTTCTGCCCCGACAAATCCCAACACGCAAGAGAAAGGTCGCCAGGAAGACCTTCGCAAGCTGGGCTGTGAGCAGCAGCTTGATGACCGCTTTGTCGATGACTGGTAGGCACTCGCAGAGGCTGTGGTGGGCTGCAGGCTCGGGCGCAAAGATGTTGTTGCGGAGGAGGTAGTCTATGACGAAGCAAAGGAGATGCAGCGTGTTGTCGAGGTGTCAGTCTTCCCTGAATACGAGTGAGCGTGTGAATGGCAAGGTAAAGAAAGACATACCACGCAAGCTCTTCGTTCCGCATGTACGACGACAAGAATACCTGAATGTGCTTCGCCGAAGGGTTTCTCGGAGACGACGTTGTACCAGATGGGGGTCGTTCCCAGGAGACCAGAGAAGATCTTGAGCTGGAAAATGTTACAAACATGAGGATCTTGACGAAAAGGTTGCTGGGTAGTGCGAGGCAAGCATCTGGGAGAGGATGAACACATTGGACGTGAGGGCCGACTCGAGCATGATGGGCATATTCAAGGTGTAGAAGAGCTTGATGGGGTACGAGCCGCGCTGGCCCCGGAAGCGGTTGCTCTTCACGGGGATCTCGACGCGGAAGCCCTGGAGGTAGAATATGATAGCGCTTCCCTTTCATCTAGGTGAGAAGTGCCAAGAAAGGGAAGGGAAACGGGAGCGCTTTGCGCTCTGGCCGAACACTATGCATTTGCAGTGGGGGAAAGAGCCGCAGGCTCTGCTGCTGCTGCTCCGGCAAGCTCGAGAAAGGACGACGGGAAGGGGAATAAATCGTACCCACTGTAAAGTCGTCGGATGAATGGAGCTTTGCTATCAGCGGAAGAGTCGGCTCTGAGTGTGAGCAAGAAGGGACGAGACGCTAGAGGCGCTGCCCAACAATACCACCCAAGCGGCAGCTACAACCACCTCATCTTTCCCACCCGCCAGACGTCGCGTTTTCGCCTTGACCAGTACCTCCATGCTTAAAGCCACAACCCCTCCCACGGACAGCCCAACTTCATGCCTCCCGCCAACACACTCCCCTCTGCAACCTAAACCAACGCCGCCGCTGGCCACCGAGCCTACCCAGCGGGTTCGTAACTCCCTTTCTGCCTCCTCAATTCGGAAACCACCTCGCCCGGCTCAGACTCGGCCTCTGTCTCTCGCCACCGCTTCCGTGCTCTTCCCAGACACCTCTGCCGTTTCCAAAAAACCGAGGAAGCCTCGACATGAACCTACTTCCGCTATCAGCATTTTCCGCCCATGTGTCCTTGCGGCAGACTGCTTACACCGTTGGTCTTCCCCGTTCAGCATCCAAACGGAGGCAGACTTCTGCACCACTTTCCCGGAAGACCTGGTCAACAAAATGTTCGCCGTCATCAACACATCACTGGCCCCGGCTTCGAAAGGGCCGTACGGTGCCGGCCTTAAGTGTTTCCATGAATTCTGCGACAAGCATCACATCCCAGACATCGAACGCATGCCCGCATCCGAGCTACTCCTCACCACCTTTATCGCGGACCACGTCGGCACAGTCAAAGGCGGGACCATCAAGAGCTGGATGTCGGGAATCAAAGCATGGCACGAGGGGAAAGGTGCCAAATGGAACGGGAACGAACACTGGGTCCAGCTGGCAAGACGTACTGCGTACAAGCTTGAGGGCGGCACTACCCATCCACAGCGGGCTCTCGCCACTACCGACCATCTTATTGTTCTGTACGGTGCCCTCAACATGGACTCCCCGTTCGATGCCGCGGTTTGGGCCATCGCAACTGCAGCTTTCTGGGGCTGCCACCGTCTCGGCGAGCTCACCATTCCTTCCCACAACGGCTACAACCCGCTTTTCCACGTCTCACGCACTGCGGGCACGAAAATAGTCCGCTCATCTACAGTCCACCCAGCCACGTCCATCCACATCCCTTGGACCAAGTCGACCCGGGAGAAAGGCGGAACCCTCATCCTCTCCCACCGTAACGACAACCTATGCCCAGAGAAAGCCCGTCTTAACCATCTCGCCCTTAACGCGAACGTCCCGGACAACACACCCTATTTCGCTTTCACGACAGGCGCCAACGAGTGGTCGCCAATGACCAAGGCATCGTTCATGGCGAGATGCTCTTCCATCTGGAAGACCGCTCATCTCCTGGCGCTTACGGGCCACAGCTTTCGTATCGGAGGATCGACAGAGCTACTCTTGGCCGGAGTGCCTTGCGAGATAGTTCCGGCGACAGGCGGCTGGACTTCATCGGCCTTTTTGCTGTACTGGCGGAAACTGGAGCATATTATCCCTTTGCACATCGGCAAAGCTTACGACAAGAAGAAGATGGGCGAAGTCGCCGCCGCCTTTGAAAGATTCCGAGTTGAAAACAACATTACCATCGTATCCGAAGAAGATTTGTAACGGCGTATGAATGCATTTCTTTACTCTTATCCCTACCGTCAGCTTGCGTGGGGTGAGCTGGGCTCGCGCCGCGGATGCAGGCATGCGTTCGATGTCTGGGATGTGACGCTTGTCGCAGAATTCATGGAAACACTTGAGGCCGGCACCGTACGACCCTTTCGAAGCCGGGGCCAGTGATGCGTTGATGACGGCGAACATTTTGTTGACCAGGTCTTCCGGGAAAGTGGTGCGGAAGTCTGCCTCCGTTTGGATGCTGAACGGGGAAGACCAACAGTGTAAGCAGTCTGCCGCAAGGACGCGTGGTGTTAAATCCCGTGCCGGAGATATGCGGAAGTGACCCGGAGGGGTAACCGGAGCGGAGATACCGGATGTAACCGGAATGAGCGCAAGCACCACAGGAGAGTAAGGGTGTGTGTACTACCCTGGCCGGAGACGAGACGGGAGGTTCCGGTCGACGAGCGGAGCAAGTCGGAGGATGACCGGAAGAGAGAGGCAAAGGCAAGACGAGTAGTCAAGAACGTTAATAATCAAACTGAAGTACAAGACGAGTAGCTACTGGTATTTATAGTAAGTAGGGATCTGGAAGGAGATGAAGAAGTAAGTAGCTAGACAATAAGGATTATCGATAGATAAGGAAATAAGCGAGAGACAATAAGAACAATAAGAATGGAGTCCCAATATGGGAAACGCTCAGTAAACCTTCATTGCGTAAAAACCCAAGTAGCCCGAGGGCTTAGGTCTATGTCGGAGAACATCCGGAGTTCGGAGTCCGGAGTCCGGAGTCCGGAGCCTCCGAGGTCTCCGGTAAGTCCGGAGACCGGAGGACTCGGAGAGTTCGGAGTGAATGTGCATGGATATAACAGTATCCCCCTCTTGCGTTCTTTGTCCCCAAAGAACACAAGACCAAAAATTAGAATTTTCCCGTTCAAAAGAAATATCACCGAGGTTTCTCCGTCGGATCACCCTATTTGATACGACCTTTGTGACATGTCACATCAAAACCACTCTTGTTCTTGAACCACCACCACGACGACCAAAATGCAAACCAACAACGGCGGACGCAGTGGCAACGGCGGCGGAAACGGGCGGCGGCCCTCCGGTGGATCGAGAGCGCCCTCCGATGGCGAAGAGAGCACGGGATCGAGGGAGAAGAGGGAGGAGGTGAAGAAGGGCAAGCGCAAGGCCCGGTCTCCGGTTCCGGTCGATGAGCAGCGGGAGCGGAACCGGCAGCGGAGAAGCGCGAAGCTTGCCCGGCGAATGGCCTCGGAGGCAGCGGCAGCGAACGCCCTCAACCGGATCGTTGCGCAGGAGGAGGAGACCCGGAGGAAGCTGGAGGAAAGCCAGCGTGCGGTGGAAAATACCCGGAGGACACTCGAGGAGACGACGGAGCGGGCCCACGGGGCATCCCGGCAGTGGATGGTGCAGGAGGCTCGGCTGAAGGCGACCATGGCCCGGATGTCGGACGAGGAGGTGTCGGAGTCGTCGGAGGACTCCCCGGTGGAAGAGGAACCGTCGGAGCGGGAGGCTCCGGAACGTACGTGACCCGATTCAACCGCCCGGAACATGGCTAACGGCAACAGAATGCATTCGTTGCGAGCAGCGGGACATCCACTGCATCATCGACGATAGCGTGCCGGGATGTCGGGAGTGCGAGCGGAGAGAAGTCCGGTGCTCGTTTGAAGACGAGGTGCCATCTCTGGCTCCAGTGAAGAAGAACGAGAAGATTCCCGGTGAGTGTTATTTGTCCGCTTAACCGGAAACTAACCGGAGCTGTCTTTAGCTTGTGAAAACTGCACCAAAGTCAACAAACGGTGCTTCGTCGTCGAAGGTCACGTCGCGTGTGAGTACTGCGCCGGTAAACACATCCGGTGCTCCCTGAACCCGAAACCTCCCCGGGTGAACAAGCGGGAAGAAGCGAAGAAGACCGGAAACTCCGGGAGATCCGCGAAGCCCGGAAGAGCTCGGAAGGCGCAGGAGAGCTCAGAGTCGGAGTCGGAAGAGCGTCCGGTAATCCGGACCCGCAGTCGAGCTCGCCCGGTAACCCGGAGCGAGTTTGACCATCTGATGAGCATCGTCAAGGAGCTCTCGGAGGAAATGCGGGGCCCAGGGAATATTCACAAGGTGTGGCCAGCCCGCAAGGAGCAAATGGCGGAGATGCGGAAGGAGCGCGAGCCAGCTCCGAAGCCGAAGAAGAAGCGGTCGAAGAAGATCGCCCCGGAGGCTTCCGCACGCCGCGCACGCTCGGAGAGAGCTCCGGCAGAACCGGAAGACGAAACGGACGCGCGCATTGGCGCATGGCGAGAGCAGGCGGCGCGGGCAGCGGTTCCGGATGCACCGGAGAACCCGGAGGATCGTGGAGAGGGAGGGTCGGGACTGGCCAGTGCTCGGAAGACACTGGAGAAGCCAGCTGGACGTCCGGAGGGGTCTGACGACGACATGGAGGAGGTCGAGATCCCGGTCAAACCCGAACCCGAGCCATTCGTCATTCCGGCCGAACTGACACGGATCGTTGAGATCGCGGAATCGGTGGCCGACGAGCCGGAGGTAAAGCCGGAGGTAAAGCCGGAACCGGAGGAGACCGCGAAGATCCCGGAGAAGAAGGAGAAGACGGCGGGAACGGGCCCGAAGCCAGGGCAGCCGATATTTGAGATCTCGGACTCGGAGTGAACGAGCGTGGGGGCGATAGAGGTTGGGGTTTGGCCAGCAAGGCCATAGAAATAAAATGTAAAATAGAAATATGAATAGTTTGTACATATAATAGGAAGAAACTTTCCTGAATCGGAACGGAGGGAAACCGGAAAGAATACCGGAAGAATGTTCGGAAGACCGGAAGGTCAATAGTCGGGACCCGGCTTGTCCGGAAAGCGCCGGTGGAAGTTGTCGAGCGCTTCTGAAGCGTCAACGTCGTCCGCACCGACCCAAGTGAACTGTTCGTCGGTATTTTCGTAGCCGGTCCATTCGATGAGATACCGGAGCTTAACCTGGCACCTCCGATCGATCTTCCAGTCAACGATCTGTTTGACCTCGAAGTGTTCTTCGCCGTCAATGATTTCGACCGCAGCCGGAGGAGGTTCCTCACGGCCCGGAAATGGGTTTGGAACATGGGGCTCAAGTTGGGAAATATGGAATACCGGATGAACTTGCCGGAGGTTCGGAGGAAGCCGGATGGTATAGGAGGCGGCGGAAGGTTTCGCAATGACTTCGAACGGGCCAACGAAGGACTCGGTGAATTTCGGAGTCGGACGTCGGATGTTAAGGAACTTGGTAGTTATGAAGGCGAAGTCTCCGACTTGCAACCGGGGATCCGGAGAGCGCTTCCGGTCAGCAGTTTCCTTGTATCGCTGCTGAGCGAAGGTGATTTGCTCCCGGAGGTACTGGTGCAGGTCTTGGAGATCGACGACGAAGTCCTTAGCATATGTGTTAGCGACATCGCGTTCGGGATGAATGGAGATTGCTGGATTATAGCCTTTGTTCACGAAGAACGGAGAAATGCCTGTAGAGGCGTTCGGAGCGTTGTTGAGTGCGAACTCGGCAAGGGGAAGTAATTTGTCCCAGTCGTCCTGTTGATAGGACGTATACATCCGGATGTACTGCTCCACAGTCTGGTTCATGTGTTCCGTCTGTCCGTCCGCTTCCGGGTGGTGACCAGAGGTGAAGTGCAACTCCATGTTGAGGAGTTCTCCGAGAGACCAGAAGAAGGAAGAGACAAACTCGGAGCCCCGGTCGCAGGTGACATGGCTGGGGACTCCGTGCTTGGAGAAGACGTGAATGAGGAAGAGCCGGGCGAGTTCCGGAGAGTCAATATGAGTGTCGCAAGGTACAAGAATGACCTGTTTGGATGCGCGATCAACAATGACTAGGATGGTATCAAACTCGCCGGCTATTGGTAGCTGCTCGATGAAATCAATGGAGATCGAGTGCCAGGGCCGGAGCGGAACCGGAAGGGGCTTCAGCAGACCGTAAGGTCGATGCCTAGGCTTTTTGTTGCGCTTGCAAAGAATGCAGGACCGACAGTAGTCCCGGACGGATGTCCGGACTTCCGGCCAGGTGTACTCGCGTCGGACAAGGGCAAGAGTGCGATTCTGTCCAAAGTGACCGGAGAGAACATGGTCATGCAAGTTCTGAAGAACACGTACTCGCAGCTCCGGAGAGGTTCCGGAGACCAATGGGACATAAATACGCTTGTCATAGCGGAGTAGACCGGAATCGTCGATAGTCCAGCGCGGAGAGGTACCGGAAGCCGCGGCCGATAGACCGGAGACCGCGGCGGGATCATTGTTGAGATGAGTGAGGATGTCGGCATGAAGCTTGTTGACATCAATGATGACCGTAGCCCGGAGGACCGGAGCCTCCAGGAACGTAGCTCGGAGTGACGAAGAGAGTTGATCGTCGGTGAAGATGGGTCGGAAATTCTGCAGATTAAGCTGACCGTATGCTCTATCCCCCTCTTTAGGATAGACGTCCCATCGTCTAGTAAGAGCGTCCGGTTTGCCCCCGAGCTTACCGGGGCGGAACCGGATTACCATGTTGAAGTGGCAGAGGTATTCGGACCACCGGACTTGGCGCCGGGTGAGAACCTTGGACGTAGCGAAGTACTCAAGGTTCTTGTGGTCCGTGACAACGTCGACCGGAAGGGAGCTACCCTCGAGGTAGTGACGCCAAATGGTGAAGGCATCGAAGATGGCGAGCAACTCCTTGTCGTGCGTGTCGTAGTTGAGTTCTGCGGGACCAAGGGTCCGGGACCGGAACGCAACCGGATGGATTTTGCCGTCGTCTCCGGTAATGGACAGGATGGAAGCGATGGCGTAATCGGAGGCGTCCGTTTCGACGGTGATCTGTCGATCCGGAAGCCAGTGGTGAAGGATGGGCGCTTCCAGGAAGGTGCGCTTGAGGGTGTCGAAAGCATTTTGGCAGTCGTCGGACCACTCCCATTTGACGCTCGAACGAGTCAGGCGAGTAAGAGGCACTGTAATCGCTGAGTAATTGAAGATAAAGCGTCGATAGAAGTTGCAAAACCCAAGGAAGGACTGAATGTCCTTAACCTTCCGAGGGACCGGCCAGTCCGTGATCACGGAGACCTTCTCCGGAGACATCCGGAATCCGTCCGGAGACAGGATGTACCCGAGATACTCCGTCGTGGTGACGCTGAACTCGCATTTCGGAAGTTTGCAATACAACCCGGCAGCGCGGAGGCGCTTGAGTACTTCCCGGACATGCTTGGTATGCATAGCCGGGTCGTCCGAGAAGATGAGAATGTTGTCGAGGTACACGATGACATAGACGTCGAGCAAGTCCGCGAAGAGCGTGTTCAGGAATCGCTGGAAAGCGGACGGAGCGTTGGTAAGACCTTCCGGAACGACCCGGAACTCGAAGGAACCGTAACGGGTCCGGAAAGCGGTCTTCGGCTCATCGCCCGGAGCGACTCGGAGAAGGTGGTAAGCGTGACGGAGGTCAAGTTTGGTATAGATACGCGCCTTCCCAGGAGCATCGAGGAGATCCGCGATGAGGGGAAGAGGATACCGGTCTTTCCGAGTGATCTGGTTAAGACCCCGATAGTCGACGCAAAGCCGGAGGGAGCCGTCCTTCTTTTTGGCGAAGAGGATCGGAGCACCATGACTCGAACGAGAAGGGTATATGAAACCAGCCTTCAAGTTCTTGTCGATGAACTCCTGCACGGCGGAGAGCTCGGCTTGCGAAAGGGAATATACATGGCCGATCGGAGGGACTTCGCCTTCAGCGATTTCGATCTTGAGATCAAACTCTCGATGAGGCGGAAGGTTGTACGCTTCCTCCTCGGAGAAGACGTCAGCGAAGTCGTGGTATTCCGAAGGGAGACCGGAAAGGTCCGGAGGATCGACAGATCCACTCCGGCCATGAAGACCATCGGTAGCAACAGTGCGCAAGGTATACTGGACGGTAGACTTGTCCTGAATGATTGTGTGGTATGCCGCAGCAGAAACAAGAGACACTAGCGGCGGGGAAGAAAAGGGACGTGGACCGGAAGCGTCCGGAATGTCCATAGAAGGACCGGAAGTGTCCATAGAAGGACCGGAAGGAGGCGATGACGTCGGACACGGTGTAGGAGCCGGAGCCGGTTCGACCGGAGCTACCGGGGCCTCGTCCATAGTAGGAGCAACCGCAGCAGGAACAGACATAGTAGTCTGAGGTGTCGACACTGAAGATCCGGAACGGCGGGTTTCGAAAGATATCGTAGCATCAGCCCAGTTAATCAACGGATTAAAGCGGGAGAGCCAACTGTAGCCGAGTACCAGTTCGCACGGAGAATCAAGACGGGTGACGTAGAGTTCAATCAAATGAACATTGCCGGAAGGAAACTTGACGAGGAGGCGGATTTGCCGATTAATGATAGACGAAGAGCCGTCGAGGTACCGGAGAGTTACCGGAGGGACCGGAAACGTTGTCAAGGCTTGACGTTCGCAATACTCTTTTGAGATGAAGCAGTGTGAAGAACCGGAGTCTATAAGAGAACGTATCCGGGAGTTGAATCCCGAGGCTAAGCGTTGTACAAGAGATTGGGGTATGGTTGAGCATAAGTCCGAATCAGAGTATGTATAGTCCGACCGGAGAAGAGAAAGCATGATATCGACATAAAGGGCATTAGCGGAAAGACTGGACGTGTTGAGACGAACCTCAGGAAGCACTCCGGAGTCAACGCAACCCGGACCGGAGGCTGAGGGATCCGGGCTGCAGTCTAATTTTTTGACCCGGAAGCTTCGGCTGAGGCCGGAGCATCCACTGCAGCACGTCGTCCACCGACCGGACGCTTCTTGCATTCAGAAGCCATGTGACCGGCGCCTCCGCAGAACATGCAGAGGTTGTTCTTGAGACGACAAAGACGTTCCGCCGGATTGAGTTTGCCGGAGGAGTCGAGGAACTTGGCGTACGGCTTGGCGGGTTTGGCCGCCGGAGCTTGAGCGTGCGCTTGGTTCGACGCGGGAGGATTTCCGGTGTTACCGGAGGCACCGGAGTTACCGGAGCTGGATTGGCGAGAGGTGTTCTTGACGGGTGAGGAACCGGATTGCTTTCCACGGTTCCCGCCCGCCGGACCGCCGGTGTTACCACCGGGGCCGGAGCTTTCGCCCCCATTCTCCCGATCCCGATCCTTCTCCGCTTGACGCTTCCAATAGCGCGCGTCGATGGTACGGGCGACGCCTTTGACTCCGAGAAGAGTGTTGACATAGGCATGGTGAATCATGTCGTCCTTGATCCGGCGGGGCAGACCTTCGTAGAACTGGTGCCGGAGAGCGTTGTCGCCCCAAGCCGTAAGGACCGCGAGCCGGTCAAACGTGACAATATAAGTCGCGATCCGGTCTCCGGTCTTCATCCGACACGAGCGGATGGCACCCTCGGCATCCCCGATAGGATCATGGGGACCGAAGTTCAACTGCAGCTCCAAAACGAACCTCGGAAAGTCTCCGTCCCAGACCGGAACGGTGTTGGAGGTGTCGTAAGGGTTTGGCTCGAACCATTGCTGAGCAGTTCCGCGCAAATAGGAGATGACGAAGACTATTTTGTCCGTGGCGGTCTCGAAATCCTGGCTACGCTCGGCAAAGTGCAAATAACACTGCGAGAGGAAGGACTGTAGCTTGGAAGGGTCCGAACCGTCGAACAGGTCCGGATTCCAGAGGTTCGACCGGGTGGAGCGCGGAGCGCGAGTTTGGTAAGTTCCGAAAAGGTGAATGGCGGATCGGAAGTCGTTGAGAGTCATGACTAGCAGATTCTCTGCAGCATCTGCCGCATTGACCGGGGGAGCTTGGCCCAGAGGGCCTCCAGGAGGTCCCGGGGGACCACCACCACCCCCGCCTCCACCGCCACCTCCACCGCCACCTCCACCGCCACCACCACCACCTCCGCCTCCACCGCGAGGAGAAGGAGGATCTCCGGAACCAAAAGGACCACCAGCAGGTTTGCCGGGGCCTCCGGGACCGGAAGGATAACCACCAGAACCATGCTCAGAAGGTTCATCATCATCTTCTTCCCTAACGGGAGTGAAGCCACTAAAGGGAATGGGCTCAGGGTTGAAAGTTCTGGTGCGAGTTTGGGGGTGAGGGGAGCGTGGATAGGCACGAACGTTTTCCGGAGAGAAGTCCGGGGAGGTAACAAGACCCGGGACGACCAGAGAAACGAGAGGGACAGGAGCGGCAGGAGGAACAGGATTGACAGGAGGGACTGGAGGAGGCGCGAAGTTTGCCGGAGTATCCGGAAGACCGCGCATGTCCATGGAACGACGATGGATCGTAGGACCGACGACGGAGGTAGGAATTTCTGCCATAGTGGCCGCGGAGCAGGTGTGCTCGGTGATGGGAGAAAGAGGAACAACGTGAGAGAAGAGACGAGAGTTGCGGCGGTCGGTAGATGAGCGCTCGATGATCGCCGCAGGAGGAGTATCGATGTAGGACATGAGGAAAGGACCAGAGGTAGGTGAGTTTGATTATACTGTTAAATCCCGTGCCGGAGATATGCGGAAGTGACCCGGAGGGGTAACCGGAGCGGAGATACCGGATGTAACCGGAATGAGCGCAAGCACCACAGGAGAGTAAGGGTGTGCGTACTACCCTGGCCGGAGACGAGACGGGAGGTTCCGGTCGACGAGCGGAGCAAGTCGGAGGATGACCGGAAGAGAGAGGCAAAGGCAAGACGAGTAGTCAAGAACGTTAATAATCAAACTGAAGTACAAGACGAGTAGCTACTGGTATTTATAGTAAGTAGGGATCCGGAAGGAGACGAAGAAGTAAGTAGCTAGACAATAAGGATTATCGATAGATAAGGAAATAAGCGAGAGACAATAAGAACAATAAGAATGGAGTCCCAATATGGGAAACGCTCAGTAAACCTTCATTGCGTAAAAACCCAAGTAGCCCGAGGGCTTAGGTCTATGTCGGAGAACATCCGGAGTTCGGAGTCCGGAGTCCGGAGCCTCCGAGGTCTCCGGTAAGTCCGGAGACCGGAGGACTCGGAGAGTTCGGAGTGAATGTGCATGGATATAACACGTGGGCGGAAAATGCTGATAGCGGAAGTAGGTTCATGTCGAGGCTTCCTCGGTTTTTTGGAAACGGCGGAGGTGTCTGGGAAGAGCACGGAAGCGGTGGCGAGAGACAGAGGCCGAGTCTGAGCCGGGCAAGGTGGTTTCCAAATTGAGGAGGCAGAAAGGGAGTTACGAACCCGCTGGGTAGGCTCGGTGGCCAGCGGCGGCGTTGGTTTAGGTTGCAGAGGGGAGTGTGTTGGCGGGAGGCATGAAGTTGGGCTGTCCGTGGGAGGGGTTGTGGCTTTAAGCATGGAGGTACTGTTCAAGGCGAAAATGCGACGTCTGGCGGGTGGGAAAGATGAGGTGGTGGTGGGGAATGAGAGAGGAGACACGCTGTGGGTGGCCGTATTTGAGCCTCTGCGAGAGCTCGCTGGTAGTCCAAAATCGCACATATTGGGGAAAGGCAGGCTTGTGACCGAGCTGTGACCCCACGCTGGATGCATAAGATATGCTATAGCGGCTGAACTGTGCGCGAATATAACTGCTAGGTGCTATACACGACAAAAGTATTTGCTAAGTTCTGCCGGTAAGGTGAAATCAATAGCTAGGCGTTTCGAGTTTGGGCCGAGGATGCCCCGCGACAATGGGTTGGAAGGATTATCGGCTGAAGGTACGTATTGAAGCTCAACCGAGAGGTTATGGGCTGCGAGTACGGCAGATGCACGGTGGATAGAAAGGTTGATCTCGAAATTGCGGCTGCGTCCCTTGTTGAAAGCGCCGATCACGCCCTGGTTGTCGGAGTGGATGAGCAGGTGGGTGTCCTCCAAGCCCTGCGCCTCCAGTGCGTAGATGACGAGTTCCAATGCGACACATTCCAGCCAGCCAATATGTCTCGTCGTGGATTTCCAGTCGTCTCGGCCCTTCCAAGTCGCCGAGCTGTCGCCTACGACGATGCCGATCCCCCAATCCATGGAGGCGTCAACGAAAAGGTGTAGGTCCTTGGCGGGGCCACGCAGGACGATATGACGGGATACATTAGGTACGGATAACGTGTCGATCCACCACCTGAGGGCGGAAATGACCAAAGGTGGGGGATGGCGTCCGACGAAGGAGTCGTCCTTGAAGGAGTTTATGAGTGGAAAGTGGGGCGAGGTAGGAACGGCCGAGCGGGTACACGAAAGTGATGTGGCAAAGTGAGCCATGGATCTTTTGCACATCGAGCAGCTTGCATTGAGCGCTACGGAAGAGGTCGACAAATTCCTGTGCCCGCCAGCAGAACTTTAAGCGTTTTTCGTCCTTGAGTGACACCGTCTTTGCATCAAAGTCCCACCAGGAACCGATGTACGGGACCTGGGACGCGAACGGAATTTCCTTGTCGTCTTTCCAAGGGGTCTTAATAGCGGCGATGCGGGACTTGGCGGAGTGGTTGTCGTAGCCGTACCAGTATAGAGGGCGGGCTGGCGAGGGCAGAATGTGTGAGGCAGTTGGTGCTCGGGCGGCGAGGATGTCGTCCTCGTAACGGTTGAGCGGGAAAACACCCTCGGCGATCCAGATATCGGTAAGGGCGTTGGCGATAAGGCCTGCATTACTGCTGGAGGATGAACAACCAAAAGGGCAGTTATGGTCTATGTAGTACCCGTCGGGGCCGCGGAGGACGAACCAACACTTGTGTTCGGGTAGGATAGGGCAAGTGCGATGGAATTTGGCTATGTCAAGCACCATAGCTTGCGTTCCTGGTATCACATTTGCAATCTGGTAAGATGGTTAGGTATGGATAAGAGCTAGGATAAGAGATAGTCGGAAGGCGGTATGGTGAGGTAAGGGTATGAGCGAGGTTAAGAGCATGTTATGGTAAAGGATAGGATAGGATGGATATGCGGGACGGGTAGGGGTACGGGCGAGTGGATAAGCGGAACGGGGGCGAGACTCACCAACTCGGCAACTTGCGAAGCTGTACCAAACTTGGTAGGGAATTTGTCCTTGTCCACAAAGGTATTGGTGGAGGGATGCTGCGCGTTGCCCTTGGATAGGTGTCTGCAAAGGCACAGCTTGTCCGGCTGGCCCGTTCCTTGGGGTTGAACAGCGATGATGATCGGGGAAACTTGGACGGGTCCTTTCAAGATGGTTTCGACCTCCTCCAGTCGAAACGGGCCGCTCATACGCCTTGCGGCGACCTCTTCTTTCAGATATTCGGAAACGAAATTGTCGTGTTCGGAGATGGATGGGTGGTTTGAGAAGATCACAGATTTTTTGAGGACGGGAAAGTCGCCCATGGGGAATCCTGAGCGAAGTTTTTGAGTGACTTCTCGAAGAACGCGATGTAGTTCTCCAAAGCTTCCAGCCACTGGCCACGGTTCATCGCTTCCTCCGTCAAGCCCAGGAGGATCTCCAGTGCAGCTGTGTCGAGTACGTGGGGCTTGTTGACATTGTTCGTTGGGTTTTATGCGTTTGAGAGGGAGGTTGGCCGCTTGGGCATTGATTTTCTGCAAATTTGCCGAGGTGTAGAGCGAGAGGGGGGGATAGACACAATATCTGATGAGGTTGGACAGGGAGGAATGGAAGGTCAAGGGCAGGGCCATGCCCGGCTCGATGGTGATTCTCTTTCGGACAGCATGCGCTTCTTCCCTCGCGTCTTCGTCACGCGGTCTCTTGTTGTTCAGTCCGAGAAGGTTCTTCAAGGCGGCAGCCGCCGTGGAAGGGGACAGTTGCTTGATTATGTCGAGGATGGACGGGGAGACTGCGGTGTCAGAGACGGTGATGAAGGACTCGTTGTCTGAGTTGACGAAGTTGGCGTCGTCTGCGTGGGTGAATCTGTTCATCTCCCTCACGTCGTTCCTTCCTCGTATTTTCTCGTTTAGCTGCTTCCTAAGCCTCGACGGGAGGGCCTTCATGCGGGCGATGACCGCGTCGGAAGAGTGTGTGCGTCTGGTGCGAGGTGGAGGAGTTGGCAGGACCGGCGGGCCGTTAGGGCCTGGTTGGGAGTCTCCGGCAGTGGACATGGTGGGTATGTGCGAGGTACAAAGAAAAGCTAGGGACTCTACATGTCGAGGTGGAAGCGAGGAGCAAGCGAGCGAAAGGTCACACCATGTGACCACTCACTGACTTGCCCGCCTGCACTCGCGCTCTATCATATCCTCTGATACGGCTGAGCCGCTCGTGCCTCGCGTCAGCCTTATCTCGGATGACGACACCGGATATGACGGCGGTGGCAATGAGGTTCATGACATTCAGGACACGGTCGTGCCAAAAGGCCTCGCGGAGGGCACGGCCCTTGTCGTTCCAGGTGAAGAGCAGATGGAGGAGTGCGACAATAGCGCCCTCAAACTCGGGACCACAGCCGGTATTGATGGTGGTAGGTGAGAACACATTCCATACAATCAACTCGCAAATATTGGTTGCGATGAGGAGCGAAATGCCAGACCCGAGCCCGTAACCCTTGTGGAGGAGCTCGTCGAGGAGAACGACAATCAGGGCTGCAGCCACGAGCTGAACAATGAGGAGGAGACAGACACCAGCGCCGAGGTCGCTGGGTTGGCCGTGGAGACCGCTTGAAACGTAGACGATTCCCTGGCTGGGCGAAATGATGAGGGCGAAGACTGCATTCGTTTCAGCAAGGTGTGAGGACGCTGGAAAGAGCACTCACTCACGCCAGCCAAAAGCTGCATGGTCATGCCGGACGTGATGATAGGGGTGATTCCGAGCTCCATGAGCGTTCTGCAGTTAGAGGCAAGGATAACACGCATCCAGTAGAGCGGGTCGGACGAGTCGGACAACATAATACCGTACAACGGCACCTGCGAGCACACCAGGAAGATGAGGAGGGTTACAGAGGTCCATAGTATCGTTGGTTGGAAAGCCGTCGGTCAGAACGCCGTTGCCAGCGAGAGGAGTCACTTGCGGTTGGGAGACGCGACGTCAGGTAGACTCAGAAGGAATGGCTGGACAACATTGAGCAAAGTAACCTTGAAGAGGTCAGTGTGTAGTGTAGAGCGGAGGGCACACATACCTGCTCATGGCTCACAGTTGCGGAAGACGATGGTAACGGAGAGCGGCGAATGATGCCAATCAGTCTGCATCAGCTAACACCCAGCAACAGCCTGACAACAGCCTACCAACAGTTGTCGCGACGTGGACATGGATTGGCAGGCTGGGTGCATGAGAGTCAGAACCTGGGACTATCGACTAGAATCTGCGCAATCAAGAATTACTGTCGGGCACTGTGATGTTCCTGTGCAGCCCTCACACCTTGGGAGTACACGCAAACTGTGGATTTGAGAGTGCAAACTATTGGTAGACTACAAACTAGAGACTGCGGAGTACACGGGATCTACGGACTAGTGACAGAACCTGTGAAAAAAGAACGAAAAAAGATCTCATAGAATCTGCCACTGGGGAAACCTACCACACACTCGCCGCGTACCGTGCTTCTATTCGATTACTCATCATGCATTCACTGCTGATCACGTCTGGGCCCGCACGCGAAAACTTATCATGCACTCGCTGCTCATCGCCCCGACACTGCTTGTTGCCCCCTGCTTATTGCTTGCTGTGCATGGCCGCTTGTCGTGCCCGCTTGTTGCTTGTTGCACATCGCCGCTTGTCGTGCCTGCCCAGCAACAAGGAGGACTAGTCAACCCAGACACTCACACACAAAATCAACCCTGACACAAAATTGTAACACAGACACAAAACACCGGCAAGTGAGACACAATGTCACACGGTCACTCACACCTTCTGACATCTTCATCAGAACCATCAAAGTAGCCGATGTCTGCCGGCCTCTCCCCCAATTTTTTTTTCTATGTACCAACCCGAACCCTAACTGCTAACCACTAACCTGCTAACCTTAACTGAACCTAACATGAACCAGCTAACACTAACCTGGCCTCTCCCCCCATTTTTTTCCCATGTACCTTCCCAACCCTAACCAAACCCTAACCGCTAACCACTAACCACTAACCCTAACCAGCTAACCACTAACCAGGCCGCTGTGCGGCATTGAAACACCCTAACCTAACCAACCTAACCTGTGATGGCCGCTGGCAGATCCATCACTTCCATCACACCTGCCGTCAGAAGCCGCCATCAAAGGTGTCGGACTTGCGCCAAGTTGTGTCAGACTTGAGCAAAATCAGCCATCATTTTTACAATGTGTCAGAGTTGATTTTGTTTGTGAGTGTCAGACTTGAGAGGTCCCGCTTGTTGTGCATGCCCACTTGTTGCTTGCTGCTTGATCGCTGGACCGCTTGTTGCTGCACACTGCCGCTTGTTGCTGCACGCCGCTGCTTGTTTCGGGCGCGAACAGACTGCTCACATACGTCCACCGGTGAGCGCACAATCTTGGAAAACAATTCAAACGCTGTGTTCTTCCTCCTAGATGAATGGGAATCCGCCTCTGGAGAGCTGGATGTGTCGTCATCCTCCTAACGGCACGATTGTCGAGGACTCGGCTGGACTCGGAGTGTGGAAAAGGACTCGGAGGGAGGCAACGTCTTCAAAACTCTTGAAATCTTGTCAGTTTCCGTCCGTCTAGCAGTAGCACAGCACAGCGGGACGCACCTGGACAGCATTTTACTGTTATTGGACAAGAGCGCTGCAGATCTGGGTGGGCTGGACGCTGGCAGTGGTTGAGAGACGTATGAGTTACAGAAGAAAAGGTCACGCTCCCAGCGAGCAGAGAAGATCCCGTGAGACTACACAGGAGCACAGGGAGGTCAGTGTACGTTTATTCTGTCCTGGGGGTCGATTCGCGTATGCGCCGAGCGTTCAAAAGTGTTCAAACGTGAGGTCGTAAACAAGACCGATCGCGGGGGAGCAAGATCGTATTTGCCCTCGGGCGCGCATTTAAATAGCCATGGGGGTAGCGGGGTAGATCTCCACCCAAAATATGCCCTGGGGTGCGAGTGAAAGTGCATGCGACATGTCCCATCATCCATGGGACAGTCACATCATCACCAGCTTCTTTTTTTTTTTTTTTTTTTTTGGAACGTTAGATAACAATACTCAGTCTGCAGAAGCATTCCAAGGTTGTCCGCTGGGTTTACTGGTATTAGGAAGTCCAGTTGTTGCCGAGAATTTGTCCGGGAGGAAATGCCATTACGCACAATTAATGCCAGTGTGGGACTCCGACTCCATTTACCCTATTCCAGTTTGTCTTTTATCGATTATAGGTCGTATACCCACTAAAACCCCCTCATTTATCCAATTCTCTGACAACGAGTCTTCCTCAGCTAGTATACCACTCCAGGTCCTTAGGACGTCATTGAGGTCAAATGCGAGTGGTCCAAAGCGGAATCTATTTGTAAGAATACAGTCTCTTTTCAGCGCGTAGTTAATATCAGAAACCCACATGTTGTGGATCTGCTTCTCTGTATGCCATCGTTCGAGGTCATCATGAAAGTCTATTCTGCGTTGGAGGCGGATTCTCCATATTAGGTGCCAGCTAGTGGACACTAGGATGGCATACAGCCTATCCTTTTCGCTTTGAGCACGACTGTTGAAGCGAGTTACGTTGCATCCCAGAATGAGTCCCCAGCCCATTTTGGGCCATACTTTGTATTTCAACTTCCACAGTTGTTCTGTTAGTTCCCATATTTTTTGTTGGCCCGGAGCCTGGCATTCGAGAGCAATGTGTTCCATCGTTTCTGGTACCTTGCAGATTGGGCAATCTGCGAGGTGTTGCATTTCTGTGATGCGTGCAAAGAAGTTTCCCACTCTGTATGTGTTATGAATGCAATTCCACATAAAGTTTTGGATGCGTCTTTGAAGCGTGGTTGAGCGCACTGAGGTCCATATTGCCTCATCTGATGGATTGTAGTGGGATATCTCTTCGACTGAGCAGCGGATTCTATCCAAGTTCACAAATGTTGACTTACGATGCGGTACTTTCTTTAGTGATTTGATTATTTGAGTGAAGATTCTCTGAGATCCTGTTGATAAGAGGATCCCCGGACAGCTAAACATGACATCTACCTCAGTGTCCACCTCTGTTGGCTCTAGTATTGGGTTTTGATTCTTGAAGGTTCTTGCCAGGTTATTTTCCACGTGCATTACCTTAGTTCGTCCTACGCGTTCATTCAGCAGGGCAATAACTGCATGCAATAATGTGTAGTTCGGGTCGAGCATGTTATTCTCAAAAGTTTTACGCTCTTTCACCAGCACATCACCAGCTTCAGCTTCGCTCTCCTTTGCGTTAGTGGTGACAAAATAGTATCGGCGTGCGGGAGTCTCTGTATTCTACTGTCGACTCGGGATCGGGGATCCGTCGCACACTCCTACCCAAGTTTATCGGCTCACAGGCTTCAAGTTACTCTAGTTGGATGATTATATTGTATGGATACGGAAATGCAGTAGTCCAGGATGATATGTATAGCATGCAAACAACGATGTAATAGCGGAGAGTCCAGATAATCATAAAAGGAAGGAATAGAAAACCGCAAACATTGTCCAAGTTTTATGCGTGGCTCAGCAGTATTCGGTCAATCGACGCGTTGATTGTCCCCTTGCGGGCGGACAGGTCTTGCGCGAAATGTGATTCCAAACGGCGACGGATTTCCCGTTTCGTTATCGTGTTGAGATCGGCCGTGCTTAGTATCTGCTGCACTGCGCGTTCGAGGTCGGCTTCCGTCGGAGCACCCGCAGGGAGGTCCAAGTCGCCAGGGCTGCTGGTCTGCGGAATCGGGACGTCCAGATAGTTCGTTACGGGTCGAGATTCCGCCCTATGATTGAACATTGACTGGGGAGTGTTGCGTCCAGATTGGTATCCTGGCGGCGGGTAAAGTGCGGAAGTGTAGCCACCGATCTGAGACGGCTCGTATGTAGTTTCGCGGCCATAGATGGAAGCGGTATGGGACTCCGCGTAACCATCGTTCTTCATGCGCGGCGGTGGCACCCAAGAGCCAATGCTGTGGTTAGACTCCTTGTCCCACAACTCGTTTTCCTGCAAGCACGGTGAGGGATTATAATATGCGCATGAGGGGAAGCGAGACGTACATAGTCGTTCCAGGACTTGAGAGGGATTACACGAGCATCGAATTTGCCCTCGTCCTGCGAAATCGGTGAGTGAATGAATACAGCATGGAACAGCATGGCATACGTGAACGATCATCTTCTTTCCAGATTCTCCAAGTACAAGACGCGTCTGACCCCATGAGAAGTCGTCCATTCTCCAGAACGAATAGATCGGGAGGAGGAAAGAAAAGACAGGGATGGCGAGGATGTAGAAGAACATCCATCCAATCATGTCCCACTTGCGGCGAAGGATAAAGACGAATGCTTGGATCGCATAGATGGCGATAATCATGACGAGTGAGACCGTCTGTATCTGTTCGTGCTCCGCGACGACCAGATAGACGAGATACACAATCTGAAAACTTTGAACAGATGCACAAAGCAACACGACAGAAAACTCACGTATGCAACAGTGACTGGCTGCGTCAAAGTCGACACCAAATCAATCATGACAACGAATCGCATCGAGAAGCAACAGAATCCGCAGAGTTGCTCGAGGAAGACGAGCTCTCCAAGGTTATGAACGGTAGAATTGATCCAACGACGACGCTGCGATAACAAAATCTTCCAATCGTCGGGCGCAACCGTGTACGCATGGGCGTCGCGGACGAATTGGGTCTTGTAAGTGGGGAAGTGCTTCAAAAGCAGAGTGGTCAGGTACCGATCTTCTCCGAGATGGAGCAGATTCTTCATGTGCAGCGTGTCGACGCGGTTCTCGGAGTAGTCCTGGATCAGCTGATTCGAGACGAGCAATGGCTTGTGCGTGTCGGTTGTACGGAGGCGGAAAAGGGTGAAACAACCGGGCAGACAGGTGACCGAGCCAAAGAGGGATTCGAAAGCTTTGGCCATGTTATGCGAGATGAAGTACTCGTACACCTGAAAAGAATGACAATGTCATCGGATGTGGTGTGTGAAATGGGATAGACGAACCTGCATCATGGTTATAATGGACTGTTTAGCGTTTGCCAGCTGCGTTTCTCCGCAGACACCGAGAAGCTTTTTGTCGTGAATCATCCTATATGTGTTCAGAACCACAAGTCACTAGGAAAGGAGACGACGTACGAAGAGATGAGCCGGTTGACGGAGAATTGGTCAACGGTGGTATCAGCGTCGACGGTGAACAGGTACTCGTAGAAAGTTGGGTTGACGCCGATCACGTTCTTGATCTGGTGGTACATCTCGAGTTCAAGAGGGTTCATCGGCGAGTTGAAGTGGACCTTCAAGTTAGGTCAGGGAATGCAGTGAACGAGTAAGGGACGGAAATACCTTGTTCAAGAAGTGCATTACCAACATCTGCGAGTCACGTTTACCGCGATTGCCCGGTCGCGAGCGCTCCGTCGGCTTCCCAACCTTAACCACGACAAGATACGGGACGACGTGCCCCTTGCACTCGTAGAGACCCGAGTAAACCTTGCCCATGTTGTGCTGCTTGGCGCCCTCACCAAGCGAGAGGAAGCTGAGAGGTTCGGGGTCGAGATTGGGGTCGGCGCCAAGAATGTCGAGAACGATGCGAGGCGTAGGCCGGTCATTGCCAGATCCAACAATCATCCCGTCGCAAATAACAAGGAGCAGTTTGCGCTTGTCGTCGTACTTGAGTTGCGCAAGGGAATCGATCGTCTTCCGGAGAGACGCGTCGCCTTCGGTGTAGCAGGGAACTTGGCAGATGACGAACTTGTCGTGGTCCTCGGGCGCGCGCACACCGGCAAGACTGATGGAGGCGAGGAACTTGAATCCGATCACGGAGACCATGACGATAGAGATGATGAGCAGGAGGTATGTGGAAAAGACACACTTGGCGGATTGACGCGAGTCAACCTTGCCAACAGCAAACAGGTTGCGAAGGCAGACCTTTTGTCTGGCAAGCTGATCTGACGAGAGAGCGCCGCTGCCGACGAGGTTGTTGATGTCCTTGGTAACGTCTCCGCCAGCGTTAAGCTTGAAGATGTCGACAACCTGGTCTGACATGAAGTTGGTGTCAGCGGAGGGAGAGTTCTCTCCGTCAGGTGCCCGCAACCCGCGCGGATTCTGGACGTAGCCCGTCAGGTCATAAACGATCCCGTCGTAGACCCCGATGGAGCTGCCGTTGTTGGCCTTTGTGCGAATCTCCTTGGGCGTCAAACCAATCCACCCGCGTCGTGCCGTCCAACGCATTTGCACCATGGACTCGAAATACCAATCGGGGCCGGGAGTCGTTTGTGAAGAAGCGGAAGTCGTGGTATTGAGCATTCTGGTCCGTGTTGTTGGTTGTCGAAAAAACAACGTAGGGGCTGACACCGCCGTCGACACCATTGCAGAGCGCGCTGACCTGGACGGGAAAGATATTGTCTGCGCTAGCACCGCCGTAGGTCTTGAGGATCGTTTTGGACGGCACGACGTTGACCGTACGCCCGTGCAGCGACGTGATCGTGTTCAAGTCGAAAACCTCCCCGCGGACGGACGTGTAGACGTTGTTGGAGTTGAGGGTGTAGCTATGCGACGCGAGCTCCGACTGGCTGAAAACGTGCTCCGTGGGGCAGATAAGGCGACCAAGGTAGACGATGACGAAGGCGGTGCAGAGACACATGAACCAGATGAGTATGTTGAGGGCGAGCTTCTCGCGCCAAGCCTGCCGGACGTCCAAGCGCTTCATGCGTCCAAAGTAGGAGAGACATGGGTTGGGGACCCACCATGTCAACATCCAACACAACGTAACCCACCGCCGCCTCGCGCTCGACTCCTTCAGAATCTCTGTGGTCTCGCCCTCTTGTATCTCTCCAGCAAGCCCGTCCTTGTCCAGGAGCGGCGTCCCCTTCAAATCGCCTGTCCCGAACATATTTCGTGAAGGGGCGTAGCTTTCGCTACCAAAGTTCGACGCAGATTCCGGGTCGACATGGGACGTAAACCTGCTTCGCGCATCGAATTCCGAGTCGGGCCCGCGAAGCGACTTTTGTTCGTCATAGCCATCGTCGTCCCGTTCGTAGAGATCCGCCCGTTGGAAAGGCGACGCGTTCGCCACCAAAGGAAGCGCCTGGTTTGACGCATTGTAGCTGTCCCCGTATCCGCCGCCCCCAAGGTCCGTTGTCTGCCTCCATAGGCGAAGACGGATATGGCGCGTACGGATCAGACAGGACGCCCCGCGGGTCCCGCCCCCCTTCAATCTCCGCCTCTCGAATACGGTTCCGCTTCTGCTCCTCGACATCACGCGACCGAAGGTGGTCCTCGAACTTTTGGAAGGCGGCTTGCGTGAGGTAAACCTAAAACGCCCGATGAGTAAACTCCGACGCTTGAAAAGTATCCTCACCTTGTGCATCCCCAACACGACATCTCTCTCTCCAAGCCCAAACGCCGTTCTCGACTGCTCAACCCGCTCCCTCGCCGATCCCTCTACAACACCTCCTGCCTCCAATGCAACTGCGTAGCGCTCGCAGAACTCATCCATCAACATCCCTACCTCCCACACCGTCTTATTCCGCTGCGCGATCTGCGTTAAACCCGCACTCCGGACCTGGCCCTTGACACTGCGCCCTTCGAGTTGGTTCGGGAGTTGCGAGTCATTCGGGTTAATGCAGAATACATGCCAGGCTTGCGTCTCCTCGAGCGTGGCAAACACGAGGTCTAGCGAGGCCCGGAAATCCCCAGCAATGACGGAAGAGCCTGAGGGATCCTGCGGGACTTCCTCTTCCTCCGCGATATCAGGCGAGGTCGGCGCGGCTGCCGCGGATCTCCGGACCGTATTCTTCCGCCTCGTTGAAGGTGCACGCATTGGCTTGACACTTTGCTGAGCCGCGACAATGGTGTCCTCATTGCGAGGGTGCGCCTGGAGGTTGATCGACTTGGAGTTGAACAAGCCCTTGACGAAGGGGTTCATGGTACCGCGAAGGAGGCTGACAAAGTCCGGGTTCATGCCCTCGATGTTGCGCTCGAGGAAGTTCTCCGCACTATAGGTGACAGGGCCGTTGTAGTGGTTGATGGTGAAGGTGGGGAAGCCCGCGCGATCGAGCCCGCCGCCAGACTTGAAGGACGAATGGTTGCCCCAGCGCTTTTGGAAAGCCTCCACCATCGTGTGGTCCGTCTTCTTGGGTGCGCGGCGCGCCTGATCGTCCATGATATGAATGAGTCCACCGGGCTTATTCTGCAGCAGACGAATGCATTCGGCGTTGTCGAAGTACGGAATGCTGGCAGGCATCCAGCGCGGAATGAGACCCTCGGCAGTATACTCAGCGACGTGGGCCTCGAAGAGCCTATGCTGCGTCCAATTCTGCATCCGCTCGTTGGCAAAGTTGATGCAGAACTGGTCGAGGGAGTTGGGTCGCGATGACATGTTCTGGGGACCGGGGATGTCGAACAAGCCGATGAACGTCACGTAGTCTTCTCGGCAAAGGCGCTGGTTCATGTGCTCGTTGAGCCACGAGAAGAGGAGGGAGTACAGCGTCTTCGCAAGGTCGTCGCGATTGTCGGCGGCGCCATCGGGGTCGAGAAAGACAGTGCACAACTCCTTCTTGAGGAGCTTCGTTTTGAGGGAGAGGGAGTTCTCGAGGTCGTGGGCATGAATGCCAAGAAAGTCGGCGACAATCTCACAAACATCTACGTTGCGTACGACAGCCGCGTCCTCGTTTCGATGTCGGTCGATGGTGAACTCGAGGTTGCCGAGGTGGAGGATAGCGGCGAGGAGCTGGCACGTCTGGGCGACATGACGCTTCGAGAAGCCGATGGTTTTGAGCGCGAGTTTGAGCTGCTCGAAGCGCAAGGCATCATCGTTTGGGCCAGCGACGGCACGGTGCTGACCAAGGTAGCGGTAGGTGGTTTTGTCGAGAAGATGGAGGTGCTGACGTTCCTCTGGGGTGGCGCCGGCAACGAGATAGTAGAAGATGTGAAAGTTGCGCTCGCCATTGGGAGCGCCAGCGACACGGTTACGCTCGAGTAGGTAGTCGAGAGTTTTGACGCCATGTAGACGTCCCCGGTCGCTAAATTGGAGCTCGGTGTATTTTCCGACACGAGAGGCGTTCGGATTAAAGAGTGTGCGAGCGTGGGCGAATGCCTCGAGGACGAACTCGGCGGCGGGAACCTGCGTTGCGAGCTTGGCACCCTTCTTGCCCGGATTGCTGACACTGAGCTCGAGAATCGTTTTGATGGCCAGACGGTAGTTCTCCGACTTTCCGCTGCCTGTCTCTCCACTGGGAAAGGGTAAGAAGCGAGAGAGAGAGGGAGAAGGACGAGATACCTGAAAAGCATGGACTGGTCTTGGGCAGTGCGACGCATGTGGTAATAAGCGTTGTTCGCGAGCTGGAAGATGTGGGGCGGGAGGGGTTGCTTGTCCTGGCTGGTGTCGCGGTACTCTGCTGCGTATTTGTGGAGGACGGAGTCGGCGCTGGAGGGCACATATTTGTGGGGATTGAGGGCGACTAGGCTGGAGGAGCCGATGCTGGTGTAGATGGTGTCTGAGAGGAAGCGCTCGCGAAGACAGGTTACGATTGCGTCGTCGGAGGGGTTGGGCAACGCGGCGAGGTCGTTGACGGCCTCCATCCGCTGGTGTAGCGTCGACTGCCGCTGCATCACCACCGGTTCAATCTGGGAGTGTCTTGGTCGGGGTCGTGGTGGAGGGGGTCGGGTTGAGCGGCTGGCGGGATGGTGGTCGTAAAGCGGAGAGCTCGTCGCCGTGAACGTGGCGATGCTCGTGTGAAACGACGTCACCGTCAAATTTTTGTCACGGCTCGCTTCAAGCAACCCGAACATGCAAATAAAACATGCGCAAACCCAGCCCGTCGAACTGCTCACTACTTACGGTGCTACGCGTTGAGGAACTGTCGATCTACGCGTCCGTACACAGAACCACCTCGCTTTGCAAGAAACCTCAACCCATGCCTCATCCTCGACGGGCTCTGTGTGCCGGCCCTCGCGTCCCCAGCGACGCGCTGCCACGGAGTTACGAGTATCATAAGGCGCCTCGTGTTCCGCAGACCGGCTTTCTCGATGAACACTCTTGCGGACCGTTCTTCGCCGCGATGCCTACATCGACCGTACACTAGTACTCGACTCTACACCCTCGAATCCTGGACGACCTTCTCGTCGAGCTGCCCCGCCTGACTGTGCTCAACAACAATTCACCCCGCTTAATGTGTGCGTGGGTTCGCTGGCGTCCCGATCATCCAATTCCTGAGCGCATTCCCCGCCCTCAAGGACCTGTACGTGGATGATTGCCGCACGTATGGATGTCCTTTTTGGATGTCCTCGAGCTTGACACGTCGATATGCCCGTTGTTGCGGGAGATTGGAGACGACTACCGCGTTCGTTGCCGTTCCGGGACTTTTCGTTCTTACGCAAGGCGCCGGTAGAAGACAAGAGGCAACTGGTGCGGCTGTATGGTTGGAAGGCTTGAATATGGTCTGGTGTAGATTAGATATGCAAATCAGATTATGACTTCGGGCCTGACATGCATCTATCTTGGCTCCAAACATTGAGCTCCAAACGGGACCGACCTGACTCGATGGCCTGCTCAAAACTTGCGGAACTTTCACTCTAACATCAACCACCAACGTCTCTCCCTTCGAACATGGCTGCCTCAACACACGAGCTCGCCACCGCGTCAGGTGTCCACGACTACCTCGCAAACACCGAATTCGCTTGCACAAGCGCGGTTCCTCTCGCAGGGGGCGTCGGAAACTTCACTTACCGGCTCTTTCTGTCCAATCCACACAAAGAGCGCTCTACCCTCATCCTCAAGCACGCAAAGCCCTATGTCGCCCTCTCTCCCGACTTTCCTTTTTCTGTGGACCGTCAGGTGCGCGTTTTCCCTCCGATCTGCTCGTACCTCTCACACCTTCAACAGGTATACGAGTCCCGCGCTCTCACTGAAGTCAGGAAAAGTGGCATCTGCAACGCGCTCGTCACCGTCCCCGAAGTTATCCACCACGACACAACCGCCAACTTCCTCGTCTTGGAAGACTGCGGCGAGCAAACGCTGAACCTCAAGCAGCTCATGCTCACGGCCCACACCGACACCCCACGTCGCAAGCCAAATTGGCGCTGCACTCGGGCAGTTCCTTGGGCAGTTCCATGCGTGGGGGAAGGAGCAACAAGAACTGCTCCAGTTTTTTCGATAAAAACGAGCAAGCCAAGGTGAGCCTACCGACTCATGCATAAGGCCTGCTTAAGCGACCGCCCCCCCAGAATATCACCGCAATGATAACTTATGGACGGCTCATTCGCATGCTGACAACCCACAAAATCCCTGCTATCGAGCTCCTTCCGGATCCCATCTCGGACGAAGATCTCGACTCAATTCGCGCCATCGTAGAGGAACGCACTGCCGAGATCCATGCAGCCAAGACCAGTCTCACCATGGGGGACTTCTGGACCGGGAACGTCATTGGTCCGCGTCGACCCCTCCTCGGGCGCATTCCGAGTCGCCAACATAATCGACTGGGAGCTCGCTAAACCGGGGGTTCTCGCCCTCGACGTCTCACAATTTTGTGCAGAGGTCCACTGCATAAGCGTTTTCAAGCCGGAGAAGGCAGACTCGGCCAACGCACTCATAAGGGCGTTCCTCACCGAGTATCGGGCGCATTGCGGTGATATGGAGGACAATTTTGCGGGCACGGCCGCCAAACACCTCGGCGCGGTTTGTTCTTGTAATCATTCATGTTCCTCCGACACTGACATCTAATGTAGCATTTGGTCACCATCGCGCCGACGGTAGGATGGGGCACACCAGAAGAGTCGGTCAAGGCAGTGGAGGAGGGCTTGATGTATCTCCAGGAGGGCTGTTCGGCCAAGTGGCTCCGAGAACGATCGATATTCGCACCTCTAGTAATCTAATCTAATATTGGCGTCAATCACCGTTTGCCAACCAGCGCTGCGCATATCCAGACTCGTTGGACCGATCCCCGGTACGCGGACATCGTGGAATGTATCATCCACCTCGGATGAGAGCGGAGAGTATGCTCGCGTACGTCGGCGAGGGTTGGGTCTCAGGGCCCTTGAATTCTGATCCCAGCACATGGCCGCGCCGTTCTAAGGATGCTCGGAGAAGGCACAGTGATTAAAATTTCTTAGATTAACGTATTTCTTGCCGGACAACTTCACAATACTAACAGCCTGACATTCGACCTCGTTACCCTGTACTCGTCTTCCTCTCTCGTCGGTCAAATCACAATCGGCTTCACTTTCATAAGACTGGCGATCGTCGCCTGCGTCCTGGTCAGTCAAGAATCTCTCGAAAGGAGATGCATCCTCACATCGGACAATCCGAGATGAGCTTTGACGACCTCGGGAGGTGTGAGGGCCAGCCACTGGGAAAAAACCTTTCAGACAACTGTTATAATCCACAAGAAGATTGAACCAACCTGGTTCAAACTGAGGTCTTGGAACAGTGCTGCGAGTAAATGGTGAGCTATGTCAATGATTAAGTGGGGAATACTCGCCTCCGTTGAGGATTTCCAGGTAACGAAGAGTCCTATGGACAATGATCAACAACGAGGAAAGATTGAGCTGTTAATCGTACGTGTTTCCTGTGTTCTCAATGTAATGACCTGCAGGAGGCTCAGCATTCATCAACAAACAAGTCTGCACTTACCCCAGTTGTTCGGGACATAGCCTAGGTCGGATGCATCAGTACTTGATTCAACAACTCACTTCGAGTCAAACAACAAACCGATGTCCCCAGGCTGATAATCAAACGTCCGGGCGTTGCCTTCCGCTGCGAAGAGGGTCATGCGGGCCTCGCCCTCGCTGTATGAACATTCTTAAGAGATCAAAGCAAGGAAAAAGACGAATTGCGACTCACAGGAAGTAGTCCATTTCGTCCATGGTAGGATGCCAGTGGAGCTCTCTACGAGAACGTCAAGATGCAGACGAAAGGTAGAGGGCCAATACGAACCTCATCGCTCCGGGATTCACCGTAATCTCAGCCACCACGACGGTATTCGAGATCTAACATAAGAAGTCGGCAACTTGCAAGCAAACGAACAAAACGTTTATGTAGACTCACCGGGAAGTTGGTCGTGTCCGCAACCTTGATCGAGCCGCCAGTTAGATTCTTCGCTGGCAGCTGAGAGAGCGCGAAGGAGTATGATTCATTGGCAGGGATCTGGCCTACAGGGTCCGACGGCGGGAGAGCATTTGGGTTCGGGTCAGCTTTGCACATTGTGAGATCGACATACGGCAAAATGGGTAAAAGGAACGCACGTCCAGGGAATATATACAGCTGCTGAGCAGGGATTCCCGCAAAACGCCTCGACGTCCGTCGTTTGGAAATTCTTCATGATCACTTCGTAGGGAACGTGTGACATCCAATCCGTTAACTGAAGCGTTTCTCGATTACTCGACAGAACCAAGGGAGATGGAATAACACACCAGGAAAGTTCCGTCGTCACTGAACGCGCCATTGTCGA
Organism: Mycena amicta; assembly: GCA_029282125.1. Classification (NCBI taxonomy): domain Eukaryota; kingdom Fungi; phylum Basidiomycota; class Agaricomycetes; order Agaricales; family Mycenaceae; genus Mycena; species Mycena amicta. The sequence goes on from JARIHP010000081.1 coordinate 231,292, forward strand.
AGACCTATGGAGAGAAAGTCGTTTTTTTTTTCAACCGCTTCAGCCAAAGATCGAACTCACCAATAAAAATTCCGACCCTTCGGCGGTCTGATTTGTCGCTTGAAGACTATGCGGAATGCCAGGAGGAAAGAACCAGAGGTCTCCGGGGCCCTGGATCCAGCATCACAATCCATACCTTCCGTCTGCGAGCATTGAGCTTACTACAGTGGCCAAGAAGTTTCTCCCATCTGTGTCGACCGCGGAAATCTGGGTCCATCCCTTCAGATAAAATCAGGAAAGCCAATGTGAGATGAAGAGGGTGCTTACACTTATGACATACGCCCCACTGTTCAAATCTTCATTCAGTAAATTGCCAGGATAAAGGAAACAGCTTACTTCGGACGCGGTGTGCCAGTGAAGCTCACTATATTGGTGTTCAACACTTCGCTTTCCGGATGAGAGCAAACTAACCGAATTGCACCTGCTTCAAGCCTGCGCGGTGTGAGTTGCGCAAGTACATTTTAAAAAAAATCGGACGCACCGCATGTCTACCGCGGCCATGGTAGCATCTGATGAGAAACCGACTGAATTTTTCACGAGAAAACGCACCAGCTCCAATAGGCAGCATGTCCGCTACGTGACTTTTGTCAGTATCGAACTCTTTGAATGCCGATGAAAAGGACGAACTATTCTCCTGCGCGCCCAACCACCAGTCTGCAGGCGCATATGACTCAAATCAAAGGGCCACTTCGCGTTCTTGCTAGCCAACAAATCAGATAAGTTATTCGCAAGAGAACAACAAACTAACACGTCTCCGTTATCCGTCGTAGGCGGCGCGCAAGCACGTCTGGGTTCTCTTTCTCGATGGGCAGATTGACAGGGCCAAGAATCGTCGCGCCTAGACTCCCGCGAATGGGCTCGGGGGTGCCGCTGGTGAAGTTCCACAGAGGATTATTGGGCTCGGTACTGACGAGTGGCACAGTTGACGATGGTAAAGTCGCTGAAGACGTCGCCGATGCAGTACCGGACGAAGAGGCCTCGACTATGACGCGCTGGAGGACACCAGCGTCGATTGCGACCCCAACGACGAGGCGGCGGGGGCAGCAGAAACAAGCTGAGAGATGAAAGAGCGCAGAGACAAGAAGCCACAGATATCATCTTGGGATTTGAGAGAACAGAGCGCTCTCTGCTCCCTTTTAAAGGCACGAAAATCCTCCAAGACGAAAATAGGACCAGGAAACGAATTTGGAACGCAACGCGGGACACCGAACTTCCTAGTTGGGCGCGGACAGCGCTCGCTGCTTGCTTTTGAAGGCGCTAAAACCCTCTTGCAACTCAGACGAAAATAGACCGAAGGCGAATTTGGAAAGCGCGGCAGCGGACACCGAATTTGCTAGTTGCACAGAGAGATACTTTTGGTGTTGGCGACAAGTGGAGTCCGGGCCGAGACCTCGCAGTCGTGTAAATCCAACCTTCAACAACAGTAAGTGCAACTGGGAAGTTCAATGCATGTGCTGCGACGGCAGCATAGTATATTCACCTTGTTGGACCAAACTGCTCTTTACAATGTTTGCA
>JARIHP010000082.1:0-223681 GCA_029282125.1 Mycena amicta
AAGTTCGGCTCCATCTTCGAGCTACTTGATCAAATTTCTGATATGGCTGAGGTATGGCTACATCCATACTTGATATTTGACATTTCTTATCTTCCAACAGATGTATATGGACAATGAGAAGGACTTGCAAACTCTGATGGACAACCTTGCATCCTCCCTGATACAAGCCAACACTGTGCTTCTGGCAAGAGAATACTACAGCAACCAGGTCACTGAGAGTAGTGAGAAGCTAACAAAGTAGGTCTTGTGATCATTATTCCTATACAAGCTCAATTTTGCAGACTGCTAGTTGATGGAGCTTTTGAAATTCACAATCTGCATGTTCAAATCCTGAGAGCTTACACTGGGCTACAACCCAGGGTCAAAGAGGGAATCCAAAAATTTGGTAATCAATTGAAGGCAGCTCTGCAGAATCATAAGGTGGGTGTTTAAGAAATGTGTTTATTTTTCCACATTGACACCCCACAATTTGTTTTAGCAGGAGTTGTGTCAATCGGCAACTGCAAGCATATACCAAATACTGGGGAACACATTGGTCTGTACTGTACTTTAACTTTCCAATACTTTGCTCAACAGTGGTCTTTTAGTCACAGCAGTTGACCTATGTTGCCAAAGCACGTTTTAATGGAGTGGACGAGCTCACTCGACGAGGGTGTACACTACACACCAGGGTGAACATCCTCTCTTGTCTTCAAACCTGGGCTCTAGATGTATCTCCAGATGCATCTGACTCCATTTTTTGGCTTAGTGGCATGGCTGGTACCGGCAAATCCACTATTGCATACACTCTCTGTGAGTGGCTGCAAGAACAAAGACGACTTGGTGCATCTTTCTTCTGCTCTCGAAATGAGGAAGACACCAGGTCCCGGAAGTCTCTTGTTTCAACTATTGTGCGCCAGCTCCTGTCTGAATACAAGCCCCTGGTGGCTAGCCTTCAAGGGATCAACATTGAGAGGTTCAATGATATCTGGAAAGGGGATATTGACAAGCTCCTTGTTGAACCATGGGCTGCAATGAGGAGGTGTGGTTTTGATCCACCACCACGGGTAATTGTCATTGATGCTCTGGATGAGCTGGAAAACAACTCTGGTGCCAAGTTTATCGAGGAACTGATCACTGCATTTGCTGCCACACCATTGCATGGACTCAAATTCCTCCTCACCAGTCGTCCCCATCCCAAAATTGTGGAATCTTGCCATGCAGTGAAAGCACACTTTCGGTTGGAAGATATTGAGAAAAGTGATGCTGAGGCTGATATTCGCTGCTTCTTGCAAGTAGAACTGCCAAAACTTGGAGATAAAATTGAAGCCATTGTAAAAGATTCTGCTGGGGTCTTCATATATGCTGCAACCATTGTGCGGTACCTCTCCCCAAAGAGTGTTCCACCAACTGCAGGCCAACAAGCCAAGCAGCTGGACCATATTCTGGAAAAGGGAGTTGGACAGGTGATAACAGGCAACGATCAACTTGTGGATGCTCTTTACAAGTGGGTCATTGAGGAGGTGCTCGAAAATCGTTTTACAGCAGAGATCTGTAAGCGTGTTCTATACGCAGCTGTGACAGCACGACAGCCTCTGACAGTGCAGGCACTTGCCCCACTTGTGGTTGATGCATCAGATGAACCAAGTGAGGCAGCTATGGCTGACAATGTTCTTGCAGTCAGAAACAGCTTGGGTAGTCTCCATGCTGTGCTCTATGTCTCTGAGCGAGATCACAAGATTTATGTATATCACAAGTCCTTTGATGATTTTATCATCAACCGCTCAAGGCTGGCAAACCAGGCTGCATCATATTTTGTGGACCGCACACGAGAGTGCTTTGCCATCTTGGACAAATCACTCAAGTTCAACATCTGCAACCTTGTCACCTCATATTTACAAGACGATGAAGTGGAAGGGCTGGCTGAGCGAGTCGCAGCAATTGAGCCTGAGATTAAATATGCCTCTCAACATTGGGCTAGCCATCTTGATGCAGTGCAACACAGTGATGAAGCTGTTAAAGAGGTCGCTGCATTGCTCTTGAGGTTTTGTGAGCTCAAGGTTCTATTCTGGATGGAGATAATGAACCTCTGGAAGGTGGACTGCCGTTATGCAATACAACAAGCTCGTGGCTGGGCTCTCCAGGTATGTAGCATGAGTAATGTGGCAACATTTGTTTTCTAAAACAAACACCAGATTCCAGACTCCAAAGTACTGAATGAATACACCAGAGCAGTGCAGCAACTCTGGGCAGTGTTCATATCTGGTGCAGCATCAGCTTGCACACCACATCTCTACCTGAGCTGCCTGTCAACAGAAATAGGCAATTCTGAGAATCTGGAGGCATGGAGGCACAACTTTACTGGCCTAGGGTTCTTGAAGTGTGATTCCCTGATGCGTAGTATTCAACTGGTGCAGATGGAGGGGCACCGCTCCACGGTCTGGTCTGTAGCCTTCTCACCTGATGGTGTGTGCATTGTGTCTGGCTCCCGTGACAAAACAGTGCGCATATGGGATGCAGCCACAGGCAAGGAGCAGCAGCGCCTGGATGGGCACAGCAACGGGGTCTTGTCTGTAGCCTTCTCACCTGATGGGGCCCGCATTGTGTCTGGCTCCGAAGACAAAACTGTGCGCATTTGGGATGCAGCCACAGGCAAGGAGCAGCAGCACCTGGATGGGCACAGCAACGGGGTCAACTCTGTTGCCTTCTCACCTGATGGGACCCGCATTGTGTCTGGCTCCTATGACAAAACTGTGCGCATATGGGATGCAGCCACAGGCAAGGAGCAGCAGCACCTGGATGGGCACAGCAACGGGGTCAACTCTGTGGCATTCTCACCTGATGGGGCCCGCATTGTGTCTGGCTCCTATGACAAAACTGTGTGCATCTGGGATGCAGCCACAGGCAAGGAGCAGCAGCGCCTGGATGGGCACAGCAATGGGGTCAACTCTGTAGCATTCTCACCTGATGGGGCCCACATTGTGTCTGGCTCCCGAGACAAAACAGTGCGCATATGGGATGCAGCCACAGGCAAGGAGCAGCAGCGCCTGGATGGGCACAGCAACGAGGTCTTGTCTGTAGCCTTCTCACCTGATGGGGCCTGCATTGTGTCTGGCTCCGAAGACAACACGGTGCGCATATGGGATGCAGCCACAGGCAAGGAGCAGCAGCAGCACCTGGATGGGCGCAGCAACGGGGTCAACTCTGTTGCCTTCTCACCTGATGGGACCCGCATTGTGTCTGGCTCCTATGACAAAACTGTGCGCATATGGGATGCAACCACAGGCAAGGAGCAGCAGCGCCTGGATGGGCACAGCTCCAGGGTCTGCTCTGTCGCCTTCTCCCCTGATGGGGCCTGCATTGTGTCTGGCTCCGCAGACAAAACTGTGTGCATCTGGGATGCAGCCACAGGCCAGGAGCAGCAGTGTCTGGATCGACACAGCAACATGGCCTGGTCTGTAGCCTTCTCACCTGATGGGGCCCGCATTGTGTCTGGCTCCTTTGACAAAACTGTGCGCATATGGGATGCAGCCACAGGCAAGGAGCAGCAGCGTCTGGATGGGCACAGCAACGGGGTCTTGTCTGTAGCCTTCTCACCTGATGGGGCCCGCATTGTGTCTGGCTCCGAAGACAAAACTGTGCGCATTTGGGATGCAGCCACAGGCAAGGAGCAGCAGCACCTGGATGGGCACAGCAACGGGGTCAACTCTGTTGCCTTCTCACCTGATGGGACCCGCATTGTGTCTGGCTCCTATGACAAAACTGTGCGCATATGGGATGCAGCCACAGGCAAGGAGCAGCAGCACCTGGACGGGCACAGCAACTGGGTCACCTCTGTTGCCTTCTCACCTGATGGGGCCCGCATTGTGTCTGGCTCCGAAGACAACACGGTGCGCATATGGGATGCAGCCACAGGCAAGGAGCAGCAGCGCCTGGATAGGCACAGCGACGGGGTCGACTCTGTTGCCTTCTCACCTGATGGGGCCCGCATTGTGTCTGGCTCCGAAGACAAAACTGTGCGCATTTGGGATGCAGCCACAGGCAAGGAGCAGCAGCACCTGGACGGGCACAGCAACCGGGTCACCTCTGTTGCCTTCTCACCTGATGGGGCCCGCATTGTGTCTGGCTCCTTTGACAAAACTGTGCGGATCTGGGATGCAGCCACAGGCCAGGAGCAGCACCTGGATGGGCACAGCAACCAGGTCAACTCTGTAGCCTTCTCACCTGATGGGGCCCGCATTGTGTCTGGCTCCGAAGACAACACGGTGCGCATATGGGATGCAGCCACAGGCAAGGAGCAGCACCTGGATGGGCACAGCAACCAGGTCAACTCTGTAGCCTTCTCACCTGCTGGGGCCCGCATTGTGTCTGGCTCCAAAGACAGCACTGTGCGCATCTGGGATGCAGCCACTGTGCAGCCGCAACCTGCGCTACAGGGCCAATGGAACGCACTTGGGTGGCTCTTCCTGCCTCATCTGTCCCCTGTCCCCCTCTTCTGGTATCCACCTGAACTACACACAACTCTTGTGTTTCCACCTTGTTTCCTTCAAATCTCCCAACAAGGTGTGACCCATTTAGACCCTGACGCCATCCCCCGTGGCCACAATTGGGTTCATTGTTACGGTAGCAATCCGACTCCACCTGGTTTACTTCACACAAGGCAGGGCGGTCACTCCGCTCCCGCTTCAAGATGAGACCCTCATATCAGAAATTCTATGTTTTACTCATTTACTCAGCTCCTCGTCGATGTGGGTCAGTGTTTTAACTTATTAGTACAGAAAGTTGTCAGATGAATGTATTGGTCAGTAGATAAGATAGAACATTGTATGTTAGGCGTGGCGCCACCAATCCGTGACTGAGATACCGCCCACTGCAATCCACACCCTCCAATCACACGCCCTCCTCCTCCACATTCGCGAACACCCATTGGAAATTTACCCGATGATGTTGTGTGAAGTCAAACAAGGCAGGGCTGCGCTTCGCTCCGCCCCAAGATCTGGAGCTGGTTCAAGGGCTCGGAGCAAAGGCATGGCACCTATCAAGATTAAACTAAAACAGCGGTCTACGATTACACAATGTAAGACCTATGACAATCCTCCATCTACCGGCAGCCGTACACCAATGCTGACCCTGGTGCTCGGACGCCCAGCCGTCAGGCCCATCACCGTTGGGATAGAGTCGTCCAGTCGATTTGAATCAGACACGTTGACGGAGGACAGCGTTCTGCGAGTGTCAATTTGGGAGAATAACAGGGGCAAGGGTGAGAGTGTATGATAACCTACATCGCGGCTGCTCATTGAGAAGCAGAAGTATTTGGCTCAGCGAGAATGATTGAGCGCACCATGTAACTTAGCTGACGGAATAGAATATACCTGCGCTGTAGCTACCCCTCAGCATTTAGCGCTCGGCGTTGTTCCATCATCCACTGTTCTCCCGCAGCAGCAGGTCTGCCACGACGTGCCGTCGGTGCATCATTTGTCGAGTCATCTCCCCGGGCTGGTGAGAAATAGGCTAGCGGACCGTGAGTGACTCGCGAAAACTAAAAATACAGCACGCACCTCGAAACGACTCGTCCCAAACACATACTTGTGGCCTTCTGAGCACTGGTATTTTTTTGTGGGGTCATTTTGGAGCGCCGACCAAAGCGAGTCGTTGCAGTATTTGTGGTGTAGATACCGCGAGTCTATATTGGCAGAGAAAGAGAAAGGCATGAGAAAGGATGTTGGGCAGAATGGCGGGAAATAAGCGGTCGAAGGTCAAGGATGACGTACCCCCTCTACGTCGGTGCCGTCTTCTCGATGCTATCGTCCATGCGATGGAGCCGTGCTGGCGAGAGTCTTGATGCGAGGTGTTAACGGAACCCATTGAGACGGCTTCTCGCGACACCGGCACCGCTGATGTGTGTGCTTGGCGAACTAACTACAAAACCAAACCTGTGAAAACCGAATAACACTATATCCAAAACCTCTATACTCTGAATAAGACTTGTAATAGTCAAACTCGTCGTAAATCGGTGTAAGGGAGTGAAACCGAATAAACACAAATCCAATCAAATAGCTAATAGACACTAGCGAGTTCAGAACCCTGGGTACAGGGCCTTTGGTGGGGGTGCAGGGTAGGTAGTTCGAGAGTTTGTAACGCGCACGTAAGACGTACTATCGACGAGCCTTGATGGGGCGGCCAAATACGATGTCCTAGTTCCTTAATCGGTATTCTTCCAAGTTCTTGTTCTTATGTCTCCCTTAATCGGTATTCTTCCAAGTTGTTCTTCTGTCTTCCTTATTCTGTCCTGGTTCCTAAATCACTAATCACTATTCTTGTCAAACACTTTGATATCTTGATGTCCGAATAACACTTTGCTCAGTTCACACAATCCAAATCCGATTTAAAGTTATAGCCTTTGCAGTTTGTAGCTTAGCTAAACCCCAGATCGCGGCCTCAATAGGTGGGCGATTCCGTGGCTACAGTGTACCAAAATCCTACTTATATACCCTTGTCTGTGTCATATCTGAGTAGTAAATATTATGATGGATCGTCCCTTGAGTCATATTCGTACGCAGATCCCTGATCCGAATTGTGATTGTCGTTATTCGGTTATGATGTTTCTTCAGTTATCCGATTAGCGGCTCTGCCCTTGGTACCAGTGGATAGCCCTCGTCCGTAGCTTTCCGTGCATATGCGATTTGTCCCAAAACGTCCAGTAGTTCCGAAGTTATTGCCTTCACTTGTTTTCCGGATAAGGTCACCAGGATCATTTTGTAGTCACTTGGGTCTTGTAATCTTCGGCTTCCGACGGCTTGTCCCTCTTGGCTCTGATTCGGGTTTCCTTGGTCCGATTAGGTCCGGTCCGTGTCTCCCCGCCATCTCATCACAAGTCCGAATAGCAAACGGTTATTCCGAGACTGCCAGGTCTTATTCGGTGTTTATCCCTTTGAGTGTTTTGCACCGGATTGGATAGGTCCAGGCTTGTGGGCTCTGCTGGTATGTGTGGACAGTGAACTTGGAATGCGCCGCGGGTCGTCAACCCCATTGCAGACCTTATTCACTGTTGCAGATATCTCCCAACTAGCTATTCGGGCTCATACTAGTTCTATGATGTGCACACCGAATAAGCGCGAAAAGGTTGCCCTTCCACGCCTACTCCGTAAAGCGGCTTATCAGCGTCAAGGACGAAGGGAAGACACGCGCCTCCTCAGCTGGTTTTTTCCTGGGAGGTGCCTTAATCTTGGGTGGGTCAGGAATATTGAAGAGGGGGGCTGGGGGTTGGGCGGTCTGGTTACGATTCGAGCGGCGGGTGCCGGTGGCCATGGTTCAGCGGGCGAAGAGGGAGAACTCAGAGTTTTCTTTTCGTCCAACTGTTATACAGTCTCGAAGACGCGTTCTTTGTTCCCCACACCAGACCTTGCCATTGTTCTCGCGGTGCTTTGGGACGTGCTGTGACTGGATGTTCTTATCTTACTACTCCTTCTCGCTCGTTCGCTCGGGTGCCGCAAGAAAACTTTCGTGTATTCTAATACCTAGCTTCTACAGGGCTCCTTCTACAGGGCTTGGGGACCCAGCGTTTGTGTCTATTTCCAATCCTCCAGCCACTGTCGCCATGAAAATCTGTATCAAACGATTTCTACGACGCGAAAGGCAGAACGCACCTGGTAAAGACGCGACTTGTGCTTCGATAGAGCCTCCGTCCGACTGCCACAGTACAAGCCTTGCCGAGCCCAGTTGCAACTTCAATCGCGAAGCCTCAGAAAAGAAAACCTAACGAAGGTCAAAGCCACCAACCTCGGTATCCTCGACGACGCCGAAGTGACTGAAGCGCCTCCAGTGAGCGAGCCAGTGGCCTCCATGCTGATCCTCCGCAGAATGGGCAGCGCTTTGGCCATGAAAATCCGCCGAAAAGGACTCTGCGACGCAAGCATGAGTTGAGACCGAGTGCGAAACAGAGAACACACCTGGTAAAGACGCGACTGGTTCTTCGATAGGCCGTCGCAGCGACTTCTGCATACCTGGACGCGAGCTCTACGCCCATCGCGAACGCAAGAGCTCCAAGTCGAAGCCTCAAGAGCTCCAAGTCACCGACTTCAGACACATTGCGTTCTCCTGGACGTCGCAGAGCAGCTGAATTGAGCCAGCGGTGAGCCAATAGAACTTCACACTCACCTTCTGCAGACTTCCGAGCGATTTGGCGCCGAGGATGTCTTGACGGGGCGGCCCGAGTCGGTGGTGGTGGTCGGAAGCAGGTGTGTGATAATTTTCCCACGCCGAATCCCTGGTTCTGGCTAGAACGGAACGGCAACTCGGCTTATCAATACCATCACCGGCTAACCGTATGCCGAGTTGCCGTTCCATTCTAGCCAGAACCAGGGATTCGGCGTGGGAAAATTATCACACACCTGCTCCTGACCACCACCACCGACGCGATATCTTTCGTCGGCGTTATCCTTGAGGCCTGGGCGCTCCTCCAGTGTTAACAGGTAAGCCTCCCGCTCGATTGATGCCCACAGCCAGCAAATTTAATAAAAATTGCAGCGTCGACAGCAGAGTTCGCTTGACTTGGACATTCGCGCTCGACTCTTTCGTCCCAGCTATTACCTCGCGTCGGGCACGTATCCAGGGCTCCAGGTAAGCTTCCCCCTCTATTATTGAAGCTCTTATCCAGACATCTAATAAGTATTGAAGCGTCGCTACTACATCTCGCCCGCCTTCAAAAAAAAAACGACGATTTTTTCGAGTCAACGCCCATTGTAGCGGCCAGCTGCTCCTACAGCACTTCCCCCACTCTGCCATCGACCTCCCGAAGTCTTCAACGAACCGCGTTTTCTTTCACTCGCTGCTGGTGCGCGCACCTCGTCTTTCGCTTTATCGCAGAGTATTAACAGCGTTTTTTAGATGTCTACTCCTACTCCTACGAACCCCGTCGAAGAGCGGCCATACCCCTACGGCCTCGGCCTCATTCTTCAAGCGATAAACGGACAGGATGTCGAGCAGGAGGATGTACACACCCCGTCGATAGTCGCTTCGCCGTTGCAAATAGAACCTCTCTTCTTTTCTGACTCTGAAGATGACGCATACGAACCGCCTTCGCCGCTACTGCCACGCATATGGCCACCCCTCTTCCCAGACAGTGAGTCGGAGAGAGGTCATACACCTCTCTTCTTCCCTGGCTCAGATGTCGAATCGGACAGAGGAACGCCAAGACCTCTTCCTCTGCCTCTGCCCTTCCCGCCCTTCCCGCCCGATTCCGACGTCGACTCAGACAGAGGGACAACGCCCACACCCGCAAAACGCTTCCTCCCGTTAGATTGGGATACGAATAACGAAGGCACGCGCAAGCCCGTCAAGAAAAAGCCCCGACGACAGCGCCTCACAGTCGGGGACTTCTTCGATATCGAAGCGGCAGAGACGGACGGGAATGCCTCGGGCGATGAGGCTGACTCGGAGGATCTGGGGTTTATCGACGACGACGACGACGAGCCTGTCCATGAGTTTCCACCTCTGCGGAAACTGCACATCCCATTCGCGCTAGAAGACGACGAAGACACTCCGGAGGATCTCGAGGCGTTAGCGGCCGAATACGAAGAGGCCGCTCATGCGGAGCGTCAGACGCGTCAACGCGAAGTCCCTGCCGAGAACTTGACCCTCGACGAAAAGCTCCAGCTGCCACTCCCTCCATCGCTGGCGCCCATTGACTCCCCGCCCATTTTTGCGATACGCGTCCCTCCCCGCTGGGAGTTTGCGTTGCTCGCATTCCTTGCTCAAGACCGAGTCGTTCAAGCCGCTGGTATTCTCAGCGTTTTCTCGTGGGGTGTGAGGTCGGGCCTCGTTTGTGTCGAAGTCAGACGCTTCGATATCAACGATAATTGAATCCTCAGGCCCGCGTCTGCCCTCATCGATGCTCTCTCCCAGTGGCCCCACGCCCATCGCTGCTATGAGAACGCTGCAAACATTCTGGGTCCAAACCTACTTCAGCCGCGAGAAGTGCCGTCAGCGGAGAAGATGCGATTATTGTGCCCACCTGGCGACCCACGATTCCTCGATCCCTTCCGCATTGGCTGTCGCTGGGTCCGCATTACCGAACACACGTTGTACAAGGGCGATATCGCTTTTGTGGAGGAATATTCCGAAAAGTCCTCCCTCGACAGCGACGACTACGACAATCTCTACTTAGTTCCGCGCCTCGCTGTCAACGAAACAGAGGAGAGAATGAAGCGACCACCTCAGCGGCTCGTCATGTCCTTCTCCGACTACAATCTCCTCCATCAAACAGGCGAGGTCGAATTCCGGAACCAGATCGTCGTTTGGCAAAACCGCATCTTTGGTCGACTGGGCAATTTCGAAGGGCTTGAGCGAATACAAGTCAAACAATGGCGATATCAAACGCCCAGGTACGAGCTGAACGCTATTCCAACGGACGAGGAGCTCGATATGTTTCGCCAGAGTCCCTCCCGAGCCTTGAATGTACCCTTTACCGGACATGCATGCGCGTTACAAGAAGGCGACCGCGTTGTTGTGGCTCAAGACCGGCAAAATCCGTACTGGGACGCGGAAAGTGGGGTGATCATTCGCCTTGCGACGCACGAGGTTGGCGGTCAGTTAACGCATATGGCGGTCCTCCTCCGCTCGTACGACGGTGTAACCGCCCTCGATGCCGACTCTCAGGAACTCAAGGATGCATGGGTGGTGCCGGTCGCTCAATTGCGCCTGCATCTCCTCGCTTTCCAGAGATTCGTTCGCTTTGGAGACAGAGTGCGTGTCGTTGCCGGCGCATATCGAAACCGCCGTGCCCATGTAATTGGTATAGCGCAGGACAAGGCTCAGCTCCGACTACTCCCGCCGTCGTCAAACTCGACCAGCGAGTCACCCGCCCTCGATCTTGAGCTCCCCCTTCGACTGGTTGCTACAGACTTCCGGTGCGGAGATGTCGTACGGGTTATTCGAGGCCCACACAAGGGCAAGACGGGCTTGGTGATTGATATACATGTCGGCGGCTCGATTTCGTTTTACCAGGTTAGTCGCAGACTACACATTCGCAGTCAGGAAATAACCGTCACACAGACTGAAGTGCAGCATGGGAAGCTGGCGCTGGTCCCTGGAGCCATTCGTCAAGACGCACACGAACCGTTAATTCGTGCACCGGATCCCAAGTATCCCAAGATCGACGATTTGGAGCTGGATTGGAAAGATGCGCTGGGGGCAGATCGACTCGTTCCCTTCGGCGACGATGATTCCAACCCTTCTCCAGTCGTTCGCATCCCCACCAACTCCATCGTCTTCGAGCGCTTCGACCACTCCGACGTCCAGCTGTCGATTCAAGCTGATGATCCGTGGGCAGTCTTGGAGCGCAAGCAAAAAGCACGCCGGCAAGAATTGAAGGACAGCGAGCGTTGGCTTATCGGGATGTCTGTGCAGGTGGTGGGAAAGCATCCTCTGAAAGGATTGCGCGGAATTGTGTTGGGTTATAGCTGGCTTACCACCCGTGCCGACCCCAAACACCACAAGCCCGACTATAGCCAGCTCCAGCTGCAAATCAATATCGACCAGCGCACTTCGAGGGACACAGTGCTATTCAAGTCCGTTGTCGAGCCAAGGTGAGTCTCGACGCGAAGCGATTGTCCCTACCTCCATCTAATATATCCTAATTCATAGGTCTCGCCTTCCCCTCGATCAAGCCATTATCGTGGGCGATACTCAAGAATCGCTTGTCCTACAAGCTCGTGCTGTTACTCCCCCGCCTTCGCCTTCGCCTCCCCCAATGCCGCCGCCTCCTCAAGACCCGTGTTACGCGGTTTATGGAGAACCCCCGGTCATCGACGAAATCACTGGCGGGTGGCTTCTTGAGCCCAGCCTTGTGAAGAAGCGGATAGACATCAAGGTCGTCGACTCGGACGGGTTCGACGAACTCAGTAGGCGGTTCTCGCGGCTGGCACAGTACATTCGAAAGCCACAGAGGGACCTCGCCAACCACATAGGCTATCTGGTTCCTCTGGAGCGGCCGCTCAAAGAGAACCAGATCCACAAGGACTTCATAGGCGTTATGTGCAACAACAAACGGACCGTCTTCCCCATTCCCGCCCTTACTCCCTGCCGAACGATGCCGGATGGGCAATCTATCAGCGAGGTACTGGGCAGGGTTATTATCATTGGTCCCGACGTCGCTGGTTCGCGAACCCGCGTCGGTCAGTACGCCGAGGTTCTCCCGGGACAAACCAGCTGGCCAGGTCGAGTGGTTGTGGTGAAATTTGCGACAGAGCGAGATCGGTGGGGACAGGCGACACGCGAGAAAGGGACATATCATCTGGTCGCATTGTGTCGGGCTCAGAACGCGCCTATTGGGAATTTGCTAGCGACGGATTTTAACGCGTAGATTGTGAGATGCATTGTATACATAGCCGGTAACGAGTACAACGTAGTGAAATTTACATAGAATCTGTATCGAATATACGAAATGTACATAGAAGCTGTATCAAATATACATAGATGTGTTGAGATAGACAAGGAGACAAAGAGTTAAGAGGATAACAGAGCTACGAGATCAAGGCAACGAGAGAGGCTACTGCTGGGGAAGATTCCCGAGGAAGTACATATACTGGATTTCGAGATGACTGCTGGGAAACTGGAAGTAGTCGTTGAGGCGATCCAAGTAGAGAGGAGTCCCGCGGGCCTGCACAAGGGCCTGGGCGGCGAGCTCCTTGCGCTCGAGTCGCTCGCCCAGCTGGAGGGCCAGGAGGAAGCCTTCGAAGAAAATTTCGTGGTGAGGGCGGGGAGAAACTAGTGGTGGGTGAGTACGAGGAGAGAGGGAGCGAGACTCTGGAGACGTGCCTATGACCTGGCCGTCGTCGCCGAGCGTGAAGACAAGTTGGTTGTGGTAATCAAGGACTAGAGTGCAATTAATGGGATGGGCGACAGAGAAAAAAACTCAAGAACATACCGTAATGATTCGCAGGGCGAGGTAGAACCAAGTAGAAGTCCACCCAAAGTTCAGCTGGGATGTTCGGAGCAGTTTCGGTGCAGCGTGCGAGGATGGCGCTAGGCAGCATGTTCCCGGGCGTATGGTAATCGAGTGCGATAAGCCGTTGGCGTGAGGAGCGACGATGCAGAGAGATAGTGGGCATGGGGGAAAGGTTGGGCAAGGCGAGACGGGGACTTGGCGTTGCGAGCCGGGTGTGCGTCGTTTTATATGGGAAGGACAATAAAGTGCGTACCATCGCAGTGCTTTGTTTGAGTTGGCTAATTGGGAAATGCAGAACGAACTAGATTTGCACAAAGCGCCCAGCGCACTTAGTTCGCATTGGCACGAAGTTATCTAATCAGGAAATTCGGGGTGTTTAGGCAAGTCCATTGTTGGACTTGGCGTTTTTTTTTCTTTCGTTCTGGTACGCCTTGCCACCCACACGCAATCCAACTCTCTCCCCATCGTCGTTTGTTCTCAATGAGACTCAGCTAGGCGGCGATGGGGTTGAACATCTGCAACGCCGTACGCATGCCAACTCCACGACCAATCGCACCATACTTAATTAGTTGCGAACTTAGTCTTGAATCAAGTTCCAACTGTTCAAGGAAATCACACATTCGATAGAACTCTTTCAAAATCCGTTGATTAAAACATAAGTACGAGATATTCTAAGTATTCCCGCCGTGCTTCTGCGAGCAAACGCAGAGCTTCGTCGTCCTGGCGCTCGAGGTTTTCTTGGGCTTTCCCCTCGGCACGGGCTAGAGCTTCGTGAGTTCGTCGACAATGTTCCACTGCATCGTCGACGTCTTTGGCTAAATCGAAAGCCACGTAGTATTTGATCCTGTTGTCGCGCGGACGAACTGTGAAATAATTAAATAAATGCCAAGGGTGGAGGGCAGAATGAATCACCTTCAACGACCCATCCGTCGTCGGTAGTAATGAAATGGAGACGCTGCCAGTGGCGCGCAACTGAGCAGATCTATGAGCGTTGCCTGTATACGCGTGCGAGAGAGAAAAAAAAAACTGGGACGCACCAAACTTCCTTGCGACTGACCCGAGCTGTTTCCAATAGCTGTAGATGGCCGGAGTCATGGTTTGTGGGGTGGGCGGCATTGCGTGAAGAGCGAAGACGAGTGTGGATGATGTGTGACCACGAACAAAGGCAGATCGCGACGAACCTTGCCTGTGCCACCGAGTCTAACTCATCACCCAGCCCATGGCTCCCCATATCTCAAACAAAAAGCTCGAACGCCTACGCCAGGGCACTCTCGGTAGCGGTGCACTTGTACCATTGCCCAACTTTGGCCACGCCAACAAAAAACCCGTACGAACAACGGGCTCGGTGATACTCAGCGCCAACAACCGTGCCGATGTGTTTTTCCCTGGACGTTCCACACGCAAATCACCATCCAAATCTCCTTCGAAGAAGAAGACGACCGACAACCTTCCCACCCTTGACTTTGACCACGCTCCTCCTCCCGGAGCAGGAGTTAAAAAACGAGCTGCCCAGTACCTGAACTGGATGAAGATTATTCCTGATCTCGTTCCTGTCTATCTCTCCCTGCTGAAGGAGACATCGTCGCTTCGAAACACCTCCGCTCTGACTGTAAGTGCGGGAGAACCTTGCGGATGTGTCAAACAAACTCTGGCTCTCACTGTTATTCGTTGGTTAGGTACGGCGCTTATATCTCCCGCGTTAAACCTCAGCTAATATCCAACCTAGCAATCGAAGAAATTGAGATCGAGGTCTGCAGTTGCACATCCTCGCAAGCACCTGCCGTTCTTCTACGCAGTGGATTGTTCGCATGTAGTCCCTGTAACCCGACGCTTGCAGTCGATCTACAAGTGTTGGAGTTCGCGATGGAACATGCGCTCAACGTAGCGCCCAATAATACCGCCTTCTGCAAAACACTAGAGAAGTACCTTTCGAAACGCGGCTATCAGATGCCATCTGGGGTACGTTTTGTCTCCGTATATCAGTATCTCCTAATTAGTTGCCAGGAGCGCCTGCGGATCCGATTCGGCAACTGCTACCAGTGGTACACCCAGCTCGTCCAAATATCTCAGCAGTTTGTGGAAGATGCGCTCGCTCCTGCGCGGGCCGCCGCCCGGGATCGACACGTCAATCTTAATTCTGACACGGATCGACACGCCGATCATGACGTTGATGACAGCATCGATCCCCCACACGTCGATCCCCCACACGCAGAGGTTATCGACGAGAGCGCAGAGGCTGTTGATACTCCGCCTCCGGATACTCCGCCTGCTCTTCCAGAAACACCGTCACGCCCGGGTCCCAGTATCCCCCAAGCTGCCACTGGCGCCAAACGACGGCGGGCAGAAGTTAGCGACGACGACGACGACGACGAAGATCCTGATCTTCCGCCACCCAATCCCTTTCCAGAACCCCCGCCACGCAGTCGTCCCAGCGACTATCTTGTCAACCGTTGCCCGTGTTGCTTCTCTGGGCTGAAACACGACGAGACGCAAGTCTTCGATCTTGCTGTGTGTATGGACGGCAACTTCACGCAGAAGCGCCGTAGACGCACTGGCGGGGACGACCCTCCCAGAACACACCCTGAAACGGTCTTTATTCCGCGTTCGCGAGCCCAACAGATGGAGGCGCATGTGGATGGGGTTCGCGATACGCACAAGCCCACTGGACGCAAGAAACGTCATACTGAGCCCCAGGAGGATGGCTATGAGGGTCATTTGAAGGTTCCTACCTCCGGCCTGGACGCCTGTGAGGCTTCGTTCAAGGCCGCTGACGAGTCTCGAGAGAAGGCGAGCACCAAGTTCTTCGCGGAGACGGGTTTAATGGGCATGGTCTGTCGTCACGATATTGTCCTTTTCCTCGTCAACATGGAGAGTGCCGGGGAGAAGCAGTATTACTCGCTGTTGCTCCTTGAGGAGCTCTTCCAGCATTTGCCACCCGATATTGTTGTGGGCGCTCTTTACGACGTGGGCTGTCAGCTTGACCGTTCGTGCGCCAAGTTCGACTTTCTCTTGCGGTACAAAGACCGACTAGTCTTTGCCGTCTCGGTGTTCCACGCGTTTGCACATATCTGGGCTTGCCAGCTCATCTACCACCCCCAGAAATGTCTCGGATTTGGTGGTTCCAATGGGGAGGGCAGTGAACGCGTGTGGTTCAAGCTCAGCCATCTGATATCCCATCTTCGTGTTTGCGGCGTACGTCTCTCCTCTAGGAACTCTCTTTCGAGTCGCTAATTGTTGTGCAGTACCACCAACGCATCTTTACTATCGACATGCAGGTCCAACGCGACACGCAGGAGGTCAATCTTGGTATCGCCGCGTGGCTTCGCCGCCGCACAATCATGTTTGAGGAAAGGTATCGCGAGGCACACGCGATTATTCTCGCCAGTGGGAGAGCCGAAGAATGGATCCAAACGAAATACGACGCTCAGATTGCATATCAAACGCGTCCTTTGCCGAGTACGTAGGAACGTCCAATCCAATACTTCCACTGATAGTTTCTAGAGCGCTCAAAGACCCAGGCTGCCACCGCAATCAACAACGTGCTCGTCGCGGACCGTACAATCAGTCTGCTCGAGAAGCAGATCGACTCGATGATGCGTCAGCTTTGCCAAAGGGATATCAGCTTCGAAGAAAAGCTTACCTTGCAAGAGAACATCGAGCGCCTGCGTGGATCGATAACCAAGGAAACGACCCAACGCGACAAAGTCGTTAACCAGCTCGGACAGGCGGATCGCAACGCGCTGAAGAAAATGTCGTGGCGTGACTATTACTCGGCCAGGCTTGGGTGCCGTACGTTGAAGGAACGGATCCTCCAGAAGCTTGTCCAAAGGAAGATGGAGCTTGATCCCATGGAACGCTCGGTGCGTCGCTCTACCAGCGGTATGTGAGCCTCGTCTTGTTTGCTGCCGCCCTTCTCATGAATCCCCCGGAAGATCTCAAGAAGAACGAGCACGCGACCGCGGCCATCCGGAAGCGCGAACCAACAATCAAGAAGCTCGTGAAGAGTTACAACGACGAACAAGCGAAGATCGTGAAGTTGATCCAAAAGAAGAAAGTCCCACCCAACACCATAGCCCCAGAACGTCTCGCTGAAGCCCGCATCTTCAAGTTGGACATTGACGACGCTATCTGGCTCGATGTTGGCCTGACGGATGACGATTCAGAGCTTCCGGAGGCTCTGCTGGATCCCGAGATTCGGCGTCTCATTAGCTACCTTCTGCAGAAGCGGCGCGCCGAGGAAGAGCTGCATCATCTGAAGCGGGAGCATGGTCATCTCCGACACTATCTCGCTACCGAGTGGGAAGCGATGGAGAACGCCATAGATACGTGCTCCGACGAGGCTGTTCTGTACCAGCTCCAGCGCCGACGCCATCAACTTCTGGACCTGCATGTTGTCTGGCTGGAAGCTCTGGACGCGCTCGCGTTGGGGGATGATTTTGCTTCCATCGGACCAACAGAGGCCCAACTTTCGCAGGCACACGTTGCGCGTGTGGTCCCCGCATGGAGGAGGACAGACGATGGCGACGCCTCGGATACGGAGAGCGAGGATAGTTCTGAGGACGAGGAGGACCCATCGCTTATTGGCGTCTTGAGCACTTTGGAGACTGCGAATCGGGACGGAGAAGACGACGAGGGTGACGAGGACGATGTATTCAACTAGACAAGGCACACCGTCGCTACGCTCCGGTAAATGGGTGTCATTAGAGTGTGGATTTAATTGTGTACATAACCAACTAACTAATAATAGTGCAAAAAGGTTGCGTAAAATCAAACCAATATTTCAGGATATGTTACATTTGTTGTTGTAGTTTCACCGGGTGGAAGTCGAATCTTCGCATGTGAGCGATGACGGATTCTCGAAAGTGCAGTGTACAATTGTCCATGAGAGAAAACTGGTCGGGTGAGATCAACACCTAGCCTATTGAGCGTAAGCCCTTGGCAGCTATTGAAGGTTGTCGCATAAGCAGGTGCCAGTGGGAACTGCTTGCGGAGTAGTGTATGGCCAGATCGGAGTGTTGCCTCAAAAGAGATCCGAGGAATGAGAACTTCTTCATCATCACCTTCTCCCAGTCCAGAGACCAAACCACGTAGGATCCTAACCGTGATGAGACGATACCCAACATTTGTCACTACCACACGTGCATTCTTCACCAATCCGCGGTCGATGGACAAATTGCGAAGCAGTCGGAATATACTGTTTGTTTTGATTGTCAATGAATGGGATGGCAGGCCATGTGGTGTGTTCTTTGCCACATAATCAAGAATACTGGCAGGAGGAATTACACCTAGATCATCACCTTCTTTGAAGGAATCCGCAGAGAAGTAGGTGCTGGTAAGTCCTTCAATCTGGTTGAGGACCGCATTGTTGTAAGCATCCACCTGAAGATTGGTTGGTGCCAGAATGGCGCGTCCAAGACATGCCATTGGATCCGACAGAACGTCTGCAGAATAGACAAAGCTGAGTAGATCTTCTGCAGAGCTTGTTTTTTCCAGCATGTCCAAACAGATTTCGGGGCCTGCACCGTCGCCTATGGTATCGACAAACACAGCAAATTCAAGATCTTCTGCATTCCTGATTGGTTCCGTCAGGCGCAGTATCGTGAACAGCTCCCACAATGGAGACGACTTGATTGAAGCATCTACAATCTGAGCTCGGGATCCACCGCGTACAACAGGGCACGTCTGTCGGAAGTCTCCAAGTAGAATCAAAACTTTGCCACCAAATGGGAGGTCATTTTCCATGATCTTGCGCAGAACATCATCCACACAGGCGAGAACAGCACGATTCACCATGGGTGCCTCATCCCAGATTATGAGGGCAGCCCTTCGGATTAATTCTGCTCGTGAACTGTCAACTTTGATGGTGGATTCGAGTAGCTCATTTTTTTCGTTCACAGGAACCTATTTGGAATTAGTCTCTCAAGATCATGGACGGAAGGACCAGAGTGCAAACCTTGAATGTGGAATGAGTCGTTCGACCCCCGGGATAAAGTTGCGCTGCAAAAGCTGATGTGGCTGTGGGAATCACGATCTCTCCAGCTGCACGTAATTTATTGCAGAGAGCTATGATCATCGCCGTTTTCCCACGACCGGCCTTGCCATCGATGAAGACACATAGTGGTTCGTGGGCTGCAATAGCTGCAGAAATCTGCATATAAATCTCCAACTGTTCAGCTTTGAACATCTCGATCATGTTGGTTGCGCGAGATTCAAGTTCTTCAGATATAGACCCCCAGCGTTGCAACTCGTGCATGACCTCAGCGGTATGGATGGTTGCTTCTGGCAAGCCGTAGTCACCCAAAGTTTTGCCATACTCCTCCAGTAGGTGACTGACATTATCGAGTGCCAAATTCAAGCCCAATTCTTCGACATTTCCATGCTGCAGAGTAAGGTCTTTGGAGAGGTCATCCCGGAAGGTTTCCCAGAGAGCGACTGGTGAAGGGACACAGTCATTCACCAATAGATGTACAAATAAAATGCGAAGCTGGCGTGGAGTATGCAGAGCTTGCACTCCTTCCATAATAGCGTACATAGCTTCGTTTGTGTCGGCGAATAGTCCTAGCACATTAGCTGCTTCCTGATATGTGGGTTGCAGCACATTGGCCACTGTTCGGGCTTCGATGAACGATCGACATGGGCGGGTCTGTAGAATGGATCGCAGATAGAACAACTCTCCCTGGGATGGGCGTATGGAGTGAATGCGGGATAAATGGTTATGAGTCGAGGAGCGGAGTATGACATGTTGTTGTGGAGATCCAGAGTCATTAGGACATTCTAAGAAGTATCCATCACGTCCCTGCTTCGACAGATCGAACTTGGCAAGTCTAAACACAGAGAAATATTCTGCATAAGTCAGATCGTCAAAGTAGCGTTCAACACCTTCAAAGGTGTAGGAACCGGTTGGTCGCAGAAAATATCGGTTGAGTGTTGACAGCACACTGCTTGGTCCAGATCGAAGATATTGGTGGTATGTAGTTGCTTCGGGCAGGTGAACGGATAGGGCAGTCACTGCAGGTTCCTTCTTGGTCACATGAAAGCCCAGAATTCGCCAGGCAGCCTCTCCAGCCGAAAGGTATCGAGCATCCCAGAACTCCTTGATCTCATCAACAGGACTGCCATCTGGTTCAGAGATCTTATATCGAGTTGAACATCCGGCTGGGTCGGTTTGAACACAGATAACATGAAGTGACTGGTAAACTTACGTTTGTGGATGTATTTGAAAATGTATTGGAAAAGGTGGGATGTACTTGCAGCTTCAACATTGATGTGGCAGTGGAAGTGCCGGATGAGTGGGAGACAATGTGGAACCACCATCTCATCACCCGGCTTACGACGCCGATAGTGCACACGTCCTTCCGTGTCAATTCTTGTTTTGGCTTGTAATGGGCATGGATAATGGAAACGACAGGTTCTTGAGCCGTCGCTGTTGACGCGCTGGCAGTACGTCGATGGCTCAGCGCTAGCTGCTGGGTGAGAGTGCATCATGTACTTGCGAATTAGACGGGCATCTTCTGGATCCTCCGGAATCTCGGCTGAAATTACTGAATCAATGTCGGATGGTTCAAGACAGTCCTTGGGATATTTTATCAAAATGTGTGCATGAGGCAATCCACGTTTTTGGAACTCGATGCAATATATGCAGTATATGGGACGTCCAGCATTGGGGAACATGCTCTTCAGTGTTTGCAGCAGGATGGCAAGTTTGCGTTTGAAGACGCGGATCACCACGACTGGAATGTCAGAAAAGTTCTGTCCAGGACGCAGTTGAGACTGGATTTCAGGCCAGTTGGGATCACAGGTCATCGTGATGAAGAAGGAGGGATTACCCAACGCAGCAGCAATCGCGAGCGCATCAGATACCTGTTCTGAAGCCCAGCGCCAGGATCCAAGGAAGGAGGAAGGGAGATACACATTTTCGGACGCTTCAATTGTAGCAGCTGAGCCCATAAGTGCCGCGTCGTTTTGCCTGATTCTTTGCTGATTTCCACGAATATACGCCAATCGTGATTCCAAATCGCGACTGAACATGTCAACCATGTACTCGTTCGCAAGACGTCCAAAGATCTGGAATCGTGGTTCTCGCAGCAAGCGAGCACGATAGTGCCACATCTGGGTTGTTGGAATATCGGTGTCTGGATTTGGTTCCTGAGCCGTAGCCATCGGACGACTGTCAGTTATTCCCCAGCCCAGTGTCCCGTGGGGGAAGAGCAAGGGATATGCAAGGGGTTCCCAGAAGCGACTGAGTGTGGAGACAGATTGATTCTCCCCCTCTGAGGTTACAACGATGAGTCGCCGAGCCTTCACTTCAGCCTGGGTTGTGTTTGAATAGGACATGACAGCCGCAATTTCAGCAGCACCACGGTCCTCCAAAATCAAGGAGACATTATTTGTACCCGCAATACGGAGCTGGCCGAGAGATTTGAGGCCGGATGCAAATGAGTTGACCCGTAGAAGTGAGTCTCGTAGGGCAACAATCCAATGCTCTGGAACATCGCGGAACCAATGTGAGGACTCGTGGGGGACAGTGGTAGTCTTGAATCCATCGTATAACAGCCATCGTACTGCAGAGTTCTGGTGGCTGGGCCGTACTCGGTGATAAACCCTTGCGCCGATCGCAACAAAGGCAGGTGGTCCGTTTGGTCTTTGTGGAAAGGCATGAGTTGTTTCGAGAGCAGCAAAGGATAGAATGAGATTCAAGCGGCGGGATAAATTGGATATCTTCGGGTCGTTGACGAATGCATCGTACTCGGGTGGTAGCGGAGGAAGTGATTTGACATCGTGAAAACGGCTTCCATTCGGCCCACAGCAAAATCCCGGCTTTTCGCCGGTCAGCAAAATAAGACCACATGTTGGACATTTATGCTGATGAGTACCGCGAATCGCACCCCATGTTAGGTTTGCGTCTGCAATACCGACAATATCCCAGACTTTGTCTTGGCCCACCGGCATTGCAAACTACAATTTAAGTGAGTATTAAAATTGGTGGTGGATGTACAGTTCACACCGTTTCACGAAGGAGAGAGAAGGGGAGTTCATTGACAGGGTCGTCGGCATTAAATACACTCTACAGGCACAGCATCGTACAGATATGTACAACATACAGCAACTTGACGGGAACAGCATCGTACAGGTATGTACAGTATTCGATACAACTATAGACAGCTAAAAATACAATAAGAAGTGTTTGTACGGATGCGATTGATTGGAATGGACGCGCGTGGTTTGGTTTACGCATAGGGATCCTGAAGGGGAGGCATCTTGGGAAGGCTTTGAGAAGACAAAGTGTGCTGAAGAATGGGATACATACCTCAGGGTCTTCGTCGTCATCGTCGTCGACATTGTCGTTGATTAGCGCCGGCTTAGTAAGGGATCCCACGGAGATGCGACTGGCGGGGCGAGGGAAGCGAGGGAAACCATTGGCGAGACCATCATGAGATGCGGTAGATCCTGGGTTGAAGTTGACATTGAAATTGAACGCCGAAAGATGAATTCTGGAGACTGGGAGTGAGTGGCGAGAGGGGGACGGCAAGGACAGAGAGGTCAAGGCACGTACGGAGTAGTAGGCGAAGCGGGGGCACTGTGAGGGTAGTATACGGCAGGCTGAAATCAAGAGCTCAGAAGCATCAGGGAAAGAGCGGACCACGCACCGCGGCCATGTTCTCATTCGAAGCCATAACGGTGTCGTCGTCATCGCCGTCGTCGTCTGTCTTGGCACATTCGGCAACCCATTTGATTGCAAAGTGAATAACGGGATAGAGCACTGCAGAAGCGATCAGTAAAGCATGTACTATTAGTGGAGGGAACATACAGCAGAACATGGCGCAGCTACTGGATGCAGGAGTGTTGGTTTAGAAAGAGTGTGGGCGGGCGGAGAATGGGTGCGTGAAAAGAGCGATGGAAGAGAATATATATACACGGTCTTTGTCTTTATGACGCAAGCGTTGAGGCTGTTCAAAGTGATCCCAGTTTTCTGGGTGGAGTCGGTGTCGTCGGAGAACGTACGATCTTAAAAAAGACGTACCTAACTTGGAACAGCAGCCGAGTGACAGGCGTGTCCGTATTCAACTGAGTCTCGATACCCACCGGCCATGTCGAGACCGGAACGCGATACATCGGAGATTCATATGCGCGTCCTGCCTGTCGATATGCTTGTTCAAGGCCGGAGTTGAAAAGCATTAGGCCATAGCTTCCTGCAGGAAGAATCTCATATGATAAATTCACCAAGTTGAATCGATTGTAGTCTCCTTCCCGGGTGTAAAGGTCTTGAAAGCGTGTGAGCATCCACGCAAGGTCGAGCAAATGATACGCCGGATCGCTGAGAATCGCGAATGCGACCGCATAGATTGCATTCGGTGTTCGAAAGGACATGATGTCGGTGCACTTGAGCCAAACAAAGAGAATCGGTGTCTGCTTGATATGTCGGATGGTCGATGCGGTCGGATTCTGGATGTAGATCGAACTTCTCGGCTGGTGGACCATCAGTATGCCTCGGGATCCAGAACAGAGGGAGAATGTACAGCAAGGATACGTGGAATGGTATACATTCCTGCAGCAATACCTGCATCCCAGGTGTCATTCACGGCATCGAGGATCGCATGCCGTTGAGATTCGTCACCGTGCGTAACCATGGGACCCTCCGGGAGAACACGAAAGCGTTGTTGTTCTGATGCAACGTAAAGTGGAGCGCTGAGACGCAGATCCGGACTCACGTCGTCGGGCAAGAGGCCGAAAGAACAGAGAGTGATGGTCGGCCAGTGGAGAAGTCATGGTCAGTATGTGCAGGATATGGCTGGGAAGAACGGTTCTTATACGTCGCATATGAGAGGGTGAGTCGCATTGCAATCCGCTGCGTCGTATACTGAGCGTTAAAAGTGGAGCGACATCGCCATTGCTCGGTGTAGATTATCGGTGATGGCGGTAGAATGTGTAATGATAGTCGGAGATTAGAGTGGAGCTCAGACTTCGGAGATTAAAGTGGAGTCAGGGCTGTAGCGAGCGCCGAGAAGCTTAATCGATGCCCCTCCCAGAAAGAACAGCTAGAGTCGGCAGTGGGGTAGAGACGCAGGAAGAAGAAAGCTTTGAAGTATCTGCAAGTCCCGATTGTTGATTGAGCAGAGTGCGTATGCAGAATGTGGAGGGAGGAAGAAAGCCGAGGACACCATCATGTCCGGACACAGCCTCGCGGGACATGATGGCAGCATTTTCCCTTATTTGGGCAAGACTGCATGCGCGCTTCCTGGCGCTGTAGGGACATGTATGGATGTATGTTGTGCATTCCCCAGTGGATAAAAAAAGTACCTTTCCGACGATCCTATCCATTCTTGTGTTTGATTGTACCCCATATATGATCGACACGACTGAAGGCTTCCTGATTATGTCATCAACAGAGCCTCCGGCGATGACCAATGGGACGTGTCAATGGTATGATTGGAAGGCTTGGGTGAGTACAATTT
This sequence comes from Mycena amicta, assembly GCA_029282125.1. Lineage (NCBI taxonomy): Eukaryota > Fungi > Basidiomycota > Agaricomycetes > Agaricales > Mycenaceae > Mycena > Mycena amicta. The sequence continues at coordinate 24,379 of JARIHP010000082.1, forward strand.
TTCAATGGTATGAGTTATCATATGCCCTCAGTTATGTGCACAAAATACAAAACACACTTGATTCAACATTCTGATTTAGTACGTCAGTTTACGCCGAGTAGCGTGGTGAGAGAGATTGGTCCGTGACCGACTATAGGTACGTGCGAGCCTTCTTCTTACGCTTTCCTTTCCCCAACATCTCCGTGTCTTCAGCCTCCTCGTCATCGATGTGTTCGCCAGTTGGACCCGATGAATCAGGTGCTGCGCGCTTGTACCTGAACACGACAGATTCAGCGACGCGTTGAGTGTGAAACAAAAAATGACAGACCGTTTCCCTTGGCCTGGCGTTGGGCTTTCCTCACGCGAAGCGCTAGATCTGTCAACGATTAAGCGAAATAGAAAGAACGGCAAATATCTACATACTGCAATGTCACTTTTGAAGTGCTTGCGATAGGTTGAGATGATCCGGGAGCGGCAACAGGAAGGTATTTGCGACGCTGGGTTGTCGGAGTTGGTGTGTTCGTCACAGAGGGGAGTATGTGGGGCGCGAGGTTGAGCGTGATGTGCTCGATATGCATCTGGAGCATGCCCTGCGGCGAGCGCCCGGCACAAAAGCCCAGAAACTGGGTGCAGCTGAGTTGCGCTGGAACAGGAGTGTTTTTCCAGCGATTGGTGCCAGGAAAGAGGCAGCTGGACAGCAGTTAGAATCGGAAGAGGTTTGCCAATTACTCACAGTAAATTGAACTGTCTCATCCCACCGCCCACATATTCGGCCATCGCAAGTGTGAAGCCCTTGGCACCTTGCGGAATTTGAGCTGGTTGCGACGGAACATGACCCGTGCCGAAGAAGAACGTCGGAAAGTCTGGGACGTTGTCCTGGCTCTGCTTAGATATCATAAATCAGCGCGGAGACCTCTCATACCTGATACGAATCCGAAGCTGGGTCACCGGGAAGCGCGTAGAGAGCGATTGCATCCAGATCAATCATGGCTGTATGTCCGACGGGAGCAGCAACCTTGGCGACGACGAATGCAAGGGTGTCGTCCGGAAGGGGATTGTCCGACGGGCCCGCGTAGTTGCGAATCTTGGCCGGGAGATATTCGTTCGTCGCCGTCTTGATACTCGCCGTGTAGTGGAAATGGAAGGTGGTGTGGCCGGTTTGGTTGTTGTGAGTAGGAACGCGCGCGCCGCTGGCAAGAGCAAAAAAGCCGTAGGCAATGCAGGAAGACATCGATCGATTTGTTAGGTGGTATGAGACCGAGAGTCGAACATATAAGCAAACATGAAAGGCTGTTCCTCATCGCATTGTGGAGTCTTCCGAAGGAGCTTCAGGGAGCATTCATGGTTCGGCCTTGAGTAGTCAGGATGACTCAAGCGCTCTGTTGAGGGTCTCATCGCATCGAGTGGAGTCGGCGGTCGGAAGGAGCTGCAGATAGGCTTTAATCGCCAGACTGTTCCACTCTGGAATGATGCGGTGAAAAGCTGTTGTGGCCGCTCTGGAATGATGCGTCGAAAAGCTGTTGTGGCTGGCGAGAAGCACGACGTGTACAGCAGCGTGGGAAAGATCAGATTCGAAGCAGAAGCCAAACATGCCACAACTTTTCCACGCATACTCGATTCTATAAGAGAATATTCGTGTTATTTTTTTGCCACCCTATGAATGTGCGTTCGTTTGCCAAAGTATAGTGTCTAGTCCATTACAACTGCATGCGCCAGGTCATAACCACGCCTCTTGGTTATAACCACGACGCGTCTGGCTGCACCCATGGTTAGAACCACGACGCATCTGGATGAACGCGTGGTTATAACCACGCGTCTTGGTTATAACCACGACGCGTCTGAGTGGACTAGTGGTTATAACCACGCGTCATGGTTATAACCACGACGCGTCTGGGTGGACCCATGGTTATAACCATGCGTCTTGGTTAGAACCACGTCGGGTCTGGGTGGACCCATGGTTATAACCATGCATCGTGGTCATAACCACGACGCGTCTAGGTGAGCGCATGGTTATAACCACGCGCTCTTGGTCATAACCACGTTGGTTACGCGTGGTTACAACCACGCTCGGGTCTGGTTGCAACCAGCACCCCTGGTTAGAACCACAGTGCTTGCGCGTGGTTATAACCAAGGTCATGGATGGAACCACCGTGGTTGCAACCACAACGCCCTGGTTAGAACCACGCGACGTCTCAGACCCGCCATGGTTAGAACCATGGACGCGTCTTGGTCTTGACCATGCTTGTGTTGTGGTTGCAACCATAACACAAGCTGGTTCTACGTTAGTTCTCATTGAGCTGTATTGACAATATTTTAGACCAAATCTTCAAAGGCGTAGTACGCCTTGCTAGTCTTAAGGCACCGAATAGCGTAGCATGTATTTCCCACTTGCCTTTGCGCGAGAATTGGCTTCTGTTGATAAAGATAGCAAGGGGGGGGGGAAAAAAGGACACCACCAGGATCGAACAGGCGACCTTGGCCCTACGGACCACGTGGGTGTGTTGGGAGAAAGGATAGCTTCCACTTGAGCTACGGCCGACTATTTTTGAGGCAGAATTGAGCTCCCTACATACTATCTGACCGGCGGCAATAATAAGCAAATGTAGCTTGGTTCGCACCACTAAAGGGTGGTTAGAACCACCGAGGCATGGTTAGAACCATGGCTGTGTGACGTGACAACCATGGTTATAACCACGCTTTTGGTTATAACCAACCCCCATGGTCTAGCACCATGGTTTGAACCCCACTAGGCCATGGATCAGGCATGACCATTAAGGCTTACTAGAGTTCAGGTGGGGGTAGACTGAGGTGTGCGTACACCAGTCCTCTTATCCTACTAACTTCGTCCTTCATATCATACCTTGCCTCTCCATACTTCGTCTATCCATTCTCTCTCTATTTCGACCATTCCTCTCGCGTATATCCTTCTCCGTCGCGCATTCCGAGTCGCTTCCACTTTGTTTATATTGAGCCACTTCGTTTATATATTGCAAACAATCGAGTTCGAGTATGGGACAAGAAATACTGCTTCAAAAGCAGACGACACACAAAGAAAGAGAAAGATACGAAGAAAGGTATGAGATCGGAAGGAAGATACGAAGAGTAGTAGTTCAGCAGCCCCCGACGCATGGGCACCCCACCCTTCGCCTGTTCCTCCTCCTCCATATCGTAGGCGTACCCAGAGGACCTATAGGAACCCCGCTGGGCTCGTTGCAGGCACATGGGTACTCCTCCCAGGACCCATTGCCTTCGCCTTCACCGCCGAGTCCAAGTGGTAATGGTGGGCGGAATGACGTCCCGCGGACATTGCGAGATACGGGTCCGCTCGGCGGACTACCTCTTCTTCGCCCCTTCGCCCCATCCTGCCCGATACAAGTCAATCCGTGGATAGTGGACGCCCTGGTGTAGCACTGGCACACCATGGAATTGGGGCGGGGAAGGCGGTGCGGAAGACACTCCCAGACGCAGAGGATGTGAGACTGACTCGCTCGGCGAAATGGAAGGGGATGAGCGATGACGTCCCGCAGCTAGCCTGAGAGATTGAGTAGGCAATGCGACGAGCGGGCAATGCGTCGTCGTCGAGGGTATGAGCGGCGGAGGGTCCATGGGAAGAGAGAGACGCAGAACGCGGCAGTGAGCCATGGCGTCTACATCTGCTCATCGCAAATGCAGGAGAAGCCCCATGGCCATGGCGGTGGGCGGAATAGTAGAGGAGAACGGCGGGAGGATTGAGAGGGTCGAGAACGCAGCAGAATGCGACTCGAAGACGTCGAAAAGCGATTCGGCGGCAGTCCCCGCGACATCCCTCCAAACCGGCAAGAGACCGAGAGAGCGCATGCGGTACACCTCCGTACACACTGAGGACGACCCAAGCTCCCTCCGACTCGCGAAAACCACCATCGCGTGTCGTACGAGTCCGAGTCGTACGATATTCCAATTGCTCCCGTCCACCGCCGGCTGCACTCGGCCGACCAGACGTGGAGCTCAGGGAGGGCCCGTACGACAGTCCTCCGGCCCACCATGTCCGAAGACGTGCGTCTGGCGAAGGCAGGGGATGTTCTCGCTTTCGTGGAGGAGGACGGCAATACGATGACCTGGGCGACGAGCGAGTGTATGGAAAGGGGCTGAAGACGTAGGCGGGGAAGGTAGGAAGGAGCGAGACGAGACGAGAGGAGACGATGAGGTATGGGCTGGGAGGGCGGTCTGGGTAGCGACGGTGCTGGACGGTGGCTCCGCGACATGTGTCGACTGACGAACGCAGCTGGTGTCGTTGGTCTTCGCGCTAGTCGAGAATCGGGCGGCGTCGCGGCTCCGAGTCTGCTCGCATGTCTGGAGCCGACGACCCATCCAAAGTGGCCATGACGACGACGACTCGGACGTTATGTCTCGCAGGAGGGTTGGCTGAAGATCCGGGAGAGGACGGTGGGTACGACGCGACGGGTAGTAGTAGGCAGGCGCGGGTTCGTGCAGGGACTCGAAGGGGACGATAGGTCTTCCGGGACTTGGCTGGGAGCAGTGTGAGCGCAGGGATTCAAAAGCATGGACACGCACAATGGAAGTTAAGCGCTACGTGAGAGGGTCGCTGTACGATGGGCTAACGCAGCCTACTGAGGCGACGTCGATGAAGCCATGAGGATGGCGCTTGGGCAGGTAACGACCGCGGGTCTTCCGTGCCAGTGGATAGCGCGCAGTCGAGAGTAATGGGAAACAAGGACTGAATTGAAGCGCACATCGTCAGTAGCGAGAAGAGGAGGTGACTTATGAGACGCACGACTCGGATCCTCCACGCTACTGGAGTTGAGGCTCGAGTCTCAAAGAGCTGGGGTGCAGCTTATGCACGACTGCCGGCTTAGTTTCGCCTCAGGGCTGGTTCGTCGACTACGGCAGCCATGTCGACAATCGGTGCTCGCCAGCGGTATAGCGCCTTAGGTGGGCGCGAATGTGCCGAGGTAGTAGCGTCATGACTCGAAAGCGCAAGAGTGAGCGGAGAGGCAAAGGGTGACTCATCCGGATCATCACCTGCTGTTCCCGACTCCGACCACGACGATCCAATTCGTCCGACGACTAGGGTTTACTTGGGCGAATAATCGTGTATGGGCTCGCATCCAGGCCAACTGAGGTGATACCTGCCAAATGCCCGGAAGATGCACCTCCGCTGTGTTTCCACCGGGGCGATAGTTGTTGCTGCTCGTCTGCGGATTTCGGGTTGCTTATGGCAGATATCCCTGGAAACTGCTTCCTTCTGACTGCACGCCCATCTGTCGAAGACGCGCTACACGTTGGAGGACTTTGAACGACTCGGACGCGCGTTGGACTGTTACAAGATTTCCTCGGGATTCGAGCTTTCGATACGCTTTCGATCCTCACACTTGTGTGATCCCCTCCCGAAGATGCACGCTGGACGGGCCCTCCTCGCCCTCTTCATCCTCCCCCTCGTATCGTATCGTATCGTCGTCTACTGCTTCGCCTTGGGTCCATATTCCGCCCTCCCGCCGCTGGAGTGGCTCGGCACACAACGTCCCCAGATCCTCGCAAGGATAGCGCCTTGATCCGTTGACGACCATACTCTTGCTGTATGGGCTCGCGAGGATGGTGTTCATGCTCTGCTCCGGCTGGGGGTTGGAGGCAGCTGGTGAGAGCGAAACGAACGGAGGTGGAGAACACGAGCACTTCATCTACGAGTCGGAAACAGTCGCCAAAGATGAAACGTTGACATGTACCCTGCGAACAGTCGGTGGATCCACCGACAATCCACCTAATGCCGCCCGGATTCCTCCTTCTCCTCACTTATACCGTCTGCCTTCTCGACCGCTGGATATTCGGCGTTCTCCATCGCGACCGATTTGACGAATCCCTGGCGCAGAGCCTGCCCGCGGTGCCGACACATGAACTGCTTGGGGCGCGGCGTTGTACAGCGGCCATTTCTTTCACGGGCGCTGGCGAAAAGAGAAGAAAAACGGTGCCGATGGATGGTCGGGCCGTGGATCTGGAGCGGTGGATGAGGATACGGAAGGGAGTACCCGTTCAGTGAGGATGGCACGCTTCTTGCTGTGCCTCTCCCGGTCGCTGTATCCCCCGAATCGTTTTTCCGACCTTGCGTGTCTGACCGTAAAAAGAAGGCGCATCCCCGCCGATTCCAATGGAGATCCAAGGGTCGTATCGAACGATGTGCCACGTATTGAAAGGTATAAGAACCGACTAACTACCGATGGGTTCGTGGATGGACAGTAGCCAATCTGGGATACTTGAGCGGCAGCCCGATGAGATGCCAGTGGCAGAGACTCAGAGCGGTGCGTATGGTTGTGGTTACCTGGTGGTTACCTGGTCTGAAAACAAAAGAAGATGCTCACGCTAGTCTCGCTATGCCCAAACCTCGTTTCGAACGAGTACCGGCCGACGTGTTGATATAGTGTTGATATAGACCGACGGGAGGGTAGTGGGTGGATGCACCAGACAGATTGCATTCCTGACCACGAGTCGAGCGTGTATAGTGACAGGAACGAGCCGCCTTGTATGCCAATGCGCGCGCGATATCCAGCTATTTTTCGCTCCGCACCAGATAGAACGTGGCCCTAAGAATCTCGAGGTTGTTCCGCTGCGCGAACTCCACTGGCACGGGAGTCCAGCGGCGACGAAGCTCGATGCTGGGGTGTAGCTCGGACGAGTCGGCGGGGAAGGAGAAGTTGGGAGGTTTCCGGAAGAGCACGAAAGCAGCTGCAGAAACAACTGTGAGTGCGACGAACAGATATGAAGCTTATTGCGCAGCGTTACCCTTCGGCCCTGGTGGTCGATAAGCGTTGACGGAGGCGCTGTTTGCAACGCTAGAAGCGGCCAGATCATCGCAAGGAGTTAGCCCAGTGAATTAAATGAGCAATACGACACACAACCCCAGTGACGACAATGCCAGTGCCGACTCGTAGGCTGCCCTGCGCTCCGGGCGTCCGCATCCAACATCGCGAGCCGTATATTTTGTCTCCTTCTTCACTAGTCCATCCAGGGTTACGGCTGAATCGTTGGGGGGATGCCGAGTTGAGGGTGCTGCATGGTACTTCGGCCGTAAGCTCGGTGCGACCGACGGCAGGGAGGGTGACGGTGACGAAGGCGGATGGAGTGAATGTGTCTGGGAGGACGTCTGGGATACTCGACGCTTTGCGGAAAGATGCGCTGACAGGCTGAAGGGTTCGACTAGATGCATGCATATGATGACGGGAAGAAGCAAGATGGTTAGACCGGGCCGGGGCATCCCGATTGCCGATGTGTGCGCTTGTTTGGCTAGCACCTCTACCTCTTGCTTCTGACCATCACCATCGAATTCTCATCGAAGTGCGTTTCACGCTGCTTGGACTAACAGAACGACGAGATATTCATCTACGGCGCGATAGCTGGCGCCGACCCAGCTGCAGATCGCAAGCTCACTTACGCCGTCCTGCGAAACATCTCTGGGTACGACCTCCCTTGGCTTGCACAAGTAGGCAGGCGATTCTGCGACCCTACCACCCACGAGCCATCAATATCTCCCGGCAGTGTCGTCGCAAATCCGCCTGCACCTCGCATACCCCACTCGCAGCTGTACCGTGAAGGCGCAACGACGGCCGCTTCCCTGATGCTCTGGTCCCCTTTCTCTGTTGTCCGCACCAAGTCCTTCGCAGATTATTGTCGCTCACAGGAAGGGTATCGGTATCGCTCGAGGGTTCGATGTCTTCTCACTAAGAGCGCTCTTGCTTGTTACATGTGCCTAGTACCTCTATGGTATTCTGATTCATCCGTCCTTGGGAGTTCTTCGGCGGTCGTTTCGCAGCGTCCCGAGGCGGATCAGTCTTTCCTTCGTGTCGACTATGTGCTCCAACATTCGCTCGTCAAGCCGAACGTACACCTTTCTCGTCAAGTTCTCGGTGTCTCATGGTCCTTTGTACTCGGTCGCCAGAGCTACACCAGACGAATACGTGAATTTCTTGAACCGTGGGACGCCAGAGACGGCGGAGGAGCTTACCCATGGCGGTCTGTTATGTGCGTTGGAAAGCCGCTGCGTTTTTACGCCTTGACTGACTCCTGCGCAGTTTCCTTGTCGGCGAGCTCCCAGACAACCCACCATTCGGCGGTCTCTTCGCGAATTCGAATACCGTTCCGTCTCCCCGGGTGGGTCTATCGCCGCAGCCCAGCGGCTCTCCGGTGCCCAGGACAACATCGCGATAAACTGGGCTGGACTGGCCGCTGCACCACTCGTCAACGACATCGTTCTGTCCATTCTCGCTCCTGCATACCCACCAGCGCGTGCTATACGTCGAAATCGACATCTACCGCGGGGACGCGTTTTACACGACTGACCGCGTCATGTGTGCCAGCTTCCACAAGCTCGGCGAGTTTTTTCCTGGGACGGGCACGCAGGATGACTGTGGACGGGGAAGGGCAAGGGATAGTCGTTGAACGTCCCGATGGACGATGGGATTACGCAGTCATATTGGAGTGTCTTCGAGCTGGTGCGTTACATCTTTTCATTCTCTCACATTAAGACTCACATACAGCAACCAGGTCATGGTGCGAGTAATCGACGTCTTCCAACTCACCGCCATCGTCCTCCAATACGGCGCCGTCCGCTCTGGGCGATAAACTCGGCGGATTCAATCTCTCGCTCTGGACACGACCCTGCGTGGATTTCGTCCGCAAGCACCCCGTCCCGCTCGTCCTCCTCGGCTCGGCAGCGGTTACACCGTTAAGAACGTTGCCGCGCGTAGGTGTCCGAGACGTCATGTGCCATCGGGCTGGAGAACGACGTTAGCGAGGAGCGGTCGTGGTGCGAGTACTTCGAGCGGCTCGGCCCACGGTACCGGCTCGAGCTCGAGGTCGTCAAGAGCAACATGGAGGATCTGACTCTGCGGGACGGCGGCTTGAATTGCCTTCGGTGCGTCTTTCTCCTTCTCGAATGGTGCCTTGCTGAGATGATGTCTTGTTCAGGGAACGCACGTTGGAGCAGCTACAAGAGCTTTCTTTGCACTTAGCGCTGTGCGTGGAGATGCAGGATGTCCCCGGGGAGACGCTTCGGCGCATTTGGGCTCCAGCTTCCCGTCGGAATGCCTGGTTGGCGATGAACGGGCTGGATGAGACATTGGCGCGTGAGTGGGCTCTTTCCTTCTCATTTCCCTCATCCGATTCCTTTTCCATACCACATTCTTTCCGTACCAAACGACTGTCCCTCAGGCTTCCTGTTCGTCGATATCCCTTCCGCTTCCGCCACGCCTTTTCGTCTCCTGGTCTTCTCAGTCGTCCTTTCGCAACACCTTTATTGGACACGACCTCTTTATTCGTACCTACCTATCTGTTTTCCATGCTGGTTCCTCCCGTACCACGCCTATTACTCCGTTTTGTTCCTCCATGACGGTCGATACCCCGTTACCGTGCTGAATCCTTTCTTCCTCGCACTTCTTGTCCGTTCTCTCGTCAGCTACCTATCCGTTTCCGTATCTCCTCCACTGTCAGCACCCTATACTTGCCCACCTCTCTTTCTCTTCTCCTTTTGTATCTGGCCCTCCGTTTGTCCCACCTACTCATTCATTCGCAGAGCATACGAGCGACGTTTACGACCTCCATGGGCAAGCCGAGCGTCACGGGAACGGGTCGGATGACTCTGACGAGTCCGCCAACGAGGACGAGGACAACGACTGCGGCTACTCATCCGACGAAGCATCAACGGCACACGAGGAAAGCGCATGAGCTGTATCCGCATGAGCTGTATGACCAACCAATACCTCGACCTCCAGACGCACCTTCGAGTTCCAAGCCCAACGGCCAACATGTCAATGGGAGCTCGCGAAGACGATTCTTCCAGGTCTTCCCGATACCGTGGGATGTGTGTCCGGCAAGCAGCGTGGTCCGCGCTGAGGAGGTTATCCTGGTGCGGCTGAGCTGGTTGCGGTGATTCCTCGTGGTAGTGGGAGAATGGGGCAGAGAGTGACGCATGCAGCAAGGGAAGCGGGAACGAGAGCTGGAGCGGGAGCTGGAGCGGGAAGAGGAGGAGGAGGATGTGGACGTGGATGTGGACTCGGATGGCGAGCGTGGACGAGGACGAGGACGAGGATGAGGCTGGGAACGGGAACACGAGCGAGATCCGCCACAACGGAGGGGCTGCCGGGGGAGAGGACGAGGACGAGGACGCGGACGCGGAAGGGGGAAGCTGACTGAATGGCAAGAGGCACCCGGTCCGGGGGAATAATCGCAGATCGATGGCTGGAAGACCATTGTCGATACGCTCAGGTGAGTTATGGTGCTTCCTGAAATGTCGGTAGTAGCTGACTTTACGCTATTGCTCTGGCATCTCGGTCGCGTCAGTCATCCAGAGGCGCCTGGGCAGATTGCTGCCCAGTGGCGAAGTCCCCGTATACGGCCCATCCGCCAGAGTCTCTGCTCACGGAGTGGGCGTTGGGACGGCAGAAGAGTAGCCTGAGTGGAACGGGGGAAGCGGAGAGGTGGTGGAGCGGAGGAAGCTATGCCGCATCGGGATCGCATCGGGATGTCACCATGCTGCCAGTGTCAGTGCCCCCGGCGATTGGCATCATCGCCGGCGCACCCTTGGGTGCGACGACAGAACAGATCCCGTTGCATCAGCGCCGCTATAGATTCATCGGCGATAATGTACGTCCGAGTCGCAGCTATTATTATGCATCAATGCTGTCAGGCTGAGACAATTACATGTTGCGACATATAATAACCCCCCCCCCCCCACGCCGCCGAACTCTTCTCCGTCCGTCATCTGCCAATACTCAACCCGGCCCACCGAAGCAACGAGAATGCCTGGAACCAAAGGAAACAGCAATAACATGCCAGAAAAAGGGGGAGCGTCCGCGGAGACTAGTCCGCAGCGGTGTGTGCCTGTAAAATTGATCAAAGGATCCAAGCTCATCCTTGTGTCCCCTAGCCATTACTCCTGGTTCGGAGCAACCTTCAACACCACTAGGTTCACCCGATCTCAAGTCGAGGCCACAGTGGCGCATGTGGTCGCCGACATCATTCAGCGGCTCATTGACTCAGATGCGCTGAGCAGAAATCTCAGGAATGATTTGATCTTTCAGGACAATCCGCTGCTCAAAACAAGAAGACTGTTCCTGGAGCTGGATCGGCACTCAAGGGAGATCAAGCTCATCTTGTCTTTCCATGACGCCATCTCTCAGGAGGACACCCTGGAATACATGTTCAGTCCTGACTTTGAGCAATTCAAGTTCAATCCTGGAGCATTCATTGCTCAGTTTGCTGGTAGCGAGGACTTGCATTCCAGGAAACAGAAAATATGCACCAGGGCTCAGCTTGTCTGGCATGGCTTGCACAAATTGGCAGCAGAGGTCCAGTATGCAGTCCCAGCCCAGTTCGGCTCCATCTTCAAGCTACTTGATCAAATTTCTGATATGGCTGAGGTATGGCTTGGACCACATCCATACTTGATATTTGACATCTCTTATCTTCCAACAGATGTATATGGACAATGAGAAGGATCTGCAAGCTCTGATGGACAACCTCTCATTGTCTCTTGTGCAAGTCAACACTGTCTTTCTGGAAAGAGGATACTACAGCATCCAGGTCACTACAAGCAGTGACAAGTTGATAAAGTAGGTTTCATATTCATCAGAGTCTCACAAGCTCAAGTTTTCAGACTGATTGTGGAGGGAGCGCTTGAGATTCACAATATCCATGCCAGCTTCCAGGGAGACAAACATGGGCTACAGCTTGCACTCACAGACGAAATTCAAACATTCACTCATCAACTGAAGACCGATATGCAGATGCATGGGTATGTGATACAAAACTGGATGATTTTCGCTGCTGTAACTCAACAATGGCTTGTAGCATGAGGTGACTCTATTGACTGCTAAAAATGTCCACCTTGCATTAGAGAACAGCTTGGTTTGTACTGTCCTCCTTTTATGGAACCTCCTTTGATTTTTGTTGCTTAGGCACAGAAGCTAGCCTATGTCCCCAAAGCACGTTTCAATGGAGTGGACAAGCTTACTCGACGAGGGTGCACACCAAAAACACGGGAAAATCTGCTATCTCGTCTTGAAAACTGGGCTCTCGACACATCTTTGGATGCATCTAACAACATTTGTTGGCTCAGTGGTATGGCTGGTACTGGCAAATCGACCATTGCATATACCCTCTGTCAGGAGCTGCGCAGCTGTAGTCGCCTGGGAGCATCCTTCTTCTGTTCTCGAAATGAGGAGAACACGAGGTCCCGCAATTTCCTTGTTCCAACTATTGTACGCCAGCTCCTCTCGGCGTACAGGCCTCTTGTGGCTAGCCTTCAAGGACTCGATCTTGAGTCATTCAATGGTACTTGGGAGGAGGACATTGACAATCTCCTTATTCAACCCTGGGTTGCAGCCAGGAGGTCTGGATTTGAGCCACCACCACTCGTCATTGTCATTGATGCTCTTGATGAGCTAGAAGACAATGCTGGTGCTCAGTTCATACAGGAACTGATCAACACTCTCACCAAAACACCGCTTCATGGGCTCAAATTCCTCCTCACCAGTCGTCCCCATCCCAGAATTGTAGAATCTTGCAAGGCAGTGAAAGCACACTTTCAGTTGGAAGATATTGAGAAAAGTGATACTGAGGCCGATATTCGCTGCTTCTTGCAGGTAGAACTGCCGAATCTCCGAGATAAAATTGAAGCCATTGTAAAAGATTCTGCTGGGGTCTTCATATATGCTGCAACCATTGTGCGATACCTCTCCCCAAAGGGTGTCCCACCAACCGCAGGCCAACAAGCCAAGCAGCTGGACCACATTCTGGACAAGGGACTTGGACAGGTGATAACAGGCAAAGATCAACTTGTGGATGCTCTTTACATCCTGGTCATTGAGGAGGTGCTCCAAAATAGTTTTACAGCAAAGATCTGTGAGCGTGTTCTATATGCAGCTGTGACAGCACGTCAGCCTCTGACAGTGCAGGCACTTGCTCCACTTGTGGTTGATGCATCAGAAGAACCCAATGAGGCAGCCGTGGCTGACAATGTTCTTGCTGTCAGAAACAGCTTGGGTAGTCTTCACGCTGTGCTCTATGTCTCTGAGCGAGATCACAAGATTTATATATATCACAAGTCCTTTGATGATTTTATCATCAACCGCTCAAGGCTGGCAAACCAGGCTACATCATATTTTGTGGACCGCACACGAGAGTGCTTTGACATCTTCGACAAATCACTCAAGTTCAACATCTGCAACCTTGTCACCTCATATTTACAAGACGATGAAGTGGAAGGGTTAGCTGAGCGAGTTGCAGCAATTGGGCCTGATATTAAATATGCCGCTCAACATTGGGCTAGCCATCTTGATGCAGTGCGACACAATGATAAAGCTGTTAAAGAGGTTGCTGCATTGCTATTGAGGTTTTATGAGCTCAAAGTGCTATTCTGGATGGAGATAATGAACCTCTGGAAGGTTGACTGCCGTTATGCAATACAACAAGCTCGTGGCTGGGCTCTCCAGGTATGTAGCAGGAGTAATGTGGCAACATTTGTTTTCTAAAACAAACACCAGATTTCAGACTCCAACGTACTGAATGAATACACCATAGCAGTGCAGCGACTCTGGGCAGTGTTCATATCTGGTGCAGCATCAGCTTGCACACCACATCTCTACCTGAGCTGCATGGCGGCAGAAATGGCCAATTCTGAGAATCTGGAGGCATGGAGGCATAACTTTACTGGCTTAGGATTCTTGAAGTGTGATTCCCTAATACGTAGTATTCCACTGGTGCAGATGGAGGGACACAGCTCCGTGGTCTGGTCTGTAGCCTTCTCACCTGATGGGGCCTGCATTGTGTCTGGCTCCGATGACAACACTGTGCGCATCTGGGATGCAGTCACAGGCAGGGAGCAGCAGTGCCTGGATGGGCACCGCTACCCAGTCCAGTCTGTAGCCTTCTCGCCTGATGGGGACCGCATTGTGTCTGGCTCCAACGACAGAACTGTGTGCATATGGGATGCAGCCACAGGCAAGGCGCAGCAGTGCCTGGATGGGCACAGTGACACGGTCCGGTCTGTAGCCTTCTCGCCTGATGGGGCCCGCATTGTGTCTGGCTCCGACGACAGAACTGTGCGCATCTGGGATGCAGCCACAGGCAAGGAGCAGCAGCGGCTGGATGGGCACAGTGATGGGGTCAACTCGATAGTCTTCTCACCTGATGGGGCCTGCATTGTGTCTGGCTCCGACGACAGAACTGTGCGCATCTGGGATGCAGCCACAGGCAAGGAGCAGCAGCGCCTGGATGGGCACAGCAACAGGGTCTGGTCTGTAGCCTTCTCGCCTGATGGGGCCCGCATTGTGTCTGGCTCCGACGACAGAACTGTGCGCATCTGGGATGCAGCCACAGGCAAGGAGCAGCAGCAGCTGGATGGGCACAGCGACACGGTCTGGTCTGTAGCCTTCTCACCTGATGGGGCCCGCATTGTGTCTGGCTCCGACGACAGAACTGTGTGCATCTGGGATGCAGCCACAGGCAAGGAGCAGCAGCGCCTGGATGGGCACAGTGATGGGGTCAACTCTATAGCCTTCTCGCCTGATGGGGCCCACATTGTGTCTGGCTCCGACGATGAAACTGTGTGCATCTGGGATGCAGCCAAAGGAAAGGAGCAGCAGCACCTGGATGGGCACAGCAACAGGGTCTGGTCTGTAGCCTTCTCGCCTGATGGGGCCCGCATTGTGTCTGGCTCCGACGACAGAACTGTGCGCATCTGGGATGCAGCCACAGGCAAGGAGCAGCAGTGCCTGGATGGGCACAGCGACATGGTCGGGTCTGTAGCCTTCTCGCCTGATGGGGCCTGCATTGTATCTGGCTCCGATGACAGAACTGTGCGCATCTGGGATGCAGCCACAGGCAAGGAGCAGCAGCGCCTGGATGGGCACAGCGACACGGTCTGGTCTGTAGCCTTCTCACCTGATGGGACCCGCATTGTGTCTGGCTCCTCTGACAGAACTGTGCGCATCTGGGATGCAGCCACGGGCAAGGAGCAGCAGCGCCTGGATGGGCACAGTGATAGGGTCAACTCGATAGCCTTCTCACCTGATGGGGCCTGCATTGTGTCTGGCTCCGACGACAGAACTGTGCGCATCTGGGATGCAGCCACAGGCAAGGAGCAGCAGCGCCTGGATGGGCACAGCAACAGGGTCTGGTCTGTAGCCTTCTCGCCTGATGGGGCCCGCATTGTGTCTGGCTCCTCTGACAGAACTGTGCGCATCTGGGATGCAGTCACAGGCAAGGAGCAGCAGCGCCTGGATGGGCACAGCAACAGGGTCTGGCCTGTAGCCTTCTCGCCTGATGGGGCCCACATTGTGTCTGGCTCCTCTGACAGAACTGTGCGCATCTGGGATGCAGCTACAGGCAAGGAGCAGCAGCGCCTGGATGGGCACAGCGACACGGTCCGGTCTGTAGCCTTCTCACCTGATGGGGCCCGCATTGTGTCTGGCTCTGACGACAACACTGTGCGCATCTGGGATGCAGCCACTGTGCAGCTGAAACCTGTGCGACAGAACCGATGGAGTGCACCTGGGTGGCTCTCCATTCCTCATATCTCCCCTGTTCCTGTCTTCTGGTATCCACCTGAACTACACACAACTCTTGTGTTTCCACCTTGTCTACTTCAAATCTCCCAACAAGGTGTGACCCATTTAGACCCTGAAGCCATCCCCCATGGCCAAAATTGGGTTCATTGTTATGGTAGTACTCCGACTGCAAGTTTGAGTTCTGCGTTACACATGGAAGAAAGACCACGGAAAATGTTGCCCAAAATCAAACGCAAAATCTTCGGGCTCTTCGGGCACAAAAAAATCAAGAATCACTGAACTTGCCGTCAGATTACTGCAGTACTCTGTTGACCAAGGTTGCACATCTCACATCTCTCGCAGGGTCCGGATTTGATCTACATTGTAAAAATGAATTCATTGTATGTTTCAGCCTAGTTTAGAATGAGATCTTATATCTATTCAAATGTGACCAGAAGTGGAGCACCACCCGCAGCTTGCGGAGGGGGGTGCGTGTTCTTGTGATGAGCGAGAGGCTGCCGTCACTGTCTTGTGACGTGGATCTCTCTTGACTGCAGCCTCCATCTTCGACACATCGACTTTCGACTCTTTCCCCATCGTCTCTCTCTCACCCACCCTCCTCTCCCTTGATTTCTCTCACTTGTTTTTTTTTATAGCTCTTTATTTTAGTCTTCTAGGTACATAGACAGTTGTAGCACGTCGTTGGGGCATCCTACGCTCCATCAGCGTGCACCCAGGAGCGGCTTCCAACGCCGTCTTCTCACCCACAAAATAATACAGCTGTCTTGGATCTGTGTGGCGAAAGTGAAGCGAAGGAACAAGAATAATTTTCCAGCTATGCTAAAAAGTTGGCCCAAAATGGTATTTCAGAACCAGTTCCAGGATGCGGTGAAACTAAAATTTTCGGATGCCGTTGAAAGATACCCTGAAAGCCTCACTGAAATACTAGTTTCAGCTCCCTTTTCAGGCGAACTGAAAATACCATAGAACATCAAGAATCATTGTGCATTCATCGCGTACGATAGTGCTATCACTTGTCCGAGTCGCTGTTCTGCGTGCGCCAACCTGTACCCGGAAATGTTCGAGTCCTAGTTGTGTCTTCAATCCCAGAGTGAAACCCTCTCAGCCAGCCCACCGAAAGAAAGAAAGCATGACAAGTCAATTCAATAATTCAAACACGGCAGGGCTGCGCTCCGCTCCGCCCTTCCCCCCGAATTAAAACAGAATTGCTTAGATCTTCGAGTCAAGTTGTTCTACGTTCAACTAAGAAAAAAAATTCGTCAGTACAAAGGTGAGTGCTTATAAACCGAAGTGTATGGATCGCGCGACAGCCAAACACATCACCGTCCCAACAGAGCAGTACATTAAAGGCCTCGTGCTGGCGGTGGGTCAGTCAAGAAACAACTGACCCTCCTCCTATCGAGATGTCAGATTAACTCCCGGCTGCTGCATACACGTTAGCAACAACTTGAAAGTAAAGATTAGCTGGAGTTTGGGTCGTTCCAGGGTGAGGACAGACCACGGGCTAACATCTAACGCTGAATGAGAACATATAAGTAGAGCTGGATCGATGATAATGGCGTCCAGAACAAAGTACAGTGGCGATTCAGCAAACCGGCGGACACAAAAGCAACACTTAGATGCGCCGACCCGGCCCGTCCGCCGACATCCGCGCTGTCGTCCGCCAGTATCCGCGGTTTCGAATACGGCTGTTCTGAGATGCAAGGAAAGCGACTTGGGTTAATTGGGGTGCGGTAGGACAAACACACGCTAATACCGGACGCGTCCGCAGGAGATGATGCTCGACCTATTCCCCAAACCTCCCTCAGACTTCGTGTAGCGCTTGGGTATGTATCGCTCGTTGGCGTCCGCGGTGAAATTTGTGTGCTAATAGCATAAGGTTCAGCCATGCACTGAGAAGATCAAATCAAGACGACGCTCACACTCCCGCGATGCTACTCACGCTAGGCATACGATAAACGTGCGATGGACGGCTGGCCCGTGTTGAGATCAACGTCGGCGTGAAGGTCCCCAACCACGTTGTCACGCTAGCGAGCGGTGTTCAAGTCGTTCAAGTGAAAGGTGAAGCGTGTACCTTCTATCTGGCTGCTATAGTGCACTCGAGCTCTTCGTTGACGGACACATTCAAAACAGTGATTTGAGTCGTTGGGGTGTTGGTGCTGCAATCATCAGTCTGGGAAGGATATGCACGCTAATGCGAAGGGAGGAGTCTGAAGCTTGCTGATGCGCGGATCAGAGGTAGTAGGAGTGAGCAACATACCCATCTATGTTCGTTGCCTTGCGCATTGCGGTCCTGTTCGTCTCAATGTGAGGGTGTTGCTCGACTGAGGACTGACTGAGCACTCACCTCAAGGGGAAGGTGGTCAACGCACCGCGAGGCTGAGCGCTGCTTGATGCCTGTCCAACCGACTCAGACTCCGATAACCCGCCTCATCGCCCAAAATGCACCCTCTCGTCGGTTGTCCATGTTCATGTGTTCGTGTGGCTGGGATTGCGGAGGAACCTAGCCAAGGACTTCAAGGAATGCTCTCGCGCGCTGGCCCGGGTTTGATGCGGGTTGACAGAAACTTGTAGGCTTGCAGTGCTGAGGTCTCTTGAGATCTAAGGCATTGCTGGTATGGAGCAGTTTGAAGTGCGAGCAAGCAGCATTTGCGGTGAGAGGCGGAAGCAAGGTGTGTTGATGCGAATTAAAAGTACGTTCTGTGCCTCTTGACCCCGAATTTTTGGCAGCTCCGGGTCATCACATCCAATCGCCACCACAGGATGATTCAAACATGATAACAGCCCGTTTGCCCTACGATTGGAGCGATAGCGCGGACAAATAGAGCAAGATGAGATGTAGATAAGATAGAGAGAGCCCCATCCGGCGAGGAAGAAGCATCGATGGGAGATTGAGGCTGGATTGAGGCACGATAACGCGCAATGGCGAGGCTACGATTGGACAGTCATGCCAAGACAGTATGCCAAGCCGTTCACGTGCGATAATTTTCAGAGAAGGAGAATTCTACGTAAACGCAACCCGAAAAAAAAAACAGCTCGACTCTTAGCGTTAGCAGCTAGCGCCCTACATCCCGCCGTACACATCATCCGTGCTATAATGCTGCTGCTGGTCGTAGCCCAGGTGCTGCTGCATCTGCACCTAGGCAACGGCACGGGTATGCCGTACCCGCGCGGGTACACGGGTTTTACCCGCGCGGGTACGGGTACGGGTTGCCGGCGCCGGTACCCGTGACCCGCGGGTTGCCATCAAACCGTTGCCAAACGCTGGATTTAGCATCGTTTGGAGCTGGATTGAGCAAGGTCTGCGGAAATCAGTTATGTTCAGGCTAAATATTCGTCAAAGAATCGATTCTGCCACGATCCAAGCCTTGATAGGCACGAAACCCGCGGGTAAAACCCGTACCCGTACCCGCGGGTACGGGTGCACAGCCACCGCGGGTACGGGTACGGGTAGGCCCGAAGGCACCCGCGGGTTTACCCGTGCCCAGACTGCACCATCTGGGACGGCGGGGAGAACCGATTGACGTTCTGCGGTGGACGATGCATCTCGGGAGGGTAGTCACCATAAGGCTGAGGCTGGGACTGGACGGAATGCATCGAATGTATTGAATGCACGGAAGGCGCGTAGCCCGGCCCGGCGTAGCCCTGGCTCATCTGCATCTGCATCGGAGGAGCGTAACCAGGTCCAGGCAAAGGGACAGGTGTACCACTGCTATAGCCGTAGTACTCGGCTGGCGGGGGTTGGGCGAAGCTGGGGTGGGTATCGTGGGTATACATGACAGGCGACGCGACTGCGACTGCCGGCGTCACACTCGTGTTGAGACCTGCGCCATACGGGTACGGGTTGTACGCCGCCACGGTGGTATGTGCGCTCTGGCCGCTGTACACCGAATGCAGGCTCGCACGGGAGCTGTTACCGCCGAAGCGTGGATTCGGTGTGGGCAGTGGGGAGGATGGGTCGTCGAGGAGGTGGGAGGAGCGGCGGAAGGTCTTTGCGTCGAAATTGACAATGGACTCGCGAGCCCGAGCGTGGCGTTGACGGTTCCACTGTCTGAGCACGAATGCGACGAGCAGCCCGGCGATGGCGAGTCCGACGACGCTGCTGACGATGGCGGTGGCGATGGTGCTGACGCTCGCAGCGCTGGAGGGTGTGGTGCTGGGGGACGGGGAGGAGGAGGGTTTTGGTGCGGATTTGACGGCTGGGGACTTTGTCGCGGCAGGAAGGGAGGTTGTCGAAGAGGAGGGTAAGACGGAGCTTGTCGTGAGTAGACTCTGGGCAGAATGTATCAACACAGGTAACGAGGGACGAAAAGCGACGCACCGAAGAGCTAGACGGAAGGATAGGGCTCGAGGGAGACCAGGGAGTCGTCTGTCACAGCATATGCGAGGGGGGGGCGGTGCCAGCACTCACCAAAGGCAGCGAAGTAGTGGGCAGCGAGAGTGAAACGGGCAGACTGAGACTCGTCGATAATAACGGTGGGATGACCTTCGCCGTGGTCTTCACCGGCACCGTGGGTTTGACGACCACGGTCGTCGTCTTCACGGGCACGACAACCTTTGCAGTCGTCTTAACAGGCACGACCGCTTCTACGAGTGTATGCAGGGTTAGTGTCCATGGGGAGTCAGAGCCAACCGCAAACACAACGGCAGCGGTTTCCTCGGGCGAAAGTGCCAGCGGGGCATGGCCTAGCATTTGCAGGATTCGATGCAAATGGAAAAGGAACGTGGAGGGGCGGTGAGCTACGGAAGGTCGGAGGGAGCGAGTCGGGTGTAGTGGCAGAAGAGATCTCGAGAGGAGGAGAGACTCCTCCGAGCTTGGCGTCCTTGAACGACATGCTCGCCGTATCGAAGGCTGTGAAGAGGGCGTCTGCAGAGGTGGTTACGATCATGGCGGTTTGGGTTCCTGGCAGGTGTGAAGAGCGAGCAAAGATGGTGAGGAACAACGCACCTCGCAGAAGGTACAGTCGTTCTTCTTGTAGAGCGAGCGCAGACGCAGAGAGCAGACGTGCACGTCCGGTGTAGTGTTCTCCAGGGCCGGGCTTTGAGCCCTAGGCCCGGCCCGGCCCTCCCTCCGCAGGCCCGGCCCTATGCAGGGCAGGGCCAGGGCCGAGTAGGGCCGAGGGCCGGGGCTTGAGGTGCGTGCAGCCCTCGGCCCTAGGGCTGAGCCCTCTCCGGCCCTAGCTGCCGTCCGAGGTCCCGGAGGTCACAAGAGTGTGACATCGGCCGGCTTCGGGTCTTTCGGACGTGCATTAATTTAGTCCGAAAGTTCCCCAAATGGTCGATGTCTCGTCTAGAACGCGATATCGTGACTGATGAGTGATTGTCAGCACATCACAACTGTCACAACCTCGCAGACGGACGTTGCACGGCCATCTTGAGTACCAGCAGCACATTTAAGTGAATGTGGGTTATCAACTAGACAATACTTGCTAATTCACAGCAATTTGTAAGTTGTTTTTATTTTATTTGAGCCGTCACTCACTTCAGTCACAAAGTAGGGCCGAAGCCCTGGGCCCTGGGCCGCAACGAGCAGACGTGGCACGTCCGGTGGTTACATTCCAAGACAGCGTAGTCGCGCAGATCCAGCAGATACTGTAGTATTTTAAACAATTCGGCGGTCACAGGTACCGGGTCGGGGCGCCGAATTCTCTAGGCCACCCACAAGAATGTCAAAAAATTTCCGGCCCCTGCGGGGCATTTTTGGTGGGAGAGTGGGTGCACAATGCACTCCTATGGTGAGTTCACGCCCCCGGGTGCTGAGAATAGCCCATTTGACAGGTATTCTGACCGAAATCAGGTGGGTGGACGCCGAAAATTTTCGGCAGTCACAGTGAGCCATGGCTGGCGCCGAAAGCTCAATTTCGGCGCCGATGTCACAAGAAAAAGGCGCGCCGAATTGTTTAAAATACTACAGTAGCCTAGTCTTCGTCATCAGGGCCGGTGTTCGCAGCCTCTGTCGGTCTTGGGCTGAGCTCCCTGTGCTGGACGAGCACCGCCGCGACCTCCACGACCACGATGATTGCCTGTCCCTGCTTTCTAGGGCCGCGGGAGGGATGGGATTGAGTCTGAGCAACAGTGACAGCGGCCATGGATGTTGTGGTGAGGTTGTGAGCACTAAGCAAGAATGCGGCGGAAAGCAAGAGCAAGGCTGATGACGTCACGGTGATGATGCTCGCGTGATGACTCTTGCTCTCGACCACCACGACCACCATGTGTATTGCACCAGAAAACAACGACCAGCCCGCCTCAGACGTCCACTCACACCCTCTCGAGTCTCGAATACCAATTGCCGGCGAGCGGAACGATGGACAACTTGCAATGGATGACACGTATGACGTTAGTTATCACAAAGTATTATTTACTCATGAGCGGTGGTTTTGCTTTAGGAGTTTGTGGTTATTGTGTTGGTTGAGCTTTGAGGTTGAGTTTGTTATTGGTGGTTTGAGGTTGAGGTTTGAGGTTTCAGCACTGGTTTGGTGTGATGCCGGAGCTTCGAGCTTGTGGTTTTTCGTTGCTGAAGGGGAGGCAACACCCATTTGAATGCTGGCTGAGGTGAACGGTCGGCGCAACAGGCTACTGCAACAAATTGATATCAAGTCCATCATTCTCGGGCAACTCGGGTGAGGAACAAAATAAGCAAAGATTCCTCACGCAAGGAGACTGCTGCTTGGATTTTTACAGGGATGGAAAAGATATGGCTATATCTCATTTAGACACTTGAATGATGTGGCAAGGTCTGGTTGAACTGGATCAATAAATGTTTTGCGCGGGAGTCCAATTTGACGGGGAATTTTGATGCTATTTGCTTTATAATCGTCGAGAAGACCAGCCAGGCCGGAGATAGGTCCTTGAAGCCTTCAGCAGTGGGTAAAACTCAATGTCAAACCATCAACCCTCCGTGCTCAACCAGATCAAAAACCACAAACCACAACCCACAACGATGTTAAACCATCAACCACCGAGCGCTATGCTCAAGCACTTTTTATTTTGTGAAAACTGCTTTTATAGACACGACTGCATTGACGGAGGCTACGTGGCGCGTGCGCTGGATTTCGCCGAACGACTTGGTTCTAACCCTCTCGCAGTGCTTCGGCGGTTCCTGAATCCGAGAGTGAAGACTCGGGCCTGTTTCGGACCCTCCAGTGCTTCACTTTCGAATGACCCAGTGCGTCTTGTCTTTCCCTCGAATCCCTCTCCTCACCGTGCCCTCCAGATGGTCCTTCGCCGCTCGACTCCAATGCGTCATCGTTCCACGCTCTGGCCATTCGAGGCCATCGTACCGTGCATTTCCGCACCGGCACCGTCGTCAAAGCCTGACTCAATTCTTGTAGCAAAGCCGCTTCTCAGACGGATTTGGATTTGCGAGGGCAGCAGTGCCGATATCGACGAGGTAGTTCTGGTACGCCGGCTACGTGCCGCTCGTCTACTACTTGCTCATATTCTGCAGAGTTAGTACGAGAAGTGTGCGAGTGCGACTGGGCGAGTCGCACTTTTGATCGTCAGTTGCACTTATGAGCCCGTTCCTGTGCGACTGCGACTGGTTTAGTGCGACTGGGTTGCCGTGGTCGCTTGACGAAATCATCAGGCGGATCGAACGGCCGGCGCTGCCGTCACGGGTGACGGCGGGGTCACATCCATCATCAGTCAACATCCTCTTGCTTCCCGACTGCCACGTCACCGACGACGCTGGCCGCCCCTGCCTCTCCCGCGCCGTGTACGCCCTCTGTGCTCCTATGGACAGCCATACTGACACCCTCCCCTTAGTGCTGCCATATGTACCTCGGTAATATTCCCAGTAAGTGCCCGGCCTCCTCCATCGCCTCTGTCCTCTGACTAGCCCTCACTTAGCCATCCTGCACGTTAACGGCCACCTCCGCGTTCGCTCATGGATAGGATTTGGCCGGGTATCCTGGAAGTAGGGTCATGAGTGGAGCTGGAGGCTGTCGGGTGCGTGCTCATGGCTCATTTGTGTCTATTGGCATCTAATTTCTGTTATTTAGACCAATACTCTTCCCCGGCAACTCCCTCCCCTCGGCATTTCCCTCCCAGGCTGTCCCTGGGCGTTCAATAATCTTGGCCGCTTTAACCTGTCCGTTGAGGGAATGCCCGTAGCCTGATCATGGAGCTCATTATAGATCAACGGTGGAAATTCGTAGAGCGAACGCACGGCAGAATTGCATGGTATTTGCGGGGTGCAGGCTTAAGACGCAGGTGTCGCTGTGCTCAACCGAAATCCCGTCAGGAAGGCGCCCATCATTCTCGACAACGAATTTCAGGTGCTCCTCGTTAAGACTCATTGGAATGGGAATATAAATATGCTCGAGGGAGTTGTCGGATCCCGCTTGGGAGCAACCAACATAGTAAATCTTGCCGAATTGGTTCGGGGCCTGGGTTCTTGTCAGTTCTATCCAGAATTGAACATTAAACATACATTCCGAAGCAACGCCAATATTGCGACGCTGGAACAGTCTTTCTTGGGGCATTTTGCGTTAGAAATGCGCGAGTAGAACCTGTCAAGATTATCAAGAGACTGATCTGCAATCGCAACGGCGCCACGAACCGTAAGAGAATGCTCCCGACAGAGCTTGCTTCCTTTTCGTTTGCGTCGAGCACATGATGCCACAGCTGAAGCATGGCCTCAGAATCAGCCTCATACCGCTCACAGTCTGCGAACAGCTCATCCGGCACCAGCTCGCATACGCGAACACCGTTGCAGTGGTGGTGAATGCGCTTTGCTCGAACTCCAACCGTTAAATCATCAGAGAAGCCATAAACAACCGTATCACCGCCCTTGTGCCCGCCACCAGTCGCCTTCCACGAATCCTGGTCCTATCACGCAGTTAATACGAAACCGAACAAGAAGGATATCACCTACTTCGTTCTTGATGATTCGCTGAATACTCATAGGATTTTTTGCTCCCGGCTTCGATTTAAAAAGGTGTGCTGACTCTGAAAGATCAAGCCGGTATGCTACGTCGTCATCTACGGTCCAAGTTGACGGCGCCTTGGTAAGAGGTATGATTCGCTCGACACTGTGTTCGCGGGTGATATGGATGCGGGTGCTAGGCTGCTTGCCCTTCCCCTTGCCCTTGCCAGTGTGCAGAGGACGTCCTAGAAGCCCAGGGTGAGTGCAAGTTGTTTCACAAAAAAGACTCGGACCTCGGTGCCGCTCAGGTTGCATCGGGGGCTCAATCGGCATAAAATCTGGGACGGGTGATGTGGAGCGAGTGCTAGCATACGAGGGGAGGAGATCCGGCGAGGATGAGCGTCGACTCGACGCATTCCTCGAGCTTGCGATGGACCCAGCACGAGTGTGAGGAGGAGAGGTGGCCGCAGAGTACGAGAATCCAGATGCGCGGCTCTGCGAGCGGGATGGAGGGCGAGACGAATAGACAGAGGATGCACGAGAAGATGCGCGTGAACAGATCGATGGGCGGGACGCTGACGGAGCCTTTGATAGTGCATACGATGCGAACGCACCAAGGCAGACCCACTCTTGGGCATTATCCAGCGAGAAGAAGCCATGATCGATGTACTGTGGAGGAACGATCTGGACGGTGTCAGATGATTCCTACTCGAATCGATGATCAACGCACCAGAGCCCGGAAGTCGACCAACTCGGAGCGGCGAATGCCGTCAATATCGACCTCCGTTCGGGTTCTGGCGTCGACGGGGCACGAAAAAAGTTGGAACCCATTAGCGGTTATCCAAGATGAGGGATCTTCAAGGGAGAAGAACGGGTCGTGGCCGGGCTGAGCAACTGCTGGAGGGAATGCCTGTGTAGAAAGACTCGTTCAAGCGGGGAAATTGATGGGATAAGTTACTCACAAAGGTGCGATATGAGACCATATCACGACGAGTGAGCTCTAAAGCAACCTCTTCATCGAGCATGAGTACTGCAAGAACAGTCAAGAAGTAACACTGGCAAGGCAAGAGAATAATCACCAGTTTGCGAGGAAGTAGATGCAAGGAAAGAGAGAGTAGAGCGCACCGCAGGATGCCGTTGTAGAGCCTGAATGGATGTCTCTTATATACAATTCCAGGGCCAGAGTGGAATATATGGGGAAGACAAACACGAGTGCAAGTCTTAGCGTCGAGCTCAAGTCATTTGGGTCAGCAGTTCAAGGTCTGGGGGGAGATAGAGCTCATGTTTTTCATTCTCTGGACATGAGGCACATAGCGACAATAGGAGAGGAACCGTCTAGTCAAATTCAGTGCGCCAAGAGTGCAACATGCGTCAAGTAGCGCGACAATGCGGCACCATGCGTGATGGGAACTGGTCCTGATGCTCCGGAGCTAAGTGCCGGCTGTGTCTGGCGGCCTTTAGATCCCCGTTGTCAGTGCAAGCCTCGTTGTCTTGAGAGAGAGAGAATCCAGGTTGCCGAGCATGCAGAGAGGTGATGGATGAAAGCAGGCTGCAGATCACATTAATCAGGATTTGATAGGCGCCGCCTCGCGGCAACTGGACCGCCGAATGCACAGTCGCACTTTTTGAACATGGGTCGCACTTTTCTGAACATCAAAGTGCGACTCGGCTGCCATCAGTGCGACTGGCCGAGTCGCACTCGCATGTTTTTCGTCCTCCCTCTATTCTGCAGTGTCCGCGACGCCATGAAAGCTTGGCATCATGATCACCTATCCGGACACCCTTCGTCTTGCCCTTCTCCATCGCGCCAAAGCTCCCGGCGTGTGTGCCTCGCACCCTCCCTGGGCTCCGCATGTCCACCCGTCCGGCTACCACGGCCAGCAAACGACCGAGAAGGTGCCACGTCATCGCGTCGCATGGCTCGCGGATACCGACGTCTGCGTTCCGCAATAGCAGAATGGGCTACGAGGCCCTGCCTAGCCTTCCCGTTACTTCTTCCGACCCATACACACGCCGGCATTTCTCTGCCGGCGTATATCCACCCTCTCTCGCACGCCATGGCCTCCAATCCCAGTACACCCTTCGAGCAGTACCACCTCGCCTGTCGTGCGCAGCGTCGCCATCTCTCAACGTTGCACCATCCGCCCGAGCTGCGCCGGACCAGGGCCACTTTCCCGAATCGAATGCCCGGCGGCGGACGATGGGTAGAAGTGCCGTCCTCATCGCTTGAGTGTGTATCCTTCCGCTCGGTCCGGATACATCCTCTCCTCCCCGTCGATGCATCCCCCCAACCGCATTGCCTCGTCGTCATCCTTCGTGACCATCGAGTTCCGCGCCATTTGGCTCGCGCTGACACATTTATACAGTCAACTTGACCGACCCTCTGTAGGCGATGGACTGTGGATCTTTGTCGGTGCAGGTACCGCCATGGGGGTGAGCATATACGTCCTCGTCCGCCCTTCCTTTCCTCGTGTTCTTTCCTTTCCTTTTTTCCCGCCCCTTCTCATCTACGCTTTCCCGTCTCTTTCAGTCGTTTTCGTCGTTCTCGCCAGCGTATGGGCACTCTATCGATGTGGGCGGGCGTTTCGTTATCCGCTCGGGATGCGTCGTCTGGACGTCTCGCTCGTGAATGATGCTGCAAGACGACGACGTTGGTGCCGCTCTCCCCCTTCTTTAACCCTTCTTCTCCGTCCAGTCGTCGCCACTTTGCGCGTCCGCTCGTACTGAATCATCCTCTCCAGTGCCGATGACCCTCTTCTCCCACGGAGAGAATTCTGCTTGCTTTCCAGGACGCGGGCACGACTGAACCTCCAGTTGCGGAGGAAGTGCTCATCACGTTCGATTGGGGAAGGCGCGCGGGGGATGAATAGGGGTCATGGGTGAACGAGAGGACGGGCCTGGATGCACTGTCGCGGCCCGCGGACGCTGCGATACACCAGTCCTCTTATCCTACTAACTTCGTCCTTCATATCATACCTTACCTCTCCATACTTTATCTATCTATTCTCTGTATTTCGACCATTCCTCTCGCGTATATCCTTCTCCGTCGCGCATTCCGAGTCGCTTCATTTATATTGAGCCACTTCGTTTATGCTGAACCACTTCATTTATATATTGCAGAGAATCGAGCTCGAGTATGGGACAAGAAATACTGCTTCAAAAGCAGACGACACACAGGGAAAGAGAAAGATACGAAGAAAGGTATGAGATCGAAAGGAAGATACGAAGAGTAGTAGTTCAGCAGCCCCGACGCATGGGCACCCCACCCTTCGCCTGTTCCGCCTCCTCCATATCGTAGGCGTACCCAGAGGACCTATAGGAACCCCGCTGGGCTCGTTGCAGGCACATGGGTACTCCTCCCAGGACCCATTGTCTTCGCCTTCACCGCCGAGTCGAAGTGGTAATGGTGGGCGGAATGACGTCCCGCGGAGGGCTTGAGACATCGCGAGATACGGGTCGCTCGGCGGACTACCTCTTCTTCTTCTTCTTCGCCCCCATCCTGCCCGATACAAGTCCATCTGTGGATAGTGGACGCCCTGGTGTAGAGTTGGGGCAGGGAAGGCGGTGCGGAAGACAGTCCCAGACGCAGAGGATGTGAGACTGAGACTGACTCGCTCGGCGAAAAGGGAACGAGCGATGACATTCCGCAGCCGGCCTGAGACATCGGGCAGGCAATGCGACGAGCGGGCAGTGCGTCGTCGTCGTCGTCGAGGGTATGAGCGGCGGAGAGTCCATAAGAAGAGAGACGCAGAACGCGACAGACACCGCTCCTATACGTCCTCGTCGTCGAAAGTGCAGGGAAAGAAAGCCCCGTGGCTGTGGACAGAGTGGCAGAGGAGACGATGGGGGAGCCACGCGATGGATTGAGAGGGTCGAGAACGCAGCAGAATGCGACTCGGAGACGTCGAAAAGCGATTCGGCGGCAGTCACCATTCCACCAGCGACATCCCTCCAAACCGGCAAGAGACCGAGAGAGCGCATGCGGTACACGTCCGTACACACTGAGGACGACCCAAGCTGCCTCCGAATCGCGAAAACCACCGTCGCCCCGAGTCGTACGATATTCCATGTCGTACAATATTCCATATGCTCCCGTCCAGCGCGGGCTGCACTCGAACGACCCGAGCTGGAGCTCAGGGAGAGCCCGTACTACAGTCCTCCGGCCCACCATGTCCGAGGATGTGCGTCTGGCGAAGGCTGGGGATGTTTTCGCTTTCGTGGCGGCGGACAGCGATACGACGGCGTGGGCGACGAGCGAGTCGCTGTATGGAAAGGCGCTGAAGAGGTCGGCGGGGAAGGCAGGAAGGAGTGAGGCGAGGCGAGGCGAGGCGATGAGGTATGGGCTGGGAGGGCGGTCTTGGTAGCGACGGTGCTGGACGGTGACTCCGCGACGTTTGTGGGCTGGCGAAGGCAGCTGGTGTCGTTGGGATTCGTCGAGAATCGGGTGGCGTTGCGGCTCAGAGTCTGCTCGCATGTCTGGAGCCGACGGACGACCCATCCACAGTGGCCATGACGACGACGACTCGGACGTTACGTCTCGCGGGAGTGTTGGCTAGAGATCCGTGAGAGGACGGCGGGCACGACTGTAGGCAGGCGTGGGTTCGTGCATGGACTCGAAGGGGACGATAGGTCTTCCGGGACTTGGCTGGGAGCAATGTGAGCGCAGGGAAGCAGAGAATCAAAAGTATGCGCACCATGAAACACGCTAAATGCTATGTGAGAGGGTCGCTGTACGATGGTCAACCCAGCCTGCTGAGGCGAAGTCGCCGAAGCCATGAGGATGGCGCTTGGGCAGGTAACGACCGCGGGTCTTCCGTGCCAGTGGATAGCGCGCAGTCGAGGGCAATGGGAAACGAAGACTGAATTGAAGCGCACATCGTCAGTGGCGAGAAGAGGAGGTGACCTATGAGACGCACGACTCGGATCCTCCACGCTCCTGGAGTTGAGCTCGAGTCTCGAAGAGCCGGGGAGCCTGATCGAATCTGCACGACTGCCGTCCTAGTTTCGCCTCAGGCTGGTTCGTCGACAACGGCAGCCATGTCGACAATTCGTGCTCGCCAGCGGTATAGCGGCTTAGGGTAGCGCGAATGTGGGGAGGTAGTAGCGTCATGACGCGAAAGCGCGAGAGTGAGCGGAGAGGCAAAGGGTGACTCATCCGGATCATCATCTCTTGTTCCCGACTCCGACCACGACCTGCGTTCCAATTCGTCCGGCCGACGACTAGGGTTTGTTAGCCGCGAATAACCGTGTATGGGCTCGTCCCGAGGTGATACCACCAAATGCCAGGAAGATGCACCTCCACTGTGTTGGCACCTGATTAGGGCTCGGCACCGACAGCAAGTGACGACTTCTGACACGAACCACCATGAAGCCCAACTCGACGCCATGCCTGCCCCCAGAGCTTGAGCGCCTGCTCTTCCGTACTGCAGCGCTAGTCTCTCCTTCCGATGCGCGGACATTCCTGCTCGTTGCCTTTCGCGTTAAGGAATGGTGACGACGCTTTCCCGACCTGCGGCTTTCGAAGACTAACGACGTGTAACAGGGTGGAACCACTTCTTTATCATAGCCTCGTCATTAGATCCCCTACCTACTCGAGGTCGCACATATCCGACACGATACCGAATCTCACCCGCAAGGCCTTCGACGCCTTCGACGCCCTCGTGGATAGTAAATCGCCGTCGTTCTTAGCCGCCTCCGTGCAGAATCTTCTGCTTGTCCGCTTGTCCATCGAAGATGTCTGCCTAATCCTCAGCATCTGTTCTGGAGTGAAGGACCTTTTCGTCCTCCCTAGCAGCGCGAAACACGACGGCGCACTGGACTCGCTCATTGGACTACAACGGCCGAAATGCAAAGTCAGCCAGTTCTTCGACCTGGAGATCTCATCAGCTCTTGCCACACAGCTCACGCTGGCGCATCTTACACATCTCGAGATCTTTAACGAGGATCGCCACAACGCGGCTGAGCTCATCCACATGTGGCTCGAGCTCCTCGCTCTCCCCGCACTCACCCACCTCGCCTGCTCCTGGTATCACTGGGAGGCGCTCCCGCCAGAAAAAAACCGAAGCCACTTTGACTGCTCTGTACCCATCTGGCGCGCTCCGCGCCTTCATCATAATTTCTTACTCTCGCGGTCCGGACCCAGATGAAGTCAACGCGATCATCGACCGACGGCTCAAATCCGATCCAGGATTTGTCCTATCCCCCGCCGGTATCGGTCCCTGGGACATCGACTAGATCAATGGAATCACTGGAGGGGACGACCTTTGGGCCCGCGCAGACGAGTTAATCGGAAAGCGGCGTGCTGGGGAGCTCGGCCGTGAGTCGACTCTTTATAGGGCAACACTCAGACTGATGGTTAGCATTGATTCCTGGGCGACAGATACAAGTTACCAGCTGGGCAGGATGAGTGAGAAGCAATAATACACCGCGCTGCCGTTCTTCGATACGAGTTGAAGAGCGGTTGCCGAGCTCATGTCATTATAATTCAATCCTTTGAAGAATCAAAGGAATCAACTCGGAATACCCATTAACCCGCGACCTTCCTCTAAAACCGTGTTAACCCATCAAATTAGAATACCCCCCATTCGTCTGCAAGAGCCACAACCGCACGAAGAGGGTACCCGCCCGATCCCAAGTCGCTCGCCAATTACTCGGGTGTTCTCCGCTTGAACGGCTCACTTTACAATTCGACCCGGATAATGCCCTTGACGAGATCTTATCAGGCACACCTCCCGCACGCAATGTCCGGGCTCTCAGCCTCGTAGATATTCCCGGCATAGACCCAGTGCTGAGGCTTTTCCCGAATGTGCCCAAATTAACCGCGTGGATAGATCTCTATGAAACCACCAAAAAAGCCCTCCACTCTCAGGTACGTCGTAGCTGTATCAGTGTCGCACCTTCCTCACATGATACAGATTTGGAAAACTATACGCCAAATTGCTGGAATGGGGCCAACCTTACTTGTCTCGCTCTCTTTGCCGCTCATTGTGGAGATTGAAAGTGCGGGTTCTGGGCACTACGAGCCTGAGCGAGAGTGATGACTCGGATGTCTTCGAATTCTTTAGTTCTTCGGCCGAGTACACCGCCTTCCTCGCGGAAGCACGCACACGCTGCCCGGGTCTGAAGGATGTCTGGATTGACATACACTCCCAGGGCCTTAGCTGTTCATTGGCGCCAACATCCTGACGGGCGGGTTTCACAGGAGGTAGGAAAGGATAAAGGTAACCAAAGATATCGGCGCTATCATCCCGTCTTATTTTTTTTTTCACCAGGCACGATAGAACAAATGCGCCGCATGAAAGAAAACGCGTGAAGCAGGTCGTTGTCGTTGGAACGATTGTTTCTTGGAACCCGTCGATGTTGTGCAATGTACATATAAGATCTTTTCGTGAAATTGGTTCAAATTGAAAGCAGTTGACTCCGAGTCTCATACTGGGTGGGACTCGGACTAGCATGAGCGCGAGAAGCGATATGGAACGGAAGTGCTTCAGCGCACTGTAGTCTGTAGCAGCATAACGGCGTGTATTTTCCGCGTAGAAAATTTTGCCAGACGCTTCTTCAGTGAGCTAGTTCTATTTCCTTCCGCCACACCTAAACGATATACTAAACGACGGAGTAGTAAATCTTGCATTATTCGACGGGTAACGCGGCGTTACACTCCATCACCATCGAATGGGGTTGCTTAGTAACACGCCCGCATCTTGACCGCGACGTCCGCCGCGACCTTACATATCGCTACCGTGAACCGACGAGTAGCAGACACTACGACCGTGGGTTAGTATCTCCCTGACGCCGTCAGACTCTAATAATGGCATCGCAGCGGATGTCGGGGGATACACATACGAGCCTGCCACCCCATGAAGCTGCATCGAGCGCACGTAACTAACCCACGACTTGGTCAGCGCATACGGGATGCTCGTCAAAATGCATGTACTCGTTCGTGGTTCTGAAACCCCGCGACGATTCGGCGTCTAATGACGAGCAGCGTCCAAACGCGCTACACCACAGCCTTCCACACGGACGAATACGTGAATTCCTTGAACAGAGACGGCGGAGGAGCTTACCCATGGCGGTCTGTTATGTGCGTTGCTAACCCTCTGCGTTTTCACGCGTTTACTGACTCCCCGTCTAGTCCTTGTTGGCGAGCTCCAGCATTCGAAAGTCTCTTCGAATACCGGTCCGTCTCCCCGGGTGGGCCTATCACCGCAGCCCAGCGGCTCACCAGCGGCGGGACCGACATCGCGATAAACTGGGCTGGTGGGCTGCACCACGCGACGTCCGTGTTCTGCTTCTCGCGTCCTCGTTAAGGGCTCATTCCGTTCTCAGCCACCCCTTCTCCGACTGCAGAAACGCCGTGAAACTGCGTTTCCTGTACTAGTACCTGTCCCAGCACATCGGATCTTCCTTTCGACACGACGATACCGGTTCGCGGGCAGCAGCGGGGGCGGCAGAAGAGTGTGGGGGAAATTGGAATTGGCCGACACTCTAGGCGGGTACGGTACGTCCACCTCATGTCGCCGTTGACGCTCTTCTCACTCTCTTAAGCGACCCGTGCGGGTAGTGGTAGTGGTGCCATTCTCCTCTCAGACCCGCCTGCAAAACTCGCTTTCGACCCCTCCCACGCTTTCAACTCCTCTCTCAATCCACCCCCGCCGTCCATCGTGAACGCAGCTTTGTCTCTTCGCGTCCGGCGTACTCCCGGATGCTGGGTGGCCCTAGCTCGGCTCGACTGGCCAGTGGACGATGCGAGGAGAGATGCCACGTCATCATGTCGACTGGCAATGGATCACCTTTCCGAGCCTTTGGACGAGGTGGATGGGTGCCCGCAGTGGATGCGACGCAATCTGCGCTGAGAACGGACGCGATTTCGGGGGGAAGGCGCAACGGCATCTAGCAGCAGCCACCTCGCCGCTGCCAGCGCGCCCACCATTCCGCACCCTCAAGATACCTTCGCAATCCCCAGCTCTCGTCCCCCGACCTCCTTCCCTGCGGTTACCCCTCGACTGCCCCCGTTCCATGTCAAGTCGACCCTGGGGTACTGTGGGTGGACCGTCCGTTGTCAAGCGGATACTGGGGTATCGCGACTGTCTCCATCCTCCGTCGCACGGCCTTTCCCCTCGGCACATGGGTAGAGGGATGAGCCAGTGGTGGGCAAGCTGGAACGACGGGCTTGTGCGGAGTAGTCAGGACGAGCTGGAGCGACTATCGCGGCTCGTCTTCCGGACCCGGAATCGCGTGTACGCGCGACGGCAGATATTCCTCCCCTTTTGCGAGCTGCAGGAGGCTGTCGATGCAGCTGAATCTGTCACCAACGCCCGTCTTTACGCGCGCGGGCTCACCCTCAGCGGCAGCCACCCACGTTCCTACCTCGCCCGTGTCCTTGACGCAGTCCACCCGGGTTATCCCACCGTCGTCTCTGCTTCCATTCACCGACTGGCCTCGACCGCCGCGCCGCTCATTGCTCCTCGCGAGGTCGATCTTCCGTGGCAGCCTCAGAAAGCTCGCACACCGGCGTAGGGTATTGCAGGCAATGCAATGCTTGCGTGGGTGGCTCGGTCATCCAGGAGAAGACGTGCTTGCAGAACGAGCTCGATGATTCGCGGATACTGCGATACATTTACCTACTTACTCAGCGGTCGCTATTCACAGTACGATACATTCTGCCTACGCTATGAGCTACTTATACCTTCTTCCTTCTTCGTTTGTAGAGAGACGTAGAGTTCGAGTTGGCTGCGGCTTACTAGACGACCGCGTGTATGCGTGTGTGGGCCGGGCTCATCGTAGTACTAGTCCGTTACTCGCTATTCAATGTACTCATATGGCCAGGTAGAAAGCACACAATGGACTGGATTCGGTTAGTAAAGATTTGTATTCATTGTCGAGTGGCGTACAAAGAACTTGGGTGCTTGAGCAAGGTCTGCGAGCCGGTCAGACGTAGCGAAAGAGAGGACGAGGACGAGAACATCCTTGCCAACGCCCACCTGCGCACGAGCCAATTGAGCTTCATCGCATTCTCGTACGCCTCCCGAAGAGCTGGCGTCGTCGCGACCGCAGAGGCACCTCCCGCTCTTTGCGTCCCGTCGAAAATCAATGGACGCCCCCAACGCGCAAACTTGAAGGGACCGCGTGGACCCTGAGCGTGCGAGCGGCCACGGTAGACCACCTCGATGAGCATCGGGTCGGCAGTGGATGGCGGGTTGGAGCAGAGGAAGGCCGAGAGCGAGGGTGAGAAGAGGCCTGGGACTGATTAGAACGGAGTCCAGGAGGTGTGGGTGCGGAGAGTGACCGCGAAGCGACGGATGCGAGGTGACGGCGGAATGGAATGGAATGGAGCTTGTGAGTTGGCGCAGGGGTGACGACTTGGGGGTGTATCCCTGCGTGTCCGTCGGTTCGTTTGGTGGAGGGAAGTGCATTGGTACTGCTTCAGCGACGAGCCTCGCATTGAGCTCTGGCGACGAGCACGGGCTGCAGTCAGACGACGACCCGTAGGATCCACCAAACGAGCGATTCGCGGGCCATTCCTATGACATTATTTATCACAAAGTATTATTTACTCATGCTCAGTGGTTTTGCTTTCGGAGTTTGAGGTTATTTTGTTGGTTGAGCTTTGAGGTTGAGTTCATTATCGGTGGTTTGAGGTTGAGGTGGGTGGTTTCAGCACTGGTTTGGTGTAATGCTCTAGCTTCGAGCTTGTGGTTTGCTCGTGGCTGAAGGTGACTCAACACCTATTTGAATACTGACTGAGGTGAAAGGTCGGCGCAATGGGCTACTGTAACAAATTGATATCAAGTCCATCATTCTCGGGCAACTCGGGTGACAAACAAAATAAGGGAAGATTCTCTTCGCAAGGATACTCTTGGTTGGATCTTCATAGGGATGGTAGAGACATGACTATGTCTCATCTGTATGCTTGAAATCCCCGCCAAAGTCTAGCTGAACTGGATTAATAAATGTTTTGCGCGCAAGCCCAAATTAATGGGGAATTTGATGAAATTTACTTTATGATCGTTGAGAAGACTGGCCATACCAGAGATAGGACCGTGAAGCCCACAGTAGTGCACAAAACTCAAACTCAAACCATCAACCTCAATGCTCAACCAGATCAGAAACCAAAAACCACAAACCACAACAATGTCAAACCACCAACCACCAAGTGCTATGCTCAAGCAGTTTTTATTTTGTGAAAACTGCTTTTATACTATGATCCCTCCGTTACAGGAGCCACCGGTATACGCATGAGAGTGAGAGGCGGGAGGTGGAGGGAAGACTGCGACCGGTGTAACGGAGAACGAGAGTCGTCCGCGGGTATCTCTTGCGCTGGCCTGGCCCTGGTCCATCCACCTCCTCCACCAGCATTAGACGACGTGTTATCGCCGAGACGGAAGAGGCTACAAGCACCGTCAGCGACACTCTGAACAACATTAATCACCACCGTATCCTGGTGGTTATGATGCTGTCGTCCTTCATGAATAGACGCTGCGCTGGGGGTGGACGGGCATCGATGGCGGTAGGTCGAGAATGACATCATACCGTGTGATGTGCGTCCGGCGCCGAGTAGCGTGGGCAGCACTAAGGAGGTTATCCATGGTGCGGCTGAGCTGCTGATTCCTCGGGGTGGTGGGCCAACGGGCGAGGAGTGACGCATGCAGCAAGGGAAGAGCGGGAGCTGGTGCGGCAGGATGTGGTTGGAGCGGAGGAAGCTAGGCCGAATCAGGATGTCACCATGCTGTCAGTGCACCGGCGATTGGCGTCATCGCCGGTGCGCATCCTTGGCCCTTGGGTGCGACGCCGGCGACAGGACAGATCCCGCGCCGCTATAGGGCAGCACTACATGTTGCTATGTCCATTGGCGCCAATCTAAAGCAGCATTGGAGCAATTCGATAAGCAATGTACGTCGCACTGACTGACTCGCAGCTATTATTATGCATTCATGCTGCCAGGCTGCTGCCAGGCTGTCAGTGGCCTTGAGGATTACACGCTGTGACCTCGAGGATCACACGCTGCGACCGAACTCTCATCCGTCCTTCATCCCACTGCTCGACCCGGCCCACCGAAGCACCAAGAATGCCTAGAACCATGGGAAACAGCAATCACATGCCAGACAAAGGTGGAGCATCAGCGGAGACTAGTCCGCAGCGGTGTGTGCCTGTAAAATTGATCCAGAGATCCGGGCTCATCCTGGTGTTCCCCAGCTATTACTCCTGGTTCGGAGCAACCTTTAACACCACTACCTTCACCCGATCTCAAGTCGAGGCCGCCTTTGCACTGGTTGTCGACGACATCATTCAGTGCCTCATCAACGATGGTGCACTGAGTGGAGATGTCAAGAATGATATGATCTTCCAAGGCAGCCCACTGCTCAAAACAAGAGGGCTTTTCCTGGAGCTGGATTGTCACCCAAGAGATCACAAACTCATCTTGTCCCTCCTTCGAGCCATCTCCCATAAGGACACTCAGGCCACTCTGGAATTCCTGCTCAGTCCTGCCTTTGAGAAATTCAAGCTGAATCCTGGAGACTACATTACTCAGTTTGCTGATGGCTGCCTTACAAGAACACAAAAAATATGTGCCGGGGCTAAGCTTGTCTGGCATGAGCTGCAAGAGGTCCAATTTGCAGTCCCTAGTTCTATCTTCCAGCTGCTTGATAGGTTTTCAGACATTGCCGAGGTATGGCTTTGGCCCCATCTGTGCTTGATATTGAATCTGCCCAGATGTACATAAACAATGAGAAGGACTTGCAAACTCTGATGGACAACCTTGCATCCTCCCTGATACGAGCCAACACCGTGCTTCTGGCAAGAGAATACTACAGCAACCAGGTCACTGAGAGTAGCAAGAAGTTGACAAAGTAGGTCTTGTCATTATTATTACTATACAAGCTCAATTTTGCAGACTGCTAGTTAATGGAGCTTTTGAAATTCACAGTCTGCATGTTCAAATCCCGAGAGCTTACACTGGGCTACAACCCGGGGTCAAAGAGGGAATCCAAAATTTTGGTAATCAATTGAAGGCAGCTCTGCAGATTCATAAGGTGGGTGTTTAAGAAATGTGTTTATTTTTCCACATTGACACCCCACAATTTGTTTTAGCAGGAGTTGTGTCAATCGGCAACTGCAAGCATATACCAAATACTGGGGAACACATTGGTCTGTACTGTACTTTAACTTTCCAATACTTTGCTCAACAGTGGTCTTTTAGTCACAGCAGTTGACCTATGTTGCCAAAGCACGTTTTAATGGAGTGGACAAGCTCACTCGACGAGGGTGTACACTGCAGACCAGGGAGAACATCCTCTCTTGTCTTCAAACCTGGGCTCTAGATGTATCTTCGGTTGCATCTGACTCCATTTTCTGGCTTAGTGGCATGGCTGGTACGGGCAAATCCACTATTGCATACACTCTCTGTGAGTGGCTGCAAACACAAAGACGACTTGGTGCATCTTTCTTCTGCTCTCGAAATGAAGAAGACACCAGGTCCCGCAAGTCTCTTGTTTCAACTATTGTGCGCCAGCTCCTGTCTGAATACAAGCCCCTGGTAGCTAGCCTTCAAGGGATCAACCTTGAGAGGTTCAATGATATCTGGGAAGGGGATATTGACAAGCTCCTTGTTGAACCCTGGGCTGCGATGAGGAGGTGTGGTTTTGATCCACCACCACTGGTAATTGTCATTGATGCTCTGGATGAGCTGGAAAACGACTCTGGTGCCCAGTTCATCAAGGACCTGATCACTGCATTTGCTGGCACTCCATTACATGGGCTCAAATTCCTCCTCACCAGTCGTCCCCATCCCAAAATTGTGGAATCTTGCCATGCAGTGAAAGCACACTTTCGGTTGGAAGATATTGAGAAAAGTGATGCCGAGGCCGATATTCGCTGCTTTTTGCAAGTAGAACTGCCAAAACTTGGAGATAAAATTGAAGCCATTGTAAGAGATTCTGCCGGGGTCTTCATATATGCTGCAACCATTGTGCGGTACCTCTCCCCGAAAGGTGTGCCACCAACGGCAGGCCAACAAGCAAAGCAGCTGGACCACATTCTGGAAAAGGGAGCTGGACAGGTGATAACAGGCAAAGATCAACTTGTGGATGCTCTTTACAATCGGGTCATTGAAGAGGTGCTCCAAAATAGTTTTACAGCAAAGATCTGTGAGCGTGTTCTATACGCAGCTGTGACAGCACGACAGCCTCTGACAGTTCAGGCACTTGCCCCACTTGTGGTTGATGCATCAGAAGAACCTAGTGAGGCAGCTGTGGCTGACAATGTTCTTGCTGTCAGAAACAGCTTGGGCAGTCTCCATGCTGTGCTCTATGTCTCTGAGCGAGATCACAAGATTTATGTATATCACAAGTCCTTTGATGATTTTATCATCAACCGCTCAAGGCTGGCAGAGCAGGCTGCATCATATTTTGTGGACCGCACACGAGAGTGCTTTAACATCTTGGACAAATCACTCAAGTTCAACATCTGCAACCTTGTCACCTCATATTTACAAGACACTGAAGTGGAAGGGCTGGCTGAGCGAGTTGCAGCAATTGAGCCTGATATTAAATATGCCTCTCAACATTGGGCAAGCCATCTTGATGCAGTGCGACACAGTGATAAAGCTGCTGAAGAGGTCGCTGCATTGCTATTGTGGTTTTGTAAGCTCAAGGTTCTATTCTGGATGGAGATAATGAACCTCTGGAAGGTGGACTGCCGTTATGCAATACAACAAGCTCGTGGCTGGGCTCTCCAGGTATGTAGCATCAGTAATGTGGCAACATTTGTTTTCTAAAACAAACATCAGATTCCAGGCTCCAAAGTACTGAATGAATACACCGCAGCAGTTCAGCGACTCTGGGCAGTGTTCATATCTGGTGCAACATCGGCTTGCACACCACATCTCTACCTGAGCTGCCTGTCAACAGAAATTGGCAGTTCTGAGAATCTGGAGGCATGGAGGCATAACTTTAGTGGCCTAGGGTTCGTGAGGTGTGATTCCCTAATATACAGTATTCCACTGGTGCAGATGGATGGGCACAGCGACACGGTCCAGTCTGTAGCCTTCTCGCCTGATGGGGCCCGCATTGTGTCTGGCTCCGACAACAGAACTGTGCGGATCTGGGATGCAGCCACAGGCAAGGAGCAGCAGCGCCTGCATGGGCACAGCGACACGGTCCGGTCTGTAGCCTTCTCGCCTGATGGGGCCCGCATTGTGTCTGGCTCCTCTGACAGAACTGTTCGCATCTGGGATGCAGCCACAGGCAAGGAGCAGCAGCAGTTGGATGGGCACAGTAATGGGGTCAACTCTATAGCCTTCTCACCTGATGGGGCCCGCATTGTGTCTGGCTCCAACGACGAAACTGTGCGCATATGGGATGCAGCCACAGGCAAGGAGCAGCAGCGCCTGCATGGGCACAGCGACACGGTCTGTTCTGTAGCCTTCTCGCCTGATGGGGCCCGCATTGTGTCTGGCTCCTCTGACAGAACTGTTCGCATCTGGGATGCAGCCACAGGCAAGGAGCAGCAGCGCCTGGATGGGCACAGCTACACGGTCCGGTCTGTAGCCTTCTCACCTGATGGGGCCCGCATTGTGTCTGGCTCTGGTGACAAAACTGTGCGCATCTGGGATGCAGCGACAGGCAAGGAGCAGCAGCGCCTGGATGGGCACAGTGACTGGGTCAACTCTGTAGCCTTCTCACCTGATGGGGCCCGCATTGTGTCTGGCTCCGATGACAGAACTGTGTGCATCTGGGATACAGCCACAGGCAAGGAGCAGCAGCAGTTGGATGGGCACAGTAATGGGGTCAACTCTATAGCCTTCTCACCTGATGGGGCCCGCATTGTGTCTGGCTCCAACAACAGAACTGTGCGCATCTGGGATGCAGCCACAGGCAAGGAGAAGCAGCGCCTGGATGGGCACAGCGACAAGGTCCGGTCTGTAGCCTTCTCGCCTGATGGGGCCCGCATTGTGTCTGGCTCCTTTGACAGAACTGTGCGCATCTGGGATGCAGCCACAGGCAAGGAGCAGCAGCGCCTGGATGGGCACAGCAAAACGGTCCGGTCTGCGGCCTTCTCACCTGATGGGGCCCGCATTGTGTCTGGCTCCGACGACAGAACTGTGCGCATCTGGGATGCAGCCACGGGTAAGGAGCAGCAGCGCCTGGATGGGCACAGCAACAGGGTCTGGTCTGTAGCCTTCTCGCCTGATGGGGCCCGCATTGTGTCTGGCTCCTTTGACAGAACTGTGCGCATCTGGGATGCAGCCACAGGCAAGGAGCAGCAGCGCCTGCATGGGCACAGCGACATGGTCTGTTCTGTAGCCTTCTCGCCTGATGGGGCCCGCATTGTGTCTGGCTCCAACGACAGAACTGTGCGCATCTGGGATGCAGCCACAGGCAAGGAGCAGCAGCGCCTGCATGGGCACAGCGACATGGTCCAGTCTGTAGCCTTCTCGCCTGATGGGGCCCGCATTGTGTCTGGCTCCGACGACAGAACTGTGCGCATCTGGGATGCAGCCACGGGTAAGGAGCAGCAGCGCCTGGATGGGCACAGCAACAGGGTCTGGTCTGTAGCCTTCTCGCCTGATGGGGCCCGCATTGTGTCTGGCTCCGACGACAGAACTGTGCGCATCTGGGATGCAGCCTCAGGCAAGGAGCAGCAGCACCTGGATGGGCACAGCAACTCAGTCTCGTCTGTGGCCTTCTCACCTGATGGGGCCCGCATTGTGTCTGGCTCCATTGACAAAACTGTGCGCATCTGGGATGCAGCCACTGTGCAGCTGAAACCTGTGCGACAGAACCGATGGAGTGCACCTGGGTGGCTCTCCATTCCTCATATCTCCCCTGTTCCTGTCTTCTGGTATCCACCTGAACTACACACAACTCTTGTGTTTCCACCTTGTCTACTTCAAATCTCCCAACAAGGTGTGACCCATTTAGACCCTGAAGCCATCCCCCATGGCCAAAATTGGGTTCATTGTTACGGTAGTACTCCGACTGCAAGTTCAAGTTCTGCGTTACACACGGAAGAAAGACCCCGGAAAATGTTGCCCAAAATCAAACGCAAAATCTTCGGGCTCTTCGGGCACAAAAAAATCAAGAATCACTGAACTTGCCGTCAGATTACTGCAGTACTCTGTTGACCAAGGTTGCACATCTCACTTCTCTTGCAGGGTCCGGATTTGATCTACATTGTAAAAATGAATTCATTGTATGTTTCAGCCTAGTTTAGAATGAGATCTTATATCTATTCAAATGTGACCAGAAGTGGAGCACCACCCGCAGCTTGCGGAGGGGGGTGCGTGTTCTTGTGATGAGCGAGAGGCTGCCGTCACCGTCTCGTGACGTGGATCTCTCTTGACTGCAGCCTCCATCTTCGACACATCGACTTTCGACTCTTTCCCCATCGTCTCACCCACCCTCCTCTCCCTTGATTTCTCTCACTTGTTTTTTTATAGCTCTTTATTTTAGTCTTCTAGGTACATAGACAGTTGTAGCACGTCGTTGGGGCATCCTATGCTCCATCGGCGTGCACCCAGGAGCGGCTTCCAATGCCGTCTTCTCACCCACAAAATAATACAGCTGTCTTGGATCTGTGTGGCGAAAGTGAAGTGAAGGAACAAGAATAATTTTCCAGCTATGCTAAAAAGTTGGCCCAAAATGGTATTTCAGAACCAGTTCCAGGATGCGGTGAAACTAAAATTTTCGGATGCCGTTGAAAGATACCCTGAAAGCCTCACTGAAATACTAGTTTCAGCTCCCTTTTCAGGCGAACTGAAAATACCATGGAACATGAGGAATCATTGTGTATTCACGGCGTACGATACTGATGGCAGCGATGCTATCACTTGTCCACGAGGCCGAGTCGCCATTCTGCGTGCGCCAAACTGTACCCCGAAACGTTCGAGTCCTAGTCGTGTCTTCAATCTCAGAGTTGTATTGCTCGCACCTCAGGACACCGCCTGACGAAACCCTCTCAGCCAGCCCACCAAAGGAAAGCATGACAAGTCAATTCAATAATTCAAGTTCTACGTAAATGCAACCCGAAAAGAACAGCTCGACTATAGCGTTAGCGGCTAGCGAGCGCCCTACATCCCACCATACGCATCATCCGTGCTATAGTGCTGCTGCTGGTCGTAGCCCGGGTGCTCGTGCTGCTGCACCATCTGGGACGGCGGGGAGAACCGATTGACGTTCTGCGGCTGCTGGGCCTGGGGCTGACGATGCATCTCGGGAGGGTAGCCGCCATAAGGCTGAGGCAGAGACTGGACGGAATGCATCGAATGTATCGAATGCACGGACGGCGCGTAGCCTGGCGCAGCGTAGCCCTGGCTCATCTGCATCTGCATCGGAGTAGGAGCGTAACCAGATCCAGGCGAAGGGACGGGTGTACCACTGCTATAGCCGTAGTACTCGGCTGGCGCGGGCTGGGCAAAGCTGGGGTGGGTATCGTGGGTATACATGACAAGCGACGCGAATGCCACTGCCGGCATCACACTCGCGTTGAGACCTGCGCCATACGGGTACGGGGTGTACGCCGCCACGGTGGTATGTGCGCTCTGGCCGCTGTACACCGTATGCATGCTCGCGCGGGTGCCTGTGCCGGTGAAGTGCAGATTCGGTGGGGGCAGTGGGGAGGATGGGTCATCGAGGAGGTGGGCAGAGCGGCGGAAGGTCTTTGCGTCAAAGTTGACAATGGACTCGCGAGCTCGAGCTCGGCGTTGACGATTCCACCGTCTGAGCACGAATGCGACGAGCAGCCCGGCGATGGCGAGCCCGACGATGCTGGTGACGATGGCGGCGGCGATGGTGCTGACGCTCGCGGCACTGGAGGGTGTGGTGCAGGGGGACGGGGAGGAGGAGGGCTTTGGTGCGGATTTGACGGCTGGGGGCAGGAAGGGAGGTTGTCGAAGAGGAAGGCAAGGCGGAGCTTGTCGTGGGTAAGGTCTGGGCAGAATGGATCAACACAGGTATTAGAGAGGTAAGGAAGGACGAAAGGCGATGCACCGAAGAGCTAGACAGGAGGATAGGACTCGAGGGGAACTAGGGATTCGTCGGTTACAGCCTATGCGAGAGGAGGCCGTGCTCGCACGCAGTCGTGGGCAACACAGGGGAAACGACGGGCAGACTGAGACTCGTCGGCAATGACGGTAAAATGACCTTCGCCGTGGTCTTTACCGGCACCGTGGGTTTGGCGACCACGGCCTTCGTCTTCACGGGCACGATGACCGTTGCAGTCGTCTTCACAGGCACAACCGCCTCTACAAGTTATGCAGGGTTAGTGTCCATGGGGAGTCAGAGCCAACCGCAAACACAACGGCAGAGATTTCCTCGGGCGAAAGTGCCAGCGCGGGACATGGCCTAGCAGTTGCAGGGGTTTGGATGCAAAGGGAAAGGGAACGTGGAGGGCGGTGAGCCACGGCGAAGGAGCGAGGGAGTCGGGGTTGGTGGCGGAAGAGAGGAGGAGAGTCTCCTCCATCATCTCCTGCGTCTTGAAGACCATCGAGAGCTTGGCGTCCTTGAACGTCATGCTAGCGGTATCGAAGGCTGCGAAGAGGGCGTCTGCAGAGGTGGTTACGACCATGGCGGTTTGGGGTTGCCGCCAGCGCCAGGTGTGAACAGCGAGCAAACGATGGTAGGGAACGACGCACCTTACAGAAGCTACACTCGTTCTTCTTGTAGAGCGCCTGCAGACGCAACGAGCAGACGTGGCACGTCCGGTGGTTACATTCCGAGACAGCGTAGTACTTGACTTCAGACTGGCTCCGCGCAGATCCAGCAGATAGCTATAGCCATGTCATCGTCGTCAGGGGCGTTCGCAGCCTCTTGGTCGGTCTTGGGCTGAGCTCCCTGTGCTGGGCGAGCACCACGACGATTATCTTCCCTCTCCCTTGCTTTCCAGGGCCGCGGGAGGGACGGGCTTGAGTCTGAGCAACAGCGCCGGTGGCCATGGATGTTGTGGTGAGGTTGTAAGAGGGTGACTGGTGAGCAAGAATGCGGCGGAAAGCAAGAGCAAGCGTGATGATGTGATGATTGATGCTCGCGTGATGACTCTTGCTCTCGACCACCACGACCACCATCTGTATTGCCCCAGACCAGCCCGACTCAGACGTCCACTCACACCCTTTCGAAATCGAATACCCATGGCCAGCGAGCGGAACGATGGAACGACTTGCAATGGATTATGGATGGCACGACTGCATTGACGGCTACGGGGTGCGTGCGCAGGAGCTCGCCGAACGACTTGGGTTCTGACCCCTCTCGCAGTGCTTCGGCGGTTCCTGAATCCGAGAGTGAAGACTAGGGCTTGTTTCGGACCCCTCCAGCGCTTCACCTTCAAATCACCGAGTGCGTTCTTTTCTTTCCGCTCAAATACCTCTCCTCACTGCGCCCACATCAGGAGAATGACAAAACGCCTTTTGGGGCCTTTTGGGCCTTATAGAAGGACCAAAAGGACCGAAAAGGCCCAATAAGGACTGGAAGGCCCAAAAGCACTTTTGGGCCTTCCAGAAGCCAAGTCCAATCCTTCTGTAAGGCCTTTCGGTCCTTC
Source organism: Mycena amicta (assembly GCA_029282125.1). NCBI lineage: Eukaryota > Fungi > Basidiomycota > Agaricomycetes > Agaricales > Mycenaceae > Mycena > Mycena amicta. Next base: position 69,304 of record JARIHP010000082.1, read on the forward strand.
TGTAAGGCCAAAAGGACGGCAAAAGGACTTGAGAAGGATGTCATAAGTATTTTCAGAAGGCCACACAGGCTGTTGTAGAATGGTGTATATATTCAGTATTCAGGGTACAGGGATACATCAACGTGAGCCAACGATACACGCCGTCAAGCCGCCTCTCCACCATCCTCCTCCACTGCACGCCAGGCCACCTTGCCGCTCAAGTCGACGGCATCTTCCGAAAAGAACGCTGCACCCCAGGCCACTATCAGACCGGTGTAGGCAGGAGGTACGGTCGGCGCTGCACGTCAGGTAACGAATTAGGACGAGATGAGGCGGAGAAACGATGGCACGCACCTCAAAACGGCTCGCGTCGGCGCCATAGAGGCGGAAAGCGGGTTGGGAACGACACATAGCCGTTGAGAGTCGGGACTACGTGGCAGTAAGTTAGTGGGAAGTGACTCGCGCAAACGCTGACACACCAGATCATGAGCATACCGAGATTGGCGGCTCGCAGCATTCGCTTGACCTGTGTAGGTGAGCAGACCTCGCGACTCCTCGCACTGGCCATTGGGCAGCGCAGGATTTGACAGAGGTGGACTTGAATGTGTTTGATTAGGCGGCAAGACAGCGGACGACGTTGAGGTGTGCTTGAGGAACCAGAAGCGCGGAGGCTTGAAGATGAACGTTGAGGCTTGATACGACGGAAGTTGACGGCAAGTAGGCGGAGGCAGGGCTTGATGAGGGAAGAAAGAGGCATTGGCCAGGCAGCGCGGCGGAGACGCGAGGCGGGCAAAGCTGAGGGCGTGAGGGGAAAGGAGGAAAAGTGGGTGATAGTGATCAACGGTGACAGCGCTGAGGCAACCATCACGCCATCGCACGTGCTGATGGATGGACTTAGCACTTTTCGTCGACTTGACTCGGATACTTGGCACCAAGTAGGTACTCCGACGCCGTTCTCAATGACACCACTCGGCAAACACACTCAACCTGCATACAATCCTAGATCTTGCTGTGGACTCGGAGCGTAAGTACCAGCACCGCTTGAGCATCGCGACCGAGTCGCCGTTGAGCTTCAAAGTTCAAGCTGTGCGCAAGTTGTGGAGAGCCGCCGAAGCCCGTGAGGTTCAAAGAAGACCCAATCTTCCCTCCTGACACTATCGTCTCTGTATGACCGATCTTCAAAGCGACTACACATGTCCTTCTGAGAAGTGCTGACGACCTTCTGTAAGTCCTTCTGTAAGTCCTTGCGTCCTTCTGAAAGTCCTTGTGTCCTTCCAAAAGTCCTTCTGAGTCCTTCCAGAAGGCCAGGAAAAGGAGAAAAGGACTGAAAGGACTGAAAGGACGCTCAAAAGTGCTTTGAAAGTCTCAAAAGGTACAGAAGGCCTGGTAAAAGGTTTTGTCATTCTCCTGATGCACCATCCAGCTTGGCCCGATGGTCCTTCGCAGGCTTCTCAGTACTCCGGCCGGCTCCAATACGTCATCGTTCCACGCTCTACCTCATTCGAGCCTATCGTACCGTGCGTTTCCGCACCGGCACCGGCGTCAAAGCCTGACTCGATTCCTGTAGCCGCTTCTCAGACGAATTTGGATTGCGAGGGCAGGGCAGGAGTGCCGATAGCGACGAGGGACACAGACTGTCTTCGTCTGGTACCCCTGCTACGTGTCGCTCCTCCACGATTTGTTCATAACCTACAGCGTCCGCGACGCCATGAAATGGTCATCTATCTATCGCGCCAAAGCTCCCAGCCTGTGTGCCTCGCACTCCCAGGGCTCAGTATGTCCTCCCGTACGTCCCCCATGGCCAGCAAACGACCGAGAAGGTGCCACGTCATCGCGTCGCATGGCTCGCGGACACCGACGTCTGCATTCCGCAATAGCAGAATGGTCTACGAGGCCCTGTCTAGCCTTCCCGTTGCTTCTTCCCACCCATACACACACGCCGGCATTCCTCTGCCGGCGTATATCCATCCTTCCTTGCACGCCATGGCCTCCCATCCCAGTACACCCTTCGAGCAGTACCACCTCGCCTGTCGTAGGCAGCGTCCCATCTCTCAACGTCGCACCATCCGCCCGAGCTGCGCTGGACCAGGGCCACTTTCCCGAATCGAATGCCCGGCCGACGATGGGTTGAGCGGCCATCCTCCCGCTTGAATGCGTATCCTTCCGCTCGGTCCGGATACTCTTGACCCATCCTCTCCTCCCGTCGACGCATGCTCCCAACCGCTTTGCCTCGTCGTCATCCTCCATCATCATCTGAGTCTTTTGGCGGCGAACCGTAGTCGACGTCCTCACTCTGGGACCAGGACAGGAATGGACGAGCTGGACGGGCGGTCCTCGGATGCTTCGCTCGCTACTAATCCTTACCTGGCGGCATTCCTCTGCGATACGGAGGCCATCGGGATCCAGCTCGTCGTCTTGACGGCGGTCGCTCCCGCAGCGCGGTCTCGCTTGCGCCCTCGTTCGGTGCCGTCAGTCGCAGGCTCCCGAGGTCGTGTTTGGTGATAAGAGAGGTCTGGCTGGGAAAGTTGGACGAGGGCCAATTGTAAATCTAGCTGGTGCGTCGGCACTCTCTTTCCATTCTTCATGGCTGACGTTCTCCCGAGTGCGACCCCGGCTTTCTTCCGCCTCCACGAGATATGCATTGCTACCCTCCATTCCACCATCGTCTTCCCAGGTTCTAAACGCTCAGAGACGCTGCGATTCCGTCATCAGCCATATAACCCCACGCATTCCCCATTCCCCATCCACCAGCCCTACCCCGCCTTCCGAAGTATCGACGACGACGTGTCATTCGTGACGCGGCCACCTCGAAGAAAAACTCGTTTGCGCGTCTTCCTCGCGCGCTCGAGGAGCTTGACCCGTCGGCATCCTGTTGGCACGCAATCATGCACTACTCGACATTCTGTGCCCGCAAGAAGCCCTTAGCACGATCCGGAGACGACGAATCGCTAACCTTGTATCCCTCTCTTCCTCCTTCGTGGTGCGAGTGTCAACGGGAGCACCAGCACTCGTTGTCGCCGTTGCCGTTGACGCTTGTTTTGCCTGGGCCGATGCGTCGATGAGGGATGAGGCAGGTTTCTATGCTTTGGCGGACGCGCTTCCTCATCCTCTCGTCTCGCTGATAACGAATCACTTACTGTACATACCATTATCGTTCTGAGCTTCCTCCCTACACTAGAATCCTTGCTTTCCTGTAGATTACCGTGCCGCATCCATCCATCCCTGTAAATACCTTGCGATTGGGTCACTCATACTACACTTTCCCTGTTCTTGCCTCTCTACTTCCATACAACCACGTACTCACAGGCTTAATAACTCAAAGATAATGGTTAGGTCTGTCATGCTGTTACAGTATGTGACGTGTATTACTTCATCTATAATCGAGCACTCACGTATCACTTTGGTCTGATGTTTGGCGCGAGCTTCCGGCCTGAGCACACCTTACAAGGCTAAATTCAACAGCTTTTCAACAGCTTTTATCACCATCGAGTATTTAGGCTGTGCGCCATGGAGCAAGACTCCGCTGTGTTCGTCATGTCGCGCGTCATTGCGCACAGCCCAATAACGCTATACAACAGCTTTTGGCTCGCTTGCATATCCTGATGCCCATCATCACCTCTTGCCTCTGGACCACCACCATCGTTTCATCACTCTCGGCGTTGGGCTCGCACAACCTGCAGACACCGCCAGACGATTTGCGGGCAGACAAGACCGAGTCAAAGCTCAAGCCCTCCTACACTGCTGCCGCTATAAGTACCATGCTTCCGCCTCGCACAATTCACCTCGACCTCTGTCCCGAGTCCCAAGAAAATTCAATCCTGCATCAAATGGAGCAAGAATGTCTGCGCGCCAAATCGAAACGCCGGCAGGGGAAGCTGGCTTTGTTCGCAGTCTGTTTAGCAGGACGTCGGGCAGGACGCACATACCAACTCGAGGTGAGCAGTGACCCACCGTCGCTCATCGGCCTTTCCACAGCCGCGCGAAGACCGAAAGAAGAACTCCACGTACGCCCTGCTGTTCAAGGCAAATTCAACCCGCAAATGCCTCAATGCCCCCAAGACCGCAAAGCCGTCCGCACCGCCAGATTTTCAGCGCCAGATTTCCCGCCGACGATCTAGGCAAGCCGCCTCAAAGTCCTCCACCCATCGTCAAGCATCCGTCACTGGACGCGCTCCCCTTCCGTACGCGCATGTGCCATGGACAAGAGCGGCAAGGACGACGCGGAGTGGATGTCACCTGTGAGTGGGTGTTCGAGGCTCGAGGTGAGTGCTACCCGTTCACGTCTCCGTCCTCACACTACCCATACTCCGATTACTTTCGATCCAATTACTGCGGGACTGTGACTGCGAGCGGCTGACAATTTTTAGAACGCACGACTGCGCGTGGGGTTGGTGAGAAGACAACGAAGGGGTGCGATGGAAAACCGTGAATGAGCCGTTGGCTGCAGTTTACGGTACGTTGCGCTCTCCATCTACTACAACTGAATCGCTCACATTTTCGTTATCAGCGCTCCTGCTGTCACTTCCGCCGGTACCTCCAGTATAACTTTGATACTCTGCCCCATTTACCTCCAATCTGCTCCCTACTTACGCCTCCACTTCGCAACCCCTAACGCTGGCTCGGCGATCGCAGTGAGTCGCCGTTGTTGGGATATGCCCAATACTGATCAGTATAAGGCCGAAAACTGAGCAATTCTGTATATGTCGCAGCGCGTGCGCCATATCATGCTGTTGAGTGGGAAGGAGATATTCACGTGTACGTCCTTGCGCGTGAAGCAGCAATACGCGCTCCAAGCCTCTAAGCTCATGGTGTGTACACGCCCCCAGAGTCTACGAGAGTGCTGCTCATTTTATTATTGGCAGCATCGATAACTCGCGGGCCGGGGGATATCACGAGCGGACTCTGCGATGGTGGTGTGTCGATTTGCTCATCTTAAACTCCGCTTTGCTTAAACTCGGCAATTACAACCTAGCTTCAATGTTTCCCCGGAACTTCCAACAAATGGACAACGGTCATGAGCGCACGATTTGCAAGCAACACTAACCACAATGCTCACATTTAAACCCTCACTATACGATTTCCAGCGCCATTTGCTCGGAAGATTTGTGGCAAGCGCGCTCGAGCCGTTTGCAGCGGGAAACAATACTCGAACAGGGCTTGAAAATCGCCTCCAAGGTCCGTGTATTCATATCCATCGTGACATGCCTGCAGGAAGGACTGACTCGCCTTCCGATCTAGGAAATTCCCGCAGCAACGATGGATTCCGAACGAATGACAGACGGTTATAGTCTCGGACGCGATGTTGACCAGGGAGATGGTCAGCGGGTCAGATCGTCGCTTCGATAGTTGTGATCGCGGTTTTTGTAGCCTTGCTGTTCACACCGAGTACATCGCCAATGTCCTCTGCTACTTCCACTTCCCCCCATATCACAGCACTTACGATGGATGTGCATTGACTCAATGCCGATTGCATGCAAGCTACAGCCAGGCTTCAATAAGCAAGTTAAGCCCTTCCTCACCACGTTGTAAGACTCAAGCTGAACGAACTATGCGAGCAAAACAGCCATGAAGGCACGAGAAAAGGCAGGAGAGGACTCCAGAAAGTTTCCGATTGAATTTAGTCACATTCTCAGCTGTAAACAATGGATGTTCGTGTGTGTGTAGCGGGAGCGGAGCGACCGCCCTGCCTTGTTTCTCCATCATTGTAATCTCCTATGCTGTAGATCTACAGCTCACAGACATCGGGTGCCTATGATCTGGCAAATGCCAGATCCCTGAGGCCCTCGCCGCTGCTGTCGATGCTTTCGTCATCCCCGCTGTTCCCGCTCCCGCTCCTGGTCCGAGAAGATGCGAGTATGCCGCCGTTTAACATGAATTCGACCGCGCCATGCAGAACTACAGCCTTTTGAAAAGCACGCACAAGTTTTCTATTTCCTGATTGTGAATCTAGATGGTCGAACAGGATGTGCACTTTGTTAAGTCGGGTGCGTTCGGTGATTAGTTGTGCATTTATACTGGGGCCGAGTCCCGGAGAGCTTGAAAGCTCTTCAACGACATCGTCGATTCCCTCCGTTAGGGCGAGCGCGACGGTGGAGCGAGGATAAGTCGGGATGAAAGTCTCCGAAAACCACCTGCCGAGGATAAGACCAAATTTCTGCTGACTGTAGCTTGAGGACGTACATTTGGTAAGGATTGCGAGATGCCAGGGCGTGTTCTTCTTCGTGGTGTCGGTTTGCCAGCCTTCTTATAGTGCTCAAAGATGACGCGAGTTGGAGCAACTTTGCCGACGGCCGAATGTGATCCAATCAAGCTCGTGACACCGTCACACGTCAACCTTGTCCGCAACGGCCATGTCCGACGCGCTGCCGGACGAGGTGCTCTCCGAGATTCTGGCTCCCGCGCTTACCGTCGACGACGAAACCTTCTCTGATACCACCTCCGAGGTCTCCCCATTCGCTACGTACACCGAGTCTGCTTCGGCCTATTTGCTGGTGAACAAGTCCTGGCTGCGCGTTGCGACGCCTCTTCTCTACGCCACTGCTGTGCTCCGTTCCAAGGCCCAAGCCAAAGCCCTCGAACGGGCTCTCAGCGGCAATGTGATCCTTGGGCAATTCATCAAGCAGCTTCGTGTCGAGGGGGGTTACGGTGCGCCGATGCATCGCATCCTGAAACTCTCCCCGAACATCGCACACCTCTACGTGACCCTCTCGGTCTCTTCGAGCGATAGCACGGACGGTCTCTGCAAAGGGCTCGCGCTGATCAGTCCCAAACGCCTCATTCTACAAGATAACTACTCGGATCAGGCGAGAAATAAGATGGTGCGCAACCTCATCGATGCCACGGTCAAAGCGATTCCCGGATGGAAGGAGCTCGTATGTTGCGTACTTTCCACGGTCTTTTGGCTCACTCATTCGTGTTAAGACTACGTTCCATTGCCCCTTGACGTTCCACCCTTCAAACGATCGTTGGCAATCTATCTGCCGCTCCCTGCTCGAGGCACGACAACTTCACACGCTCACAGTGAACTCTCTGCGGGATGCACTCTTGATGTACTCGACATTCAAATCGTGTCCATTGCGGAGCATCACCATCAAGCAACGGCTGTCGGAGTACGAACTGAGGTATCAGGTGGAGAAGGACGATTTTGATCCAGTGCTCAAAGCGCTTCTCAAGTACAAGACCTGGTATGTCCGCGCGCAACCTCCACGACACCGTCATGTATCAATCCTCTCAGGCGCAACGTTACTCCTCCCCCCAGCGCGACAGCTCCAGAAATACTTCCGACCCTTAATCCATTCTATCAGCCGATGCGCAACATACCGGAAGACGTTCAGGACCGTATTTGGCCTCGCGCTCTCCACCTTGCGCTGTACGTTCCGGAACTGGGAGAGTTACCGATGAGATGGGACATTCCGGCGACACGCGTGTCCCTCCTCACCGTCTCGTCGCGATTCCAGGTAAGCTGACTGTTTCTTCTTCTCCGTCCAAGCCAACGTTGATCTCACCAGCGGCTCGGAATTCCACATCTCTGCGTCCACGTCTATTTGCGCAACAAGCCGTCCTTGGAGTCGTTTGCAACGCTGGTATCGAAAAACGCCCATCTCAAGGGAAACATACGCTCTCTCGTCGTTCACGCATACGGCATGCACATCCCACTGGAACGCGTTCTGGAACATCAGGCGACGATGCAGGAAATCCTCCCCGGTATCGACGGGTTGTGTCATCTCTCCTCGATTCGGGATCTGCAAAGCCACACGGTATACTACGGAACGGAGGCCACTATCGCCTGGGATACATTCCTCGCTGTCGAAGTCGGACATCTCGAGGAATGCTCCATTCGGATAGCCACAAAGGAACTTGCGTCCCCTGCGGTGCTTTCGCGTTTCGTAGAACTGCGGGTGCTTCATTGGCGCTGCGAGACGTCGTTTGACCTCACCTCCACAGCTGTCCTGATTGACACACTTCCCAAACTTGAAGAGCTCATCGTGCGCGAGTCTGACAGCTCGTTTGGGATTTTGCTCTCGCGCATGGGGTACGTCTCTTCCATCGCATCTGCATCTTGCTTATTCTGAACAGGCTACCCTCCCTCAAGCGCGCTCGCTTCTTGCAAACAATTAACAGCGAGGTCCTGTTGGAGATCCATGGAAGCAAGCTCTCGACGCTCGAGATTCCCGGTTCTGCATTCCTCGCACTCAACGCCCACATACTCGACTTGTGTCCCAATCTAACCTCCATGACTGTTTGTTGGGCGTACCAGAGAATTCAGCCGGGTGGTGACGGAGCAGTACGTGCAAAATTTCCTTTGCCTTTCAGTGCTACTGTCTCATGCACTCAGTCCATTTCACCGCCCGATAGCGACGCATTCGAGACTCGCAACCCTGCAACATCTCTCGTCGAAATTATCTTCAATACGGTCCTTCCGCTCGAGTGCGTTCATTGAAATCGCCCCGCTGCCGCACTAATCGGATTCTAGGCAGCCAGTGTTCAAGGAGCGATGGACTCAATTCCTCGTCAACACCTTCCCGCACGCGTCGCTGCCCAATCTGCAAGAGATTCGTACAACGGCGTTCAAGTGGCCGACGACCGAGTGCGTGTTTTCTTTCCTTGTTCCTTTTCCCTCCGGCAGTGTGCTGAAGTGTGCGTTTTGGCAGACGAGATATCGCGAAGAACGCCTGGGTACCGACCGCGGAGAGTCTGTTGTCGAAGAATGTAACGCTGAAAGATTCGGAGGGGAAGAGTTGGCGCCCGAGATTGAAGGTTGGCAAAGGAGCAGCCGGTGCGGCTGGCGCTGAGGCTGCAGCCCATTCAGGTGGTCGCCCGACGAGGTCGAGCACACGGCGTGCAGGTAAGAAGTAGTCGGATGGCCTATGGTTGCCCTGCGTTCATTAGCAGCAGGTGTTTTATCGTGCATTTCCGAGTATCAAGATAGTTTTCAAATACTACATACTTCTGAATATCGAAGAGCAGAAACGAGACGGTATAGCTCCGGACGTTGACAGACTGGGCTGTCTATCGTACAATATCATCGCCAAAGATTCAAGAACCGCGAGATGGAAGGGATAGGTAAGAACCCAGAGGCAGAGTGCGTGTAGAAAGTAGGGGATATCGGTATGTGAAAGTATGTACATAGAAATCGAAGACCGAGAAAGATGTATGTGATTGATATTGTGGTAAGAGGACGTCAAGGACGGCGTATGCAGCGCTGGCATATGGGGAGCATAGTGCAAGAAGAAACAAGGCGTCATACGACGACGCCGCAGCCAAATCGCCTCTTCGTCTTGCTGCATCGTCCCGCCGGACTGGATGGGCAACCCTGTCCTGGACCGAGGCCTCCTCGTGCCGCACATCGCCTGCTTCACCGACATCATGGGTTGGACGAGCAGAAGATACATATATCTTCGAAGCCGGAAGGTCGATGGTGAGGTTGCGCGATCGAACCCCGAGGATGGCGTACAGACCCTCCGAGAATGCGGCAGCGTCTGGCAGGGCTGTGGAGAGGCGAGGGATATGTCGGCAAGGGACGCGAGGTACCGGAAGATAGCCTTCAGGAGACGGGGGTCGAGACTACGAAGAGTATCAGCGACGGGGATGAAGTGAAAGAGCGGCAGGCAACGTACCGGGAGAAGTCGCCAGTACACGACGTTCTCGTCCCATAGTTCCTCCGTCGCACCTCCGTCCACTGAACGCGAGCTGCGCGCTGCAGACGCGACGCTCGTGCGGAGACAGGTCTGTCGACCGAGCATTCGTCCTGCATCTCGCTTTCGACCACCGCCCTCAGCGGGAGCTCGACCGCCGCCTTTCCATCCCGACATAAAAGCGGCAAGGGGAGAAAGGCGCCTAGGGGAAGGGGATCGCATCGTCCTGGGCAACGACAACGCCGAGGTCGATGGGAAGGGGACGAGCCCCAGCGTAGACCGGTGCAGAGAGATGACGGAGGCATTCCTGCGGTCATTCTCGAGCCCAGAGTATAGCTGAGGGTGAAGCAGATAACGTCGAGATAGATGAGGAGGTCGTCCGCCCATTGTCGTCGGTCATTCTCCAGCATCGAGTTGCCCGCGTCCAGGTTAACCTTCACGACGTCCTCGTCCGTCTCCATCAACTCCGTATCGCAGAAACGCTCCTACGCGAGCTCAAGGAGCTCTTCGAGCTATTCGCCGATGGTCTTGCGACGACGAGCGCGAGCCGGGCTCGGGATCGACGGCAGAGGGAGGCGACGTCGGGAGGAGCAGGCGACGGCCATCCGGTCGGTTGGACTGAAGGATGAAGGTCGGAGGAGCGTATGTGTGCGCGAAAGTGATATCCGAGGGTGTACCGCACGCGCAGAGACATGCAGATGTACGGGGAGCGGAATAGAGTTGGCGAGACGGTGGCGATTGGGGCGAAGAGCCTCGATGAACACGCCAAAGACACTCCTCGATAGCCCGGGTCCCCTCCAGAGCACCGACAGCACCATCCACGCTCGGTCGGCTTGATGACGTGGCGCATTCACCGCGCTGACCGCTGGCCCACCACTGATGAGGATGCTGCTCTCCCGAGTCCAGGCGAGGAAAAAGAGTGTGCGGATGGGGAGGATGGTGCGGTAGTCGGTAACGTCGAGAGATTGGACGAGGGCTTTGACCGTGTGTGAGAGTTCGACGAGGGATTATGGGTGTGGGGTGCGTTGTTCTGGCGGCGGCCGGTCGATAGTTGCGACGAGAATTACAGCAACGCCGCGAGCCCAGTCTTCCGTCCCTCCAGCAGAATGTCTCTTCTGGGAGGAAGAAGCCGTCCCTGTCGTATAGACGAGGAGAAGAAAGCGTCGACCGTCACTGATGACGTGGCAGCTCTTCTCGTCCACCGGGCCCCCGGCCGTCGTACCTCGACGAAAGGAAGTCATGAGTCGGGGAGTATGAGGCGCCGAGTGCAACGCGCGAATGCGTTGGTCCGTTCTTTGTCGATGGGTGAATAGCGGGAGGGCCGAAGGACTGTGGTGTCATTCGCATCTCGCGTCGCTGCAGAAGATGAATACATTGTCGAAGAGCAACGCGGGATGGACGCACCAGTTAGAGCGCCACCCTGTCTATACCCTCGTCGAGACTCCCGTCGGAAATGCAGCTCGTCAGCGTTGCTAGATGATCTCGATAGTCGGTCGCTGCGAAACTAGAGAATGAGCTTTGCCCAATTGAAGGCGCGGGGTAGAAAACGAACAGAGCGGCGACCGAGCATAGCGGGATACTCATAACGAGAACTGGGTGAGGCGTGCCACGCAGACGAAGACGGTCCAAGGGGGACGACTGTAGACGGCAGCCACTCGAATGCATTCGTTGCATTTGAGGGCCCGAGCTCGAGGACTGCCTAGCTCTCCTCTATTGAGATCGTCGCTAGCAATCCAGGAAAGTCAGACGCAGCTCGTTTGAGGTTACACTCCACGCACCATAACCCTCCGTCCAACTCCGTCGCCTTCAAATGACTCCAAGCTTCCGTTCGTCGGCGAGAAGAAGATAGGGACACGAATGATGGAGGAGTGTGGCTTGTGAGCCTGGAGAGAGCGTTGTCGGCATGGCGGGCGATGTCGTGGTGGTCGAGAAGCACAGCGGTCACGCGATGTGACGCGCTTGCTCCTGCCTTACACGACCATTCACCGGAGCTTCTCTCGTGGCGTTTACAGTTCTCGGATCTCCTTGTGTTGTGTACAGTCTTGGGTCCCTCGCCTTTTGCTCTCCACCACTTTGCTGCCGACTGGCTCCAGATCGATGCGCGCAATCACGCATTCTCGACGCTCTGTGGGCTATCTCGGACGCCATTCTCCACTGAAAACTCCTTCTCCTTCGTCCGTCATAACTCGAGCTAGCCGCTGAGCTACTGTGGGCACGCCGCGTTGAGCGATTGGGAGTGCCTAGAAGGCTAGAATGAGTACGCGACATCGAGGACTCGGAGGCGACAACAAGAACTCCACGAACGAGCGGCTCCTGGAGCGCGGCTAGGGATTAGTCACAGCAATATTCTAGCATCCTCACACTTGTGCGACCCCCTCCCGCCTCCCGAAGATGCACGCTCGACGGGCCCTCCTCGCCCTCTTCATCCTCCCCATCGTACCATCGTCGTCTACGGCTTCGCCTCGGGTCCATATTCCGCCCTCCCGCTGCTGGAGTGGCTCGGCACACAACGTCCCTAGATCCCCGCAAGGAGAGCGCTGTCGACGAACATGTATGGGCTCGCGAGGATGGTGTTCATGCTGTGTTCCGGCTGGGGTCTGAGGCAGCTGGTGAGAGCGAAACGAAACGAAACGGAGGTGGAGAAGACGAGCACTTCATCTACGAAGGAACAGTTGCCAAGAGACATGTACCCTGCGCACAGTCGGTGGATCCACCGATAATCCACCTCACGCCGCCCGGATTCTTCCTTCTCCTCACCTATATCTTCTACCGTCTCGACCTCTGTCTATTCGGCGTTCTCCATCGCGACCGATTCGATGAATCCCTGGCGCAGAACCTGCCCGCGGTGTCGACGCATGAACTGTGTGGCGAGTTGGATGTGTGCGGGTTGGCGGTGGTGTGTACAGCGGCCATTTCTTTTGCGGAAAGAGGGGCGAAAATGTTGCCGACGCCGGATATTTTGTCGGGCTGTGGATCTGCCGCAGCGGTTTGTGGATACGGAGGGAGAGTCGGAGAGTCGGGGATAGGACGCTTCTCACTGTGCCTCTGCCGGTCGCTGTATCCCCCGAATCGATTTTTCTTGTCGCGCCGTAAAAAAAAAAATGCTCCAGAAGTTCCAACGAAGATCCCAGGGTCGTATCGAACGATGTGCCACATATTGAAAGGTATAAGAACCGACGAACCCATGGGTTCGTGGATGGACAGTTAGCCAATGTGGGATACTTGAGCAGGATTGGAGCCCGATGAGATGAGATGGCAGAGAACGGTGCGTATGGTTGCAATTGGTTACCTGGTCTGAAAACCAAAAAGAAGATGTTCACGCTAGTCAAGCTATGCCCAAACCTCGTTCCGAACGAGTACCGGCCGACGTGTTGATATAGACCGACAGGAGGGTAGTGGGTGGATGCACCAGACAGATTGCATTCCTGAACACGAGTCGAGCGCGTATAGTGACAGGAACGAGTGCCTTGTACGCCAGAAGAAAACAAGCATCGTGAATGATTATGCGAGCGCGATACCCAGCTATTTTTCGCTCTGCACCAGATAGAACGTAGCCCCAACAATCTCAAGATTGTTTCGCTATGTGAACTCCACTGGCACGGCAGTCCAGCGGCGACGAGGCTCGATGCTCGGGTCTAGCTCGGATGAGTCGGCGGGGAGGGAGAAGTTGGGAGGTTCCCGGAAGGGCATGAAAGCTGCAGAAACACCTGTGAATGAGCAACGAATGAATACGAAGCGAATTGCGCACTGTATCGATGCAATCTGATACCCTTCTGCGGCCCTAGCGGTGGATAAGCGTTGACGGAGGCGTTGTTTGCAACGCTGGAGCGGCCAGATCGTCTGAAGGAGTCAGCCCGGTGATCTACAGTAGGCATCAATTAGTCGGTGAGCAATACGACGCACAACCCAAGGGCGAAAATGCCGACTAGTAGGCTGCGCTCGATGGGATTGACGCCGGGGAGGGCGACGGTGACGAGGGCGGATGGAGTGAATGTGTCTGGGAGGACGTCCGGGATGATCAAGGCTTTGCGGAGAGAGCGCTGAATGGTTCGAACGAGAGACATATGTACATGATGACGGGAAGACGCAAGATGGGTAGACCGGGCCGGGATATCCCGACTGCCGATATGTGCGCTTGTTTGGCTAGGACCTCTACCTCTTGCTTCTGACCATCACTCACCACGACTTGCCCCGGATCTTCACTCAGCGCTCAAGCAACAAAGTCCTGGCTAGTCGCAGAATGCCCAAGCAACGTCAGCCCGAAGCTAGAATCGGACGACAGCCACGACACAACACCCTGGGCAAAACTCGGAAAGCCGCTGCTTCTGCTTTCCGAGTTTTTCGGATTCTCGTAGCGAGTCTGGGACTACGCCAACCAGCAACGCAATTCAATCGTTCATCCATGCAATCAGTTACCGTCTTCTTGGCGTGGATAAAAAGGACGCGCCGTGCTTCAGTCCCTGCATTCGATGCTCGCCCAGATACTCGTCTCCGCCGCGGCCAGCGTTGCTGCCTACTTCATTCTCCATGCCATCCGAATTCTGTATCGGAATCTGTCCGCCGCTACGTTCTCAGGCTATCTTGCCCGCACCGAAGATTCCCAATTTCCTCACCGGAAATCTCGCGGTGAGCTGCACAACTACATTCGCGGCAAATCGTTACTGAACTCATCCAGTACCAACTGAACCTGGCCAACGCACGGAGTTTGGTCCCAATTTCATCTTCCGCACCTTGTTCAGCGTGCGGCATTGTCTAGGTTTTCCAAAATTCTGTGGTTGACATCCTGCAACAGGTCTCTGTCCTGCACACGTCTGATTTGAGGGCGCTCAACCACCTCGTTACCCACAGCGACATTTATCGGAACTTCAAGTTGAATGTGGCGAGTTTTGGGCATAGCCAGCTATAAGCCGCAAGCGTCATTTGTACCTTCAATACGCGAGCTCACCATTTCCCCGACGTGCGTCGGACGAGGGAGAACTCATCGCGCTCGCAATTTTCCCTCACGACGCCTCCAAGAAGTCGCCGCCCCTGGTGCGTTATCCTTCGTCTGACTTTCATGTAGTCCGACATACCGATAGTCGCTCTTTGAAGAATGCCTCAACCTCGCCGACACGCGCGCAGCATAGCATTGCCTTCCCCTCCAAACCGTCATCCCTCTACGAATCTCAGTGCGAACGTTACCCCGGTAGCAGACAAGGCAGCGAAGGATCCTACATTCGGTCTTATACTACCGTGTGTGGTCATTCGTCTCTCTTCTGTCCTGCGCTAAAGCATTTCGTGCAGAAGCAGACATATCCCGCGGCCGCAAGCGACTCGTACGTCGACACTGTCTCCTCCCTGAACTTCCTCCCCTCCGCCAACTTGTCCTGCCGTCGCTGGCTCTAGTCGTTCCAACCTGGCACCATGCAGCCTTCATTCGACTCCGTCAACTTCATCGCCAACCCGTAACACAGTCTCTGGGATCGTTTTAGCATGACTTCTTTACAGGTTTACGCCTCCAATCAGATTACTGTGCTCGTCGCGCAGCCGCTCTCTCCGCTTGTCCTGCCGATTGGTTTGCATCTCATGTTCACTGATCCCAGTCGACGTTACTGGACACGTTCAGCCTTGCACCTGCTCATGACTTGTACGCATCGTGTAATGTATGCGCTCCACTGTTGATAACCCTCCCAAGCTCGCACTCCTGATTCGATTTGTACGGCGCAGAATGCGGCATCCTGATACTATCGAGCGCGGGGGGCGGAGTTGGGTCCGTGGGCTGGCCCAACGCGGAAATATTCGCTGCATTGGCCGAGTCGACAGCCGAATCGGCTTGTGCTTAAGCTTGTGCGGCGTGAGGGAATTTTCAGTGTAACCGTTTATGTTTAACTAAATGACCGTCGAAACCCCACGTTCATCAGGGGTCATAGTAGTACTGCCATCGCCCCCGTCGCCCCCATCGCCCCCGTCACCTCCATCACCGCCGTCGCCACCGTCGCCTCCATCCCCTCCACTATCGAGCGCCGGGGGTGGAGTTGGGTCCGTAGGCTGGCCCGACGCGGAAATATTGGCTGCATTGGCCGAGTTGACAGCCGAATCGGCTTGTGTCTGGGCCGCTTTAGCCGCAGCGGCATCCGATGCCGTCCCACTTGCCGCCGCGGCAGCTTTGGCGGCAACGACCGCGGCTTGGGCTTGGCTGGCGGCATTGTTGGCGGCGGCGGCATCAACATCGACCAGTCCCCAGTTACCTACCGCAGCAGCAGCCGCGGCCCCGACAGCCGCTTGGTAAGCAAGTTGCGCTGCGGCTTGCGCTTGGATCATTTCAGAAGTCGCGGTGCTCTGGCGGTTCTTCAAGTTCCTGTCGTAGACCTGAGGAGCCAAAGAGTTCAATTCCCGAGGCGAGGCATAGCTGAAACTTACGACAGGATCACTAATAGGAACGGCGAAGACCGCTTGAGCGAGGAGCAAAGCGGTGGTTAGAACCACCAAGGAGAGAGTGCGCATTGTAAACTGACTCTTTGCTTGCGAGTTGACCAGCGTTTTATAGGAAACGATCCAGGTATACCGCTACTTGACTTGTCTGTCATCAGTCAACGGCTCTTACTCAATTATGTTGGGGGGAAGAGACAAATCCAGGGGGATCTGTCAGTGCAATTGTGTGTGCGTCGCCTCTCTCCATAACGATGTCTGAACTCGGGCGAAATTGAAGCTGGTAATCATTAGCAGGAGTTATATATATCGCAGAATATATGCGACGAGGTTGTGGAAGAGACAAGATAATCATCTGCATTTAGGCGATACTTTTGGCGAGTGAACAGAATCTTTTTTTTTGCCGATGCATTTAATATTTCCTTCATTCAGTGCCGCATACCGCTCGAGGGCCGACTTTTGGTTGAATAACGGCGTCTGGGACTCTGGTTTGGTGCGCGCAATGTAGGAATTCAGCCAGTAAGATGCTCTCCAGTGGCCCTCTACAAGTCCGCAAGTGAGGTACTGAGCGAAATTCATGCTGTATTTATTTATTTATATACCCGCTATTTACAGCTACAAATGAGAACAGTGCAACGTATCTACGCGTCCGCAGTTCAGAATTCAATCTCCTATCATAATTCTCCAACAGTCCGTCGAGTCACTAGCGGATGGCTCAGCTCTGGAAGGGAGGGCTGCGCAGCTGCGATACAGTTGAAACTCCAACAAGCAATACAATGGTTACCTCTCCAGCGCTGCGCTCGTGATTAGTCTTGACACGGAGAGACGTTGAGCGCTGAAATGAATAGAAGCTTGCACGAACCACTCCGTGGCATCCGTTCCCTGCGCAGCTGTTAGTCGATTTACGAAAATCGTCCCATTTGCTGGGCATCTCGACCTGCCTTCAAGCAGGATCCAGCCGAAAGGACGCGAGTAATGATGGGCGTCAAAAGCAAGAGATCAATGGTGACCGGTGACCGTGATGCTTACGCGGCTTGATTCCGACGTCCATCTCCTAGTTCTTTGACTACATTTCTAGCCCGTGGCTCTGCGCTCGAAGCTTCCGTTCATCGCCAGACATCCTCTTCAAGGACAGCCACAAGAACTACGCCGACTTGCGGTCATGCCAGGCGCCGACTCAACGGCTTACTCGACAAAGATGCACTGGCAACTGCAACGTCCTTTGGGTTACTCGGAGCTGGACGGATAGCACTCGCCGCAAGTCTAAGTACTCCCTCTCTCATCGCCATCCTCCCGAATTGTCTGAAGAGACGCACAAGCCACGTATCGCGGCAGCAAACTCCGGACTGCCGGACAGCATCGTCGTATTCTGGGCAGGATGGCAAGACGAATTCGCAGTAGGTACCGAAGAAAGTTTCTTTTGCTCTATTCTAACGACATTTGCGGCTACTGCACGCGCCTCGAGCGTTACACATCGTTTACGATACGCCGAACGGGCCAAGCACATCGTACTCGACGGGCAGCGATTCGATCATGCGGTATGCATTCTCGAATGCGAAGACATCCACGGCGGCGAGCACACCAAGCCAGCGCGAGGTGCTGTTGTTAGCACAGGTCTGTGCAGCGACACGAAAGTACGCCTTGAACTCGGCCCAGGCGTTCCCCGGATTCGCTGCAATGGTCGGCCCGAGCGCGGAGGATACATCGAAACCCCCGTTGATTGCGGAGGCGCAGGAGGCATGCAGGTCCTCGATGTCTATAGACGGTGAGCGTTTGTCGATCGATGATGTTCGGACTCACATTTCTTCGACAGCAAGACATCCTGCTTGGTCCCAAGTCTCCCAACGTGGCCGGCAACGAACACGTCAAAGTCGAGCGCTAGCAGGACGTCGTGGGCCGCCGTCCAGCCCGGGATAAAGTCAGATATCCCGAGCTGTGCGAAGGGTGCCCAGCCGGGGAAGACGACGTCGATGAGCAGCGCGACGCGTTGTATGGCTGCGTACATGAAGAGGTTTCCTGGGGTGTGGTTGGGGCCGTGGTACGACAGCTCGAGCGTCTGGTTGCCCACTTGCAGGGTATACTTGTCCTCGAAGGTTACCGTCGGCAACGGGCGAAGGGGTTCGGACAGCGATGCGAGCAGACTGAGCGTCTCGGCGTGGGCGATGATGGTCGGGTGCGATCCGTTGAAGAGTGAGGCGCCTCCGATGTGGTCTGCATGGAAGTGTGAGTACACGAGGTGCGTGACTGGAATGTTCGTCGTGTTGCCAATCGCATATAGAAGCTTGTGGCCTATTGTCGGCGGCGCGCTATTGGATGTTAGAAATATCACAACTGCTAGGGGTTATACTCACTCGACCACGATGACTCCATGGGTGCTGACCAGGAACATGTTTGTGTAGGTGCCCTCCGTAACCCAATATGCGCCATGCCCGAGGTCACCGACAAAGTAACCGAGTGTGCTGTTGATTTCGACCGGATTGACGATGCTGGGAAGAGGTGCGAATTGAATCTGGGGATCGCTAGGGCCGGGCGCCGGGTTGAGCGAGTCTCGTGCGACTGCTTCCTGCTCATCGCACCCATGCACATGCGGATGACCACAGGCGAGCGCGGCAGCGACCAGGGACAAGAGAGAGAATATGCGTTTGAGCTGCATTCTGCCAGTGGGTTTGAATTCTACGTGCGTTTTAGTCGAAGCGTTCAGTGGAAGCGACTAAACCAACTCAAGAACTTGAAGGATGTCGCGGATTGACAATGGGTTCCCTTCTCCAACCCATTTCGCTTAAATAGGTGTTCACTCCTTCTCCTTATCCAATTCACATTTGTACGCACTCACCAAGCACCAGGCTTACCAATGCGTATCCGAGTCGGACCCCTGCTTCCTGAGAGTAGTTGTCGCAAAGAAGAGAGGTACTTGGGTGCGGGTCGCCAGAGACTCAAAGGGAATAATACCTGTCAGCATGCGGGTGATTAACGGCAAGCGATATGGAACGGAAGTACTTCAGCGCACCGTAGCAGCATAACGGCGTGTGTTTTCCGCGTAGGAAATTTTGCCAGACCCTTCTTCAGTGGGCTGGTTCTATGTCCTTCCGCCACGCTTAAGCGATATACTGAACGACTGAGATGAAAATCGCATTACTCGACGGGTAACGCGGCCATCGCCATCGAATGGGGATGCTTAGTAACATGCCCGCGTCTTGACCGCGACGTCCACCGCGACCTTACATATCGCTATCATGTCGAACCGACGAGTGGCAGACACTACGACCGTGGGTTGGTATCTCCCTGACGCCGTCAGACTCTGCTAATGGCATTGCAGCGAATGTCGGGGGAATACACATACTGGCCACCCCATGAACACTGTGGGAAGTGAAGGACCTCAGGTGGAGGTCCTAGGACCTACTGACGGATTTTGTGACCTACACGTGTAGGTTCCTCCGGCTGTAGGTCCTTTTGGGGACCTATACCTGTAGGGCTTTTTGGGACCTACTGCAGGGACCTACACGCGTAGGTCCCGGGATGCTGTAGACTAGCCAACTCCCTCCTACGATGGGTTCATGCATGATCAACGTCATTGTGCGCCTCAGATATCGACGTCGAGTCGGTTAAGTCCTAGTATGTGCACTACTAGCATGAACAAATTTTGTCCCGTCTGACTCCTTCGACTCGCTTGAACCGCGACTCAGCTCTGCGCTTCCGGTGTTATCCGGCCCGTCTCCTGCCGCCATCGCGGGCTCTGTTTGGCTGCGTCATCACGTTCGGATGAATCGGATCACCGCATCTTGTCACCTCCCACCATGTTTCCATTCGTCCACACCGCGAACTCCGGCCTCGCCGTCGGCGCCAACCTACTTCATGAATTCAGTTGCCAATACTTCACTACGGTTTGCTTCACTACGGTCTTGCTTACCAACACGGATGTTCACGGCCTCCTCAATCCCGCTCACAGCGGCTCACTGGCAACACCGGAACATTCGTACAGCGCCGACGCTTAACACAACGACACCAGATTGGTTCGCCTTCCAGCCGTTTCTCATATTCCGACAATACTCTTCCCTCCTGCGCCTGTCTATCCTGTCGGAACCTAAGAAACGAGGATGCTAGCTGAGGCTGAGCCCAGCTCGGCATTTACTCAACCTCGCCGCTTATCTCTCTGGACAAGGTATCCTCTAGGAATGATGCACCCCTTACCGTATATTCGATCCTTGAAAACATATCTGGCTTTCGTATCCTCAACCATTGATTATTACGTCGACGCTTCGCGTTACGGCCTCTCTTGCTTCTCACACCCATCTCGATTTCCAGTCCGTTTTTACCTCCGACAGTCGCCAAGTGCTGACATATCTTACAGTGGGATATATCTTACAGTGGGATGAAGTTAAAACTCAAATCCAGCATCCAGGAGCTCATCGACAATGGATCGGAAGCGGATTTAAAGAGCGCACAAATGCATGTCGACGCGCTGAGCACTCCGGCCCGTCGCGAGGACCCCGCCTTCGACTCTGGGTATCTCCACGAATTATATACACGAATTTCCCGAACGCTCTGGTGGATCTCTCTACGACTCCGACGTCTCCATGGCCTCCCCAGTTCCGTCCTCACCACTGTTGATTCCAATAGAGAAACCTCCGATTGTCATTCCGACATCGACTCTGAGTGACGCCTTCCTTCCGGGTGCAGAGGAGGAATACTGGGCGCGATTCGATGAGGCGGTGGACCGTGACTCAGCTCTAATGGCGGAAGACCTCATTCGGGAGATGGAGGACATGAGCACGCGACTGACCATCGAATAATGAATTTAATGATGGACTCGGAAATCTGACATCTTTCACTCAACTTCTTTTGTGCATCTGCAAAGCAATGAACTGCATGTAACATGTAAATAGTACTTAATGCATCTGACCTTTCTCTCATTTAAAAGGAGACGGGGCTGCCTTATAGTACTGCAATAGAGTCAGTTTGTGACAATGTTGTGTTGCATCCTCAAATGCGCCGCAACTCGAGTTTATAATAATAATTAAATACATCCAGGACAACGGTAATCATTCTCCCTGCGCTCCAGAGATCTCAAAATGCGTAAAATTGTGTCGTGGAAGCTAGCGACGCGCGCGTAAAGAGGCATCATAGAAATCACGTGACTTTGTTGATGTCGTCACACATGTGACACTCCTCTCCTTCGCCGTCATCCTTGCGCCCTAACTCCATCCTTTCGGCCACAACTGCCTCCAAAACACTGCGATGGAGACGACAAGTTCGCGCCCAGCGTCCCTGAGCGCGTACCAGGCGCTCTCGTTGTCTTCAATCGTCTGGTACGTCATCATACTACAGCACCTGGTTCCTCGTTTGATCCGATGCGCCCGCAGGGAACGAGTCTCGACACTCGAGCCCGGTACCACCCAGTATGGCACAGAACGATGTTCAGGCGTCCTCCCCAGCAAGCTCAGCCCTCCCATGCCACATCCACCTGATCCCTTTACCTCTTCTATGGTCCGGTCAAAGTCGTCTCGGAGCGATTTACACCTCGACGACCGTCTCAACGGGCATTTTGCCTCCTTGGAAGGATGGGGTGGCCGCATTGGGGTGCTGCTCTTGAGACTCAACGCGCACAGACTCTCTGTCTTCGTCAGCCCATACGACTCGACCCAAAGTGCCGACCTTGCCGCCGCCGCCGCCGCCTCGTCGCCAAAGGTCGACTCGGAGGATGGAGGATTGAGGAGACGGGGGCTCTCCGCAACTGGGAACCATGGTGTGTCTCTCTGCTCGGCCTTCACCCACCCTTTCCATTCTTCGTACGAGCACATCGGACGCGTGCTGCGCTTCCGACCTTGGATATCCGCGCCATCTGATGTGCTCTTTCCCTCCTCTCGCTCATTTACCTATTATTCCCCTACTCAAACGTTCACAGCCTCTCCCGTGCGATGGTTCTCCGGCAAGTCGGTCCACGCTCCAGTCAGCTCTTCCTCGCCTCTGCAATGGTTCACCGTTCCACATCTGAAATGTCTTTGAAATCGCACTCCATTAATCGTCTAACTGGCTACTCTAGACTCGACGCAAGTGGGACTCGGACTGGCGTACCATGCTCGGGCATCTCGTTTGCGTTCGGTCGCCCCTCGTTCATTCTCTCTGTCCATTCTCCGAGTGATCCTGTGGGCCTCAGTCATCTCGCACAAGGCAAGCATTTCTTACTGGAATACTCCATGCCGACCTTGCTTTCCTACATCTAGGACGTTCGCACGGGCGCTGAGTTGTATGCATTCCCGCATATCATTTCTCTGCACGACCGACACCGCTCCCGCAAGCCCAACGCAAACTTGACGTCTGCCTCAACGCTCATTAACTCGAGATACAGTGGCTGATCCCGATGCGACCAACCCTAGTCTATCGGAAACAAGGTATGCGTCATTTGCATGCCTACTGGACCCTTATTCGTTGCTTTAGAAAGACGACTTGCTCTCGGTGCTTACCTCGCCCCCGCAAATCTCAACGTGTCGCTTTCAATCAGTCGCAACGCACCTAGAGCAAGAGGTACGAGTCTCACCCATCTTTCTCTTGCTCTCATTCTCGTCGAGGTCGACTTCAACATCCAACCACAGCTCGACTCTGAAGGCAACGCGATTCGGTCCAACTGCCAATTCACGCTCCACTCGCTCAAACGACTATGCGCGATGGGTTCGGCGCCTGGGCTGCCGCTTTTTCTCCCTCTCCCGGTGCGTGTGTAGGTTCCTCCGCTCTGTAATGTATAACGAAACTCTCCGCTGCGTCTCGCTGCGACTGAGACGCAAGTCAGCACTATAAAGGTGTAGTTCTCTGTCGCATTCCCGACCGTTTCTGATTCCCTCTCGTACTCAACTTCTGCGCCAACCCCGAGTCAATATGAGCACGACCTTGTCACTCTTGTCTTGGTGCGAGCGCAGGTTCCTTCGTCTGTTCACGTCTAACACGAGTCTTAAGCTGCGTCTCGCCGCAACTTGTTGCAACTAACCACCCTTCGAGCTCGACTTTAATGACGGACTGCGATGGACTCCGAAGACGGCTGCGTCAAGCGCCGACGCCCGCTCCGCTCCCTTAAACGAATTCGCGCGATTTGGTCCGACGCTTTGGCTCTCTCGTTTCCTCGTTGTCTCGGTGCGTATATACCTTCCTCCGCTCTGGCATGTCTAGCGCAACCCTCACTGCGAATCAGTTCCTAAACGCCTCACATTCCCTCTCCTCGAGCTCGACTTGACCGCCAATTCCGAGTCACTGCGTACCATTCCACTCGGGAGACTATTCGACGCTTCAAGCCGACGCCGACTCCGGTTGCGACTCGGCTTATATCGGTGCGCACGCATTCCTCCGTGTTTCCAAGTCTAACGCGAGTTTAGGCTGTGTCTTGCTGCGAATCGTCCCCTCCTCATCAGTGCCAAGGTACGTGTTGGTCATTGGACTCGGGCGTCGCTAGGTCGGAGTACTTGGTGATGAGTTGCGTAGCATACAGTAACAGTTGTCGTTGCGGACTTGTAATATATTGTTTCTGCCCAATACAAGCTGGAGGTACTAAAATGAGAACAACCTAGTCTCGAGGTCCTAAAGGACCTACAGCCGTAGGTCATTGAGCACCTACAGGTGTAGGTCCCGAGGAACCGACGCGTTTAGGTCCTAAAAGACCTCACCTTGAGTGATTTTTCGGCCACTTTAGGTATATTGCTGTAGGTCCCTGAAGAACCTACAGCTGTAGGTCCGTTGGGACCTATGCGTGTAGGTGTTTTTAGGACCTACAAGCGTAGGTCCCATACTTCCCACAGTGTGAAGCTGCACCGACTGCACGTCACGACGACCTCGCTGGCGCCTACGGAATGCTCGAAAAGATGCACCTACTCGTTCGTGTTTCAGAAACCCCGCGACTATTCGACGAGCAGCGTCTCAAACGCGCTACACCCCAGGCGATGGCGGCCTTCCACACGGACGAATACGTGAATTTCTTGAACCGGGTGACGCCAGAGACGGCGGAGGAGCTTACCCATGGCGGTCTGTTATGTGCGTTGCTAACCCTCTGCGTTTTCACGCGTTGACTGACTCCTCTGTAGTTTCCTTGTCGGCGAGCTCCAGCACGAAGGTCTCTTCGGATACCGTTCCGTCTCCCCGGGTGGGTCTATCACCGCCGGCCAGCGGGTCGGGAATCACCAGCGGCGGGACCGACATCGCGATAAACTGGCGGGCTGCCCTACGCGACGTCCGTTGTCTGCTTCTCGCGTCCTCGTCTGCTTCTCGCGTCCTCGTCAATGGCTGATTCCGTTCTCAGCCACCCCTCCGACGCCAGAAACGCCGTGAACCTGCGTTTCCTGTACCAGTCCCGATCCTCATCTCTCTCCACGAGCCACGATGCGGGTTCTCGGGCAGTTAGGATGACTAGGGTGCTGTGAGTAATTCAAAATCCAATACTAACAGGTGTTTCTAACTGGTTTTTAAAAACAGGGTGTTTATAAACTGTTTTGAAACCCATGGCCCGAGAAGCCCGACGCATCACAAGGCACGCTGACCTGGGCAGGTTGGTCAGAAAATCACTGAGGGATTGTATTTTTTTCACTGCAGAAGATTACCCAAGCCTTGGTATGGTTGAGCAGCCACACACCCAGTCATGGCAGATTTTTTTTTGGAGGATACAGCAGGAGAAATGGTGGTATGAAGGCTATGGTATGTCATGTGAGCGTTTACAAACACCAAGTTGCGGCTTTGGAATTCAAAACTAACTGTTTTTAAAAACTGTTTTTAAACTGGTTTTCAAACCAGGCTTTCTCACAGCACCCTAAGGATGACGACGGCGGGAGAGTCTGCCAGGGAATAGGCAGCAGACATTCCAGTGCGGTACGCTACGTCCACCTCGTGTCCCTGTTGACGATCTTCTCACTCTCTCTTAAGCGACCCGTGCGCGCAGCGGTGCCATTCTCCTCTCAGCGGGGCAGAAGGACCCGCCTGCAAAACTCGCTTTCGACTCCTCTCTCCATCCTCCCCCGCCGTCCCTCGTGAACGCTGCTTTGTCTCTTCGCGTCCGACGTACTCCCGGATGCTGGGTGGCCCATAGCTCATGCCCCTGTGCTCGACTAGATGCGCAGAGGTGCCACGTCATCACATCGACTGGCAATGGATCACCTCTCCGAGCGTTTGGACGAGGTGGATGGGTGCCCGCAGTGGATACGACGCAATCTGCGCTGAGAACGGACGCGATTTCTTCGGGACGACGGAACGGCATCTAGCAGCACCCACCTCGCCGCTGCCAGCGCGCCCACCATTCCGCACCCTCACGAAACCTTCGCAATCCCCAGCCCTCGTCCTCCCGCCCTCCTTCCCCGCGGTTACACCTCGACTGCCCCCGTTCCATGTCAAGGCGACCCTGGGGTATTGCGGGAGGACTGTCTGTTGGAGGATACCGTCCGGGTCCGTCCCTTGTCAAGCGGATACTGGGGTATCGCGACTGTCTCCGTCCTGCGTCGCACGTGCACGGTCTTTCCC
Organism: Mycena amicta; assembly: GCA_029282125.1. Taxonomy (NCBI): domain Eukaryota; kingdom Fungi; phylum Basidiomycota; class Agaricomycetes; order Agaricales; family Mycenaceae; genus Mycena; species Mycena amicta. The sequence continues at coordinate 94,812 of JARIHP010000082.1, forward strand.
CTCGGCATATGGGTAGAGGGATGAGCCAGTTGGAACGCAAGCTGGAACGACGGCCTTGTGCGGAGGAGTCAGGACGAGCTGGACCGACTATCGCGGCTCGTCTCCCGGACCCGGAATCGCGTGTCCTCGTCCTTCCTAGGGTGAATGGCCGGCTGGCGAAGCCACGTCACTCCCGGCGGCGGACATTCCCCCCACGCTTTGCGAGCTACAGGAGCTGAATCTCTCGCAAACGCCCGTCGTTATGCGGGCGCTTCACCTTCCGCCACGGTCGACCACCTCTTCGCTTCCCCACCTTGCTACCTCGCCCACGTCCTTGACCGTCGTCTGCCCACGCCATCCCAGCGTCGTCTTTCCAATATCCCTCCATTCGACTCGACCCAGCCGCGCTGTGTATCGCTCATCGCACGAAGAACGCTTTGAGCTCGCGGTGGGCGAGCAGGTGGTGGAGGTCGTCCATTGTCGAGCATCGGGTCCAGTGTCGGGTCTCGGTCCCGGTCTACGCTGTGAGCTGGTCCGCGGAGCTCGATTCTCCGCATCTGTGTCGACACCTGGGTATTGCAGGCAATGCAACGCTTGCGTGGGCGGCTGAGGCACCCCAGACAATCTTGCAGAACGGGCTCGATGATTGACCTACTTGCTCACCAGTCGCTATCCATATTACGATACGTTCCGCATATGCTATGAGCTATACCTTCGTCCTCTTCCTCCCTTCATCGTGTTTTTTCTGCTTCGTTCGTAGTCGAGCCGCGCGCGTACGGGCTTTTCGTTTTCTCATCGTAGCCCTGCTCAATGTACTCGTATATAGCCGCCCCGTGGTGGACAGCACACACAAATGGAATGGATTCAGTCAAGATTTGTATGCATTGTCGACTGGCGTACAAAGAACGTGGAACGGCAACGACCACGACGACGGGTGCTTGAGCAAGGTCTGCGAGCCGGTCAGACGTAGGAAAAGAGAGGACGAGGACGAAAACATCCTCGCCAACGCCCACCTGCGCACGAGCCAATTGAGCTTCATCGCACTCGCGTACGCCTCCCGAAGAGCTGGCGTCGTCGCGACCGCAGAGGCACCCCCGCTCTCCGCGTCCCGTCGAGAATCAATGGATGCGTCCAGCGCGCAAACTTGAAGGGACTGCGTGGACCCTGACCGTGCGAGCGGCCACGGTAGACCACCTCGATGAGCATCGGGTCGGCAGTGGATGGCGGGTTGGAGCAGAGGAAGGCCGAGAGCGAGGGTGAGAAGAGGCCTGGGACTGATTAGAATGGAGTCCAGGAGGTGTGGGTGCGGAGAGTGACCGCGAAGCGACGGATGCGAGGCGACGGCGGAATGGAATGGAATGGAGCTTGTGAGTTGGCGCAGGGGTGACGACTTGGGGGTGTATCCCTGCGTGTCCGTCGGTTCGTTTGGTGGAGGGAAGTGCATTGGTACTGCTTCAGCGACGAGCCTCGCATTGAGCTCTGGCGACGAGCACGGGCTGCAGTCAGACGACGACCCGTAGGATCCACCAAACGAGCGATTCGCGGGCCATTCCTATGACATTATTTATCACAAAGTATTATTTACTCATGCTCAGTGGTTTTGCTTTCGGAGTTTGAGGTTATTTTGTTGGTTGAGCTTTGAGGTTGAGTTCATTATCGGTGGTTTGAGGTTGAGGTGGGTGGTTTCAGCACTGGTTTGGTGTAATGCTCTAGCTTCGAGCTTGTGGTTTGCTCGTGGCTGAAGGTGACTCAACACCTATTTGAATACTGACTGAGGTGAAAGGTCGGCGCAATGGGCTACTGTAACAAATTGATATCAAGTCCATCATTCTCGGGCAACTCGGGTGACAAACAAAATAAGGGAAGATTCTCTTCGCAAGGATACTCTTGGTTGGATCTTCATAGGGATGGTAGAGACATGACTATGTCTCATCTGTATGCTTGAAATCCCCACCAAAGTCTAGCTGAACTGGATTAATAAATGTTTTGCGCGCAAGCCCAAATTAATGGGGAATTTGATGAAATTTACTTTATGATCGTTGAGAAGACTGGCCATACCAGAGATAGGACCGTGAAGCCCACAGTAGTGCACAAAACTCAAACTCAAACCATCAACCTCAATGCTCAACCAGATCAGAAACCAAAAACCACAAACCACAACAATGTCAAACCACCAACCACCAAGTGCTATGCTCAAGCAGTTTTTATTTTGTGAAAACTGCTTTTATACTATGATCCCTCCGTTACAGGAGCCACCGGTATACGCATGAGAGTGAGAGGCGGGAGGTGGAGGGAAGACTGCGACCGGTGTAACGGAGAACGAGAGTCGTCCGCGGGTATCTCTTGCGCTGGCCTGGCCCTGGTCCATCCACCTCCTCCACCAGCATTAGACGACGTGTTATCGCCGAGACGGAAGAGGCTACAAGCACCGTCAGCGACACTCTGAACAACATTAATCACCACCGTATCCTGGTGGTTATGATGCTGTCGTCCTTCATGAATAGACGCTGCGCTGGGGGTGGACGGGCATCGATGGCGGTAGGTCGAGAATGACATCATACCGTGTGATGTGCGTCCGGCGCCGAGTAGCGTGGGCAGCACTAAGGAGGTTATCCATGGTGCGGCTGAGCTGCTGATTCCTCGGGGTGGTGGGCCAACGGGCGAGGAGTGACGCATGCAGCAAGGGAAGAGCGGGAGCTGGTGCGGCAGGATGTGGTTGGAGCGGAGGAAGCTAGGCCGAATCAGGATGTCACCATGCTGTCAGTGCACCGGCGATTGGCGTCATCGCCGGTGCGCATCCTTGGCCCTTGGGTGCGACGCCGGCGACAGGACAGATCCCGCGCCGCTATAGGGCAGCACTACATGTTGCTATGTCCATTGGCGCCAATCTAAAGCAGCATTGGAGCAATTCGATAAGCAATGTACGTCGCACTGACTGACTCGCAGCTATTATTATGCATTCATGCTGCCAGGCTGCTGCCAGGCTGTCAGTGGCCTTGAGGATTACACGCTGTGACCTCGAGGATCACACGCTGCGACCGAACTCTCATCCGTCCTTCATCCCACTGCTCGACCCGGCCCACCGAAGCACCAAGAATGCCTAGAACCATGGGAAACAGCAATCACATGCCAGACAAAGGTGGAGCATCAGCGGAGACTAGTCCGCAGCGGTGTGTGCCTGTAAAATTGATCCAGAGATCCGGGCTCATCCTGGTGTTCCCCAGCTATTACTCCTGGTTCGGAGCAACCTTTAACACCACTACCTTCACCCGATCTCAAGTCGAGGCCGCCTTTGCACTGGTTGTCGACGACATCATTCAGTGCCTCATCAACGATGGTGCACTGAGTGGAGATGTCAAGAATGATATGATCTTCCAAGGCAGCCCACTGCTCAAAACAAGAGGGCTTTTCCTGGAGCTGGATTGTCACCCAAGAGATCACAAACTCATCTTGTCCCTCCTTCGAGCCATCTCCCATAAGGACACTCAGGCCACTCTGGAATTCCTGCTCAGTCCTGCCTTTGAGAAATTCAAGCTGAATCCTGGAGACTACATTACTCAGTTTGCTGATGGCTGCCTTACAAGAACACAAAAAATATGTGCCGGGGCTAAGCTTGTCTGGCATGAGCTGCAAGAGGTCCAATTTGCAGTCCCTAGTTCTATCTTCCAGCTGCTTGATAGGTTTTCAGACATTGCCGAGGTATGGCTTTGGCCCCATCTGTGCTTGATATTGAATCTGCCCAGATGTACATAAACAATGAGAAGGACTTGCAAACTCTGATGGACAACCTTGCATCCTCCCTGATACGAGCCAACACCGTGCTTCTGGCAAGAGAATACTACAGCAACCAGGTCACTGAGAGTAGCAAGAAGTTGACAAAGTAGGTCTTGTCATTATTATTACTATACAAGCTCAATTTTGCAGACTGCTAGTTAATGGAGCTTTTGAAATTCACAGTCTGCATGTTCAAATCCCGAGAGCTTACACTGGGCTACAACCCGGGGTCAAAGAGGGAATCCAAAATTTTGGTAATCAATTGAAGGCAGCTCTGCAGATTCATAAGGTGGGTGTTTAAGAAATGTGTTTATTTTTCCACATTGACACCCCACAATTTGTTTTAGCAGGAGTTGTGTCAATCGGCAACTGCAAGCATATACCAAATACTGGGGAACACATTGGTCTGTACTGTACTTTAACTTTCCAATACTTTGCTCAACAGTGGTCTTTTAGTCACAGCAGTTGACCTATGTTGCCAAAGCACGTTTTAATGGAGTGGACAAGCTCACTCGACGAGGGTGTACACTGCAGACCAGGGAGAACATCCTCTCTTGTCTTCAAACCTGGGCTCTAGATGTATCTTCGGTTGCATCTGACTCCATTTTCTGGCTTAGTGGCATGGCTGGTACGGGCAAATCCACTATTGCATACACTCTCTGTGAGTGGCTGCAAACACAAAGACGACTTGGTGCATCTTTCTTCTGCTCTCGAAATGAAGAAGACACCAGGTCCCGCAAGTCTCTTGTTTCAACTATTGTGCGCCAGCTCCTGTCTGAATACAAGCCCCTGGTAGCTAGCCTTCAAGGGATCAACCTTGAGAGGTTCAATGATATCTGGGAAGGGGATATTGACAAGCTCCTTGTTGAACCCTGGGCTGCGATGAGGAGGTGTGGTTTTGATCCACCACCACTGGTAATTGTCATTGATGCTCTGGATGAGCTGGAAAACGACTCTGGTGTCCAGTTCATCAAGGACCTGATCACTGCATTTGCTGGCACTCCATTACATGGGCTCAAATTCCTCCTCACCAGTCGTCCCCATCCCAAAATTGTGGAATCTTGCCATGCAGTGAAAGCACACTTTCGGTTGGAAGATATTGAGAAAAGTGATGCCGAGGCCGATATTCGCTGCTTTTTGCAAGTAGAACTGCCAAAACTTGGAGATGAAATTGAAGCCATTGTAAGAGATTCTGCCGGGGTCTTCATATATGCTGCAACCATTGTGCGGTACCTCTCCCCGAAAGGTGTGCCACCAACGGCAGGCCAACAAGCAAAGCAGCTGGACCACATTCTGGAAAAGGGAGCTGGACAGGTGATAACAGGCAAAGATCAACTTGTGGATGCTCTTTACAATCGGGTCATTGAAGAGGTGCTCCAAAATAGTTTTACAGCAAAGATCTGTGAGCGTGTTCTATACGCAGCTGTGACAGCACGACAGCCTCTGACAGTTCAGGCACTTGCCCCACTTGTGGTTGATGCATCAGAAGAACCTAGTGAGGCAGCTGTGGCTGACAATGTTCTTGCTGTCAGAAACAGCTTGGGCAGTCTCCATGCTGTGCTCTATGTCTCTGAGCGAGATCACAAGATTTATGTATATCACAAGTCCTTTGATGATTTTATCATCAACCGCTCAAGGCTGGCAGAGCAGGCTGCATCATATTTTGTGGACCGCACACGAGAGTGCCTTAACATCTTGGACAAATCACTCAAGTTCAACATCTGCAACCTTGTCACCTCATATTTACAAGACACTGAAGTGGAAGGGCTGGCTGAGCGAGTTGCAGCAATTGAGCCTGATATTAAATATGCCTCTCAACATTGGGCAAGCCATCTTGATGCAGTGCGACACAGTGATAAAGCTGCTGAAGAGGTCGCTGCATTGCTATTGTGGTTTTGTAAGCTCAAGGTTCTATTCTGGATGGAGATAATGAACCTCTGGAAGGTGGACTGCCGTTATGCAATACAACAAGCTCGTGGCTGGGCTCTCCAGGTATGTAGCATCAGTAATGTGGCAACATTTGTTTTCTAAAACAAACATCAGATTCCAGGCTCCAAAGTACTGAATGAATACACCGCAGCAGTTCAGCGACTCTGGGCAGTGTTCATATCTGGTGCAACATCGGCTTGCACACCACATCTCTACCTGAGCTGCCTGTCAACAGAAATTGGCAGTTCTGAGAATCTGGAGGCATGGAGGCATAACTTTAGTGGCCTAGGGTTCGTGAGGTGTGATTCCCTAATATACAGTATTCCACTGGTGCAGATGGATGGGCACAGCGACACGGTCCGGTCTGCGGCCTTCTCACCTGATGGGGCCCGCATTGTGTCTGGCTCCGACGACAGAACTGTGCGCATCTGGGATGCAGCCACGGGTAAGGAGCAGCAGCGCCTGGATGGGCACAGCAACAGGGTCTTCTCTGTAGCCTTCTCGCCTGATGGGGCCCGCATTGTGTCTGGCTCCTTTGACAGAACTGTGCGCATCTGGGATGCAGCCACAGGCAAGGAGCAGCAGCGCCTGCATGGGCACAGCGACATGGTCTGGTCTGTAGCCTTCTCGCCTGATGGGGCCCGCATTGTGTCTGGCTCCGACGACAGAACTGTGCGCATCTGGGATGCAGCCACAGGCAAGGAGCAGCAGCGCCTGCATGGGCACAGCGACATGGTCCAGTCTGTAGCCTTCTCGCCTGATGGGGCCCGCATTGTGTCTGGCTCCGACGACAGAACTGTGCGCATCTGGGATGCAGCCACGGGTAAGGAGCAGCAGCGCCTGGATGGGCACAGCAACAGGGTCTGGTCTGTAGCCTTCTCGCCTGATGGGGCCCGCATTGTGTCTGGCTCCGACGACAGAACTGTGCGCATCTGGGATGCAGCCACAGGCAAGGAGCAGCAGCGCCTGGATGGGCACAGCAACACGGTCCGGTTTGTGGCCTTCTCACCTGATGGGGCCCGCATTGTGTCGGGCTCCATTGACAAAACTGTGCGCATCTGGGATGCAGCCACTGTGCAGCTGAAACCTGTGCGACAGAACCGATGGAGTGCACCTGGGTGGCTCTCCATTCCTCATATCTCCCCTGTTCCTGTCTTCTGGTATCCACCTGAACTACACACAACTCTTGTGTTTCCACCTTGTCTACTTCAAATCTCCCAACAAGGTGTGACCCATTTAGACCCTGCAGCCATCCCCCATGGCCAAAATTGGGTTCATTGTTACGGTAGTACTCCGACTGCAAGTTCAAGTTCTGCGTTACACACGGAAGAAAGACCCCGGAAAATGTTGCCCAAAATCAAACGCAAAATCTTCGGGCTCTTCGGGCACAAAAAAATCAAGAATCACTGAACTTGCCGTCAGATTACTGCAGTACTCTGTTGACCAAGGTTGCACATCTCACTTCTCTTGCAGGGTCCGGATTTGATCTACATTGTAAAAATGAATTCATTGTATGTTTCAGCCTAGTTTAGAATGAGATCTTATATCTATTCAAATGTGACCAGAAGTGGAGCACCACCCGCAGCTTGCGGAGGGGGGTGCGTGTTCTTGTGATGAGCGAGAGGCTGCCGTCACCGTCTCGTGACGTGGATCTCTCTTGACTGCAGCCTCCATCTTCGACACATCGACTTTCGACTCTTTCCCCATCGTCTCACCCACCCTCCTCTCCCTTGATTTCTCTCACTTGTTTTTTTATAGCTCTTTATTTTAGTCTTCTAGGTACATAGACAGTTGTAGCACGTCGTTGGGGCATCCTATGCTCCATCGGCGTGCACCCAGGAGCGGCTTCCAATGCCGTCTTCTCACCCACAAAATAATACAGCTGTCTTGGATCTGTGTGGCGAAAGTGAAGTGAAGGAACAAGAATAATTTTCCAGCTATGCTAAAAAGTTGGCCCAAAATGGTATTTCAGAACCAGTTCCAGGATGCGGTGAAACTAAAATTTTCGGATGCCGTTGAAAGATACCCTGAAAGCCTCACTGAAATACTAGTTTCAGCTCCCTTTTCAGGCGAACTGAAAATACCATGGAACATGAGGAATCATTGTGTATTCACGGCGTACGATACTGATGGCAGCGATGCTATCACTTGTCCACGAGGCCGAGTCGCCATTCTGCGTGCGCCAAACTGTACCCCGAAACGTTCGAGTCCTAGTCGTGTCTTCAATCTCAGAGTTGTATTGCTCGCACCTCAGGACACCGCCTGACGAAACCCTCTCAGCCAGCCCACCGAAGGAAAGCATGACAAGTCAATTCAATAATTCAAGTTCTACGTAAATGCAACCCGAAAAGAACAGCTCCACTATTAGCGTTAGCGGCTAGCGAGCGCCCTACATCCTGCCATACGCATCATCCGTGCTATAGTGCTGCTGCTGGTCGTAGCCCGGGTGCTGCTGCATCTGGACCATCTGGGACGGCGGGGCAAACCGATTGACGTTCTGTGGCTGCTGGGGCTGGGGCTGACGATGCATCTCGGGAGGGTAGCCGCCGTAGGGCTGAGGCAGAGACTGGACGGAATGGATAGAATGCACGGAAGGCGCGTAGCCCGGCGCGCCGTAGCCCTGGCTCATCTGTATCTGCATCGGAGGAGTGTAACCAGGTCCAGGCGAAGGGACGGGTGTACCACTGCTATAGCCGTAGTACTCGGCTGGCGGGGGTTGGGCGAAGCTGGAGTGAGTATCGTGGGTATACATGAAAGGCGACGCGACTGCGACTGCCGGCGTCACACTCGTGTTGAGACCTGCACCATACGGGTATGGGGTGGGTGTACACCACCACGGTGGTATGTGCGCTCTGGCCGCTATACACGGAATGCATGCTGGCGCGGGTGCCTGTGCGGGATTCGGTGGGGGCAGTGGGGAGGATGGGTCGTCGAGGAGGTGGGCGGAGCGTCGGAACGCCTTTGCGTCGAAATTGACGGTGGACTCGCGAGCCCGAGCGCGGCGTTGACAATTCCACCGTCTGAGCATGAATGCGACGAGCAGCCCGGCGACGGCGAGCCCGATGATGCTGCTGACCATGGCGGCGGCGATGGTGCTGACGCTCGCAGCGCTGGAGGGTGTGGTGCTGGGAGACGGGGAGGAGGCGGGCTTTGGTGCGGCTGGGGACTTCGTTGCGGCAGGAAGGGAGGTTGTCGAAGAGGAGGGCAACGCGGAGCTTGTCGTGGTCCGTGGGTAACGTCTGGACAGAATGTATCAACACAGGTAACAAAGGACGAAAAGCGACGCACCGAAGAGCTAGACGGAAGGATAGGACTCGAGGGAGACTAGGGATTCGTCAGTTACAGCCTGGAGGTCGTGCCAGCACTCGCCAAAGGCAGCGAAGTCGTGGGCAACACAGGAGAAACGACTGGTAGACTGAGACTCGTCGGTAAAATGCCCCTGCGGCGTGGTCTTCACCGGCACCGTGGGTTTTACGACCACTGCCGTCGTCTTCACGGGCACGACAACCTTTGCAGTCGTCTTCACCTGCACCACAACCTCTACGAGTGTATGCAGCGTTAGCGTCCATGGGCAGCCAGAGCTAGAGCTAATGCACTCTTGGTCGTCTCGACTACAGCAGCCGCTGGCAGCGATTTCCTCGGGCGAAAGTGCCAGCGCAGGTGGCCTAGCATTTGCAGAGGTTTGGATACAAAGGGGAAAAGGAACGTGGAGGGCGGTGAGCCACGGAAGGAGCGAGCGAGTCGGGGGTGGTGGTGGAAGAGAGGAGGAGAGTCTCCTCCATCATCTCGTGCGTCTCGAAGACCATCCAGCTTGGCGTCCTTGAACGACATGCTGGTCGTATCGAAGGAGGTAGTCACGACCATGGCGGTATGCGGTTCCTGGCAAAGAGGTATGAATACGGCGAGCGAAGATGGCAATGAACGACGTACCTTGCACAACGTACACTCGTTCTTCTTCTTGTAGAGTGCCCGCAGACGGAACGAGCAGACGTGGCACGTCCGGTGGTTACATTCCGAGACGGCGTAGTCGCGCAGATAGCCATGTCTTCGTCGTCAGGGGAGTTTGCAGGCCCTTTGTCGGTCTTGGACTAAGCGCACCGCCGCGACCTCCACCACGATGATTGTCTTTCCTTGCTTGCCAGGGCCGCGGGAGGCGCGGGATTGAGTCTGAGCAACTACGACGGTGGCCATGGATGTTGGGGTGAGGTTGCTGGGAGTATTAAGATGGTGGTTGGTTGGTGAGCAAGAATGCGGCGGAAAGCAAAGAGCTAGCGTGATGACGTCACGGTGATGTGCTCGCGTTGCTCTCGACCACCACGACCACCGTCTATATTGCCCCAGAACACAACGACCAGCCCGCCTCAGACGTCCACTCACACCTCTCTATGTAATACCAATTGCCAGCGAGCGGACCGATGGAACGGATGGCATGACTGCATTGACGGAGGGCTACGTGGTGCGTGCGCTGGACTCTGCGGCTGGAGCTCGAACGACTTGGTTCTGACCCTCTCGCAGTGCTAGGGCCGTTCCTGAATCCGACTAGGGCCAGTTTCTGACCCTCCAGTGCTTCACCTTCAAGACTGAGTGCGCCTTTTTCTTCCCCCCTCGAATCCCTTTCCTCACCGCGCCCACCATCCAGCTTGGCCCGATGGTCCTTCGCATGCTTCTCAGTACTCCGCTCGGCTCCACGGACTCCTCGTTCCAAGTTCTGGCCATTCGAGGCCATCGTACCGTGCGTGTCCTTAACGGCACCGTCGCCAAAGCCTGACTCTTGTAGCCGCTTCTCAGACGAATTTGGATTTGCGAGGGCAGGAGTGCCGATGTCGACGAGGCACAGAGACTGTCTTCGTCTGGTACGCCCGCTACGTGTCACTCGTCTACTATTTGCTCATATCCTGCAGCGTCCGCGACGCCATGAAAGCTTCGCCCATCCCCACACCCTTCGTCTTGCCCATTTCCATCGCGCCAAAGCTCCCAGCCTGTGTGCCTCGCACTCCCTGGGCTCAGGATGTCCTCCCGTCCGGCTCCCACCGCCTGCAAACGACGCAGAGGGTGCCACGTCATCGCGTCGCATGGCTCGCGGATACCGACGTCTGCGTCCCGCAATAGCAGAATGGCTACGAGGCCCTGCATAGCGCCTTCCCGTTGCTTCTTCCGACCCATACACACACGCCGGCATTTCTCTGCCGGCGTATATCCACCCACCCTCCCTCGCGCGCTCAGCCGTACTAGTATCGCCATGGCCTCCCGTCCCAGTACGCCCTTGGAGCAGTACCACCTCGCTTGTCGTGCGCAGCGTCCCCGTCTCTACGTTACACCATCCGCCCAAGCTGCGCTGGACCAGCTTTCCTCTCGTTCTTGTCTTCCCATCGCACCTTTCCCGCCCCTTGTCCTTTGCGCTTCCGCGTCCCTTTCCGTCGTTGGCGTCGTTCCCGCCAGTGTATGGGTTCTCTATCGACGTCGCCGGCGTTTGCTTTCGGCCTGCTGCAGTGGATGTCGATTTCGACCGGGTGACGTGTGGGTGTTTCCGCCGTCTCGAGGCCGTGGCAGGAATCCGTCAACGCAGTGGCCGGCTTCACCCACGAGATGTCCGTCGGCTGCGCATCACGGTGTGCGTCTACGGGCGGCTTACCAGGCAGCAATGTATCCACGTCGTCTCGCTCGTCAATGGCTGCAAGACGACGTTCCCGCTGCTGTTCCAGATCCCCTCATTCGTTACTTTCCGCACCCTGTTCTCTCCATTTCCCGAGGCTGCTCGGACTAACTCTTCACCAGTGCCGACAACCCTCTACCACTATTCCGGGGACATACTTCTGCATTGCATGGACGCAGCACGAGCGGAGCTCCAGCGGCGGAGGCGCTGCTCACGGGTTCGATTGGAGATGTCAGAGGCGAACGTGCGAGGAGTCAGGACGGGTGTGGATGCAGTCTGCACTGCTGCGGACGCTGCGGACGCTGCGATACTCCAGTTCGCTTATCCTTCCCTCAACCCCCGTCCATTTATCCCTTCGTCCTTCATCTATCAATTCTCTCCCTCTCTCTCGAGCATCCTTGCTCTCGAGGATACATACTCCCCTCGCCCTTCCTCTTCGCACATTCCGAGTCGTTGGCCATACTGGCACAATCCACGTCTCCTGTATATTGCATATGTAGCATCGAATATGTGCAAACAATACGGCTTCACAAACACGTACGATGCACGTACGATGCACGGAAAGATATAAGAGACACTGGATCGAAAGGAATAGTATAGTAGTAGTTCAGCAGCCCCGACGCATGAGCACCCCGCCGGGCCCGCCCATCGCCTGTTCCTCCTCGTAGGCGTACCCAGAGGACCTATCCCAGCCCCGCTGGCCTTGCCTCCCATTGGCTTCGCCTTTGGCTTCACCGCCAAATCACCTCCTCAGCTCTTCCCCCCTTCAGCTCTTGCCCGATACAAGTCAATGGTGGACCACCTGCGGTAGTACAAGCATGCCATGGAGTTGGGGACGAGGAAGCGGTACGGAAGACGGTCCCAGACGCAGAGGATGTGAGACTGAGACTCGTTCGGCGAAATCGAAGGGGATGAGCGATGACGTCCTGCAGCCGGCCTGAGAGATTGAGCAGCAGGCAATGCGAAGGACGGGCAATGCGTGGTCGTCGTCGAAGGTATGAGCGGCGGAGGGTCCATGGGAAGAGAAACGCAGAACGCCACAGTGAGACACCGCTCCTGTACTTCCTCGTCGTCGAAAGTGCAGGGAAGAAAGCCCCGTGGCTGTGGACGAAATGGCAAAGGAGACGATGGGGGAGCCACGCGATGGATCGAGAGGGTCGAGAATGCAGCAGAATGCGACCCGGAGACGTCGAAAGACGATTCGGCGGTATTCAGCATTCCACCAGCGACATCCCTCCAAACACGCCAGGAGACCCAGAGAGCGCATGCGGTATACATCCGTCCACGCTGAGGACGACTCAAGATCCCTCCGAATCGTGAAGCTCACCATCGCGTGTCGTACGAGTCCGAGTCGTACGATATTCCAATTGCTCCCGTCCAGCGCCGGCTGCACTCGAACGACCCGAGCTGGAGCTCAGGGAAAGCCCGCACGACAGCTTCTGCAGACCGCCATCTCCGACGGACGAGTCGCGAAGGCAGGGGATGTTCTCGCTTTCGTGGAGGAGGACAGCGATACGACGGCCTGGGCGACGAGCGAGTCGAGGTATGGAAAGGCGCTGAAGACGTCGGCGGGGAAGGCAGGAAGGAGCGAGACGAGATGAGGTATGGGCTGGGAGGGCGGTCTTGGTAGCGACGGTGCTGGACGGTGACTCCGCGATATTTGTGGGCTGGCGAAGGCAGCTGGTGTCGTTGGTATTCGTCGAGAATCGGGTGGCGTCGCGGCTCCGAGTCTGCTCGTATGTCTGGAGCCGACAACCCATCGTAAGTGGCCATGACGACGACGACTCGGACGTTATGTCTCGCGGGAGGGTTGGCTAGAGATCCGGAAGAGGACGGTGGGTACGACGCGAAGGGTAGTAGGTTCGTGGATGGAGTCGAAGGGGACGAAGGGACGATAGGTCTTCCGGGACTTGGCTGGGAGCAATGTGAGCGTAGGGAAGCAGAGAATCAAAATTAGGGACACGCACCATGGAAGTTAAGCGCTACGTCGCTGTACGATGGGCTGAGCAGCCTGCTGAGGCGAAGTCGACGAAGCCATGAGGATGGCGCTTGGGCAGGTAACGACAGCGGGTCTTCCGTGTGCATTGCATGGTGGCCAGTGGATAGCGCGCAGTGGAGAGCAATGGGAAACAAGCACTGAATTGAAGCGCACATCGTCAGTGGCGAGAAGAGGAGGTGAGTTATGAGACGCACGACTCGGATCCTCCACCCGACTGGGGTTGAGGCTCGAGTTTCGAGCTTTGCAGCTTCTGCACGACTGCCGTCCTAGTTTCGCCTCAGGCTGGTTCGTCGACTACCGCAGCGACAATTGGTGCTCGCCAGCGGTATAGCGCCTTAGGGTGGGCGCCTTAGGGTGGGCGCGAATGTGCGGAGGTACTAGTAGTAGCGTCATGACTCGAAAGTGCGAGAGTGAGCGGAGATGCAAAGGGTGACTCATCCGGATCATCATCTGCTGTTCCCGACTCCGACTCCGGCCACGACGATCCAATTCCTCCTCCGACTAAGCTAGGGTTTACTTGGGCGAATAATCGTGTATGGGCTCGCATCCAGGCCAACTGAGGTGATATCTAGCCGCCAAATGCCCGGAAGATTCACTGGCACCTCCGCTGTTTTCACCTCAATTAAACGGGGCGACCAATCTGTCGGGTTTCTCTACGGCAGATATCCCGGGAAATTGCTTCCCGTCTGGTGCGTTTGTCGTGTACAGAAAATGTTATATAACTCACCAGCGCTGAGCGCTCTAGGCAGCACTGGCCATCCCCATGACGCACCGCTCAGCAATCAGCATTGGAGGTCTCGAAGTGCTCACTCAACTCCGCAATATCACTCCCCGAATGCAATGGCCGTCGGGCCGCTCCCGTCCTTTCACGCGATAGGCTTCTTCGTCCGATTCCTTTCTCCGATCTTCAACGGCGTCGTGGCGTGCATCTACCCTCCTGCGTCTCTCAGTGCACAGTCGGAGCATCGCGTCCCGGTTACAGTCACGTCCTAAAACGCTTTGGAGCAGACCAAGACGGCGCAGGCCACTGGAATGTTGACTGTCCCGATGTTCTTAACGAGCTGGGCGCCGAAAGAAGAGGATGTGCGGTATTTGAGCTCCCTGAATCTCGTGGTGCGTCTTCAGTCGCGCTCCCATTTCTCTGCCAATACTGAACATGTATCTCAGGGGTATTCGTAGGACTACTGGAAGCTGTTCTACCTCGAGGGCGACTCAGCTCGAGAGGATTTAGGTCTGTCTAAGGACGTCTTCGCAGAAGCGAGTCCGCCTGATTCAATGATACTCTTCGGCCCTTCTCTAACGAATTGTACAGCTCAAGAAAATGGGAACGGTCATCATACACTACGCGTGGGTGCTGGACTTCAACGAATCGCTGTATACTTTCGAGCCTCACATCCGTGGGACGCGCAATCTCATCGACCTCGCCCGCTCCTCCAACGCACGCGCACGGTTCCTGTTCACCTCTTTCATCGGGATCAGTCGAAGGGACCACTTCCCGAGGAGCTGCAATTGGATGCTGGTGTTGCGGTCGGTAATGGTTATGGAGAGAGCGAGTACGTTTTCGAGCGGGTGAGTTGATATTATTCCTGAGCAAATGAAGTTCGATTAACTTGAGAGTAGATCTTCGCAGCCTGAGGCCTTTCCGCGACCTCCTTCCGCATCGGCCAAATCGGCGGCGCACAGTCTAACGGAGTAGGTTCCAGTGCTGGTCAAATCCAGTATCGCGCTGGGCAACTTCTCTTGACATCCAAACGGGACAGTCGCGGGGCTGCCCTCGGAAGCCGCCGCGCAGGCCATCGTCGACGTAACACTCGCGAAGGATGAACAACTGTTTGCGCTGAACCTCGTACACCCTACGGCCAGTGGCTTGGGACCCAGTCATAGGTGCGATGACGCGAATCACGCAGCTTCCGCTCGTTCCAATGTTCCGATTACAGACTGGGTTGAGCAGGTCGCCAGGGCGCAAAGACCGCAAGCGCGGATGATATGGAACAAATCGTCAGTCGACAGTCATTGTTATTCAGCGCTCACGCTCAATGAACTCCAGCCGGCCATCAAACTGCTTGATTCCTCAGAACCGCAATCGGTGGTCCGGGAAACATCCAGTTTACTACGACGCAAGCTTAGCGGCTCAGTCAGACCATGGCGAGTCTGCAGTCATTGAGCGAGGAGGATGTGAGGCGTTGGATGGGTTACTGGAGCCGAGTTCGGTTCATACACCTTTCGCAATAGTTTATAGTATCTCACGTTGTTCAGTGAATGGGCGAATCGGCGACTGTCGCCTATGACCCGAACCGTTCTCCATTGCATATTGTGACCAAAGATCACGAGTATGTGCAGTCCGACCCTCCTCCAGAAGTATCTGTAAACACAAAGAATAACTACAACCACAACGAGAGCGCATGAACGCATGTCGTGTTTCAGTCCGTTCCCACTGAGAAATGTGTTGAGGGGACACAGACGTCGTTGGGTGAATATCGTACGAAATCGTCGACAAAGATTCAAGAACCACGAAATGGAGCAGATAGGTAAGGCCCCGAGGGGATTGTGTGCTAGTAGGTCGTGATTATGTATGGGGTGGATGCACGAAAGAGGAGAAAGAGGTATACGAGTGACGAGGATATCGAGCCCATATCGTAGCAAGAGGGCGTCTAGGGGAACGCGTATGTGGATGCCGGCGGTGGCGGCGGCGAGCCGCACTGGCTATGGGAAGGAGGATAATGCAAAACGAAAGACGACGGCACCATGCCCGAATCCCCTCCTGGTCGTGCGACACCGTCCCGCCGGAGCTGAATGAGCAACATCGTCCCGTCCTCGTCCCGCACGTCGCATGCGTCACCGAGATCACGGACCCGAAGGTGTCTTTGCCGCTTGAAGGTCGATGGACGCCGTCGACGGCGAAGGCGAAGGCGGTCCGAGAATGCAGCGTCTCGCAGGACATGGGAGGCGTCGGTGGAACGTGGAGAGGCGAGGGATATGTGGGTGAAGGAAGCGAGGTACCGGAAGATAGCCTTCAGGAGACGGGGTCAAGACTGAGCAGAGTATATCAGCGACTGGGATGAAATGAAAGAGCGACAGGCAACGTACCGGGAGAAGTCGCCAGTATACGAGGTTCTTTTCCCATGGTTCCTCCGTCGCATCTCCGTCCACTGAACGCGAGCTGTGGATGGTAGACCGCGCTGCAGACGCGACGCCCATGCGGAGGCAGGTCTGTCGACCGAGCACTCGTCCTGCATCTCGCTTTTGACCACCGCCGTCAGCGGGAGATCGACCACCTCTCCATCCCAAAATGAGAACCGCAGGGGCAGTAGGCTCCCCTTAGGGAGAGAGGAGGATGGTGCTGGGGAACGACAACGCCGAGGTCGATGGGAAGGGACCGAGCACCAGCGTAGACCGGTGCGTAAAGGTGACGGAGAACACGCCTGGGGTTATTGTCGAGCCCAAGGGTGGAGCAGACAATGCCGAGGTAGATGAGCTCGTCGCCGAATCATCGTAGGTGGATCTCCCGGGTCGGGTCGAGTTCCCCGCCTCCACCTTCCCAATACAATCCTCCTCCAGCAACTCCGCATCGCACAAACACTCCTACGCAAGCTCTTCATGCTGCTCGGCAATGGGGCATGCAATGACCGGCGCAGAGTTGGTCTCCGGGATCGACGGTAGAGAAAGGCGACGCTGCGGGGAGAGGCGGGAGCAATCCGGTGGACTGGACTGCGTCGACGATGGTGACGAAGGATGAAGGTCGGCGGAGCGTATGTGTGCGCGACGGGTGATATCCGAGGGCGTACCGCGTGCGCAGAGACATGGGAGCGGAATAGAGTGGGGAGACGGTGGCGATTGGGGCGAAGAGCCTCGATGAACACGCCAAAGACACTCCTCGATAGCCCGGGCCCTCTCCAGAGCACCGACAGCACCATCCACGCTCGGTCGGCTTGATGACGTGCCGCATTCACCGCCCCCTCCGCTGGCCCGCCACCGACAAGGATGCTGCCCTCCCGAGTCCAGGCGAGGAAGCAGAGTGTGCAGATGGGGAGGATAGTGCAGGGGCCGGTAACGTCGAGAGATTGGACGAGGGGTTTGGCCGTGTGTGAGAGGTCGACGAGGGATTATGGATGTGGGGTGCGTTGTTCTGGCGGCGGGCTGTCGATAGTCGCGACGAGAATTACAGCAACGCTGCGAGCCCAGTCTTCCGTCCCTCCAGCAGAATATCTCTTCTGGGACGAAGAAGCCGTCCCTGTCGTATAGACGAGGAGAAGAGAGCGTCGACCGTCACTGATGACGTGGCAGCTCTTCTCTCGTCTACCGGCCACTGGGCCACCGGCCGTCGTACCTCGACGAAAGGAAGTTATGAGTCGGGGAGTATGAATGGGTTGGCTCGTTCTTTGTCGATGGGTGAATAGCGGGAGGGCCGAAGGACCGTGGGCCGTGGCGTCATTCGCAGCTCGCGTCGCTGCAGAAGATGAATACATTGTCGAAGAGCGACGAACCCCATTGTCGAAGAGCGACGCGGGACGGACGCACCAGTTAAAGCGCCACCCTCTCTATATCCTCGTCGAGACTCCCCACGGAAATGCAGCTCGTCAGCGTTGCTAGATGACGAACCCGGAGTCGTCGCTGCAAAAAGACAATGAGCTTTGCCGAATCAAAAGCGCGGGGTAGAAAAACGCACGGAAAGACAAACGCGCATGGCGGGGTACTCAGAACGAGAACTGGGTGAGGCGTTCCACGCAGACGAAGACCAAGGGGGAGGAGGACTGTAGTCGGCCACTCGAATGCATTCGTCGCATTTGAAGGCCCGAGCTCGAGGACTGCCTAGCCCTCCTCTATCGAGATAGTCGCTAGCAATCCAGGGAAGTCAGACTCTGCTCGTTTGAGCTTACACTCCACGCACCATAGACCCTCCGTCAACCGTCGCCTTCGAATGACTCCAAGCTTCCGTTCGTTGAGGATAGGGACTCGAATGATGGAGGAGTGTTGCTTGTGAGCCTGGGGGAGAGCGTTGTCGGTCGCATGGGCGGACGATGTCGTGGTGGTCGAGAGGCACAGCGGTCACACGATGTGACGCGCTTGCTCCTGCCTTCCACGACCATTCACTGCAGCTTCTCTGGTGGTGTTTACAGTCTCAGATTCTCTTGTGTTGTGTACAGTCTCGGCAGCGTCGCCTTTGCTCTCAGCATGTCCAACCACTTTGCTCCAGACTGACCCCAGATCAATTGCGATTCGCAATCACGCATTCTCGACGCAAGACAGACTCTGTGGGGCTATCTCGGACGCCATGCTCCACTTAAACCTGCTTCTCTTTCGCCCGGCATAACTCGAGCCCTCTGGGCGTGCCACGTTGAGCGATTGGGAATGTCTAGATCTAGAATGAGTCGAGTTATACACACGACATTGGGGAGACGATGACGATAACCGACAATCCAACCACTCTGCTTCTTTCGACACACTGCCAATCGTCCACTCCGGCCCTTCGTGACTGTTCCGCCGCAGTCTGAGCTGGCGCCCGAAGATGTCAGATGAGGGATTAGCGAGGGATTGAGTCGATTTCGATGCAGGTGCGTGTACTGCTCAGTCGTTGGCCAGCAACCTTCTCACCCAGCTGCGTTCAGATGCCCTTGGAGTAGCAGCCTCGAGATGGAATTCGACCCACTTTCGTCTGACCGCGGCCCGGCCACGCTTGCGCGACACGAAAATCTTGCGGCGGATCCAGATCTCGTTCATTCTGTTCGCCCTCGAGCCGATACCGCGGTATGGGTGCCTCTACGGGAGAACGAGGACGATGGGGCCAGTCAGCGATTCTAACCCTCCGCCAGAGCGGAAGGTCATCGCGGAAGCATTGACTTTTGCAAGTGCGTCGTCTTCCAATGCTCCTTGGACGACGTTGACAATCTTGCACTGTTGTAGCCTGCCCTAGCACATATCCCTCCGCAACCGAGGTCTCCAAGACCGAATCAGCCTCGAACCACGCTGTTCCTCAGTCGATCCCAGTACGTCCGCTCACATTTCGAACTTCCGCTCGTTTCTGATGCTCCTATAGAGGTGTAAAGGCGTTGCTCCGTACGCTCCGTACATATCATCTTTCGGGATCCTATCCTCCGCCGAAGCATTATTGTATCTTCACTCTCCGAGCGTACTTTGAAGAGAGAAGCCGCAAGCACATGTTGCTTCTCCGTCGCAGAGCAACCTTATCGCCAGCGCTGATCTCCATGTTTCCGTCCACATCTCTGGCAAGCCCACGACGTCGTACAATCCCGAATGGCATAGCTGTAAACGCCCGTCTGGCTCGTCCTTCTTGCTCATTCTCACCCCCCTGCAGACTCCGGCAGCATCTCGACGCCTACGGTCGGCATCACGGACAACACCGCCTTCTTCGAAAAGTCCAATGGGTCGCTCACCGACACCAACAATACTGCCTCGTGGATGATTTGGCTGGCGGGCGGGCCTGGCTGCTGTATCGCATCGATGCTGGTCGAGAATATCGGTCCTATCGTCGTTACGAAGGACTCGCTGGGGCCAAATAATTACAGCTGGCATGATATTGCGGATATCGTGTTTCCCGTCCTAACGAGCGTCGACAGTTCTTCGTCGACGATCCTGTTGGGACAGGCTACTCTACCGTTGGCCGTGGTGGATATCCTGATAGCCAGGACCGGGCCGCCAGCAACTTTGTGCGTTTCTGCGTCTTTCGCCTTGCTCCGCGTCTGATCCCGCCTCCCACAGCTTGGCTTCCTCGACAACCTTGTGAAGGTCTTGCCCGGCGTCGCCACCCGTCCGCTGTACCTCGTGGGCGAGTCCTACGCAGGCCGTTTCATCCCGTACTACATCCTCAAGAGCTACTTTGGCCTACCGGCCGACCAGCGACCCACCAAGATCGGCAAGATCGGGTGTTCCAACCCCGCGCTTTCGTGAACCCTTATCCATTCACTAGTACTCTTTGCTGCGTGCTCATCCGCCCACCCATGTACAGCGAATCCAATCTCTTCGAAAACATCCCCTGTTGCGCGTCCTCGAGACCTACCCGCAGCTCGTCAACTACGACACCAAGATATACGACTACCTCCGCGAGAAAAACCGCCTCTGAAAATTCGACCTCAACCTCACGTATCCGCAGACGGGCGGGAAGCCCCCGTATACGAGGATATGCGGACATTCTCGGTGAGCACGGCTGTCCCCAAAGCGGCTGCTGGAACTCGGTCAATAACCCTCCGCCTCCTTTCGGCGCGCATCTTCAAAGAAGTCGCACCCCGCGTGTCTTCCGCCGCAAATCGACCAACAGGGCTATCACTGGCATTTGCCAGTGAGGGCGTGTGACCCCGTCGACGGGGTCACAAATGCCATGGTGCGAGGCCGGACGTCGTATGAGATGTTGATTGCTTATTTTCCTGCTCCTCCCTTCGTCCCGTGTATCAGCCTTCGCATTCCGGCCTCTCAGCGCATTGTTCAAGTTCTGCGCTCACCTGCATGACTATTGCCGCAGCGTTCCGTTTGAGCTTTATTACAGTTGAATGAGTTGCTTCTGTGCGAGATCCTCACATACGAGACCGTCAACAATGTGAATACACTCATGAGCGTAAGAGGAATAATACTAGTACACAAGCGGCAAGCCTGAGCTCGCTGCAATAATGTTCTCCTTCTCTGAAAATTATCGCGCGTGAACGGCTTGGCATGCTGTCTTGGCATGCCCGTCCAATCATAGCCTCGCCATTGCGCCTTATCGTGCCTCCATCGGGCGTCAATCCAGCGTCAATCTCCCATCGATGCATCCTTCTCGCCGGATGGGGCTCTCTCTATCTTATCTACATCTCATCTTGCTCTATTGTCCGCGTTATCGCTGCAATCGTACCTCGATAAGATAGTTTGCTCCGCATCGGCACGCATTTTTACTCCCATCCCACGCCTCAAGCGCTCACTAAGCGCCGGAGAAGCGCTGAACGAAAATAAAAAGAGCCTCATGTCGACTCAGCTGGCCTCATTTGCACAGCCAAACGGATGTGGCATTCGTTAAGCGTACACGATTACCGCGAGTTGACGTTGATGCGCAGCTGCTCGCATTTCGGGGTCAACTGCAGGTATTTTTGGCTGCCATCAACCCTCCTTGCCTCCGCCCACCATCTTGCGCTCCATCTCGATCCCTCAATATATCCTCCGCTTTGCTCAATCTAGACAGCGTCAAGCTCTCACCTCAGGCAAGTCAACGTTTCAAGAGCTCCAAGACCCTTCAAGACCCTCGGCGACTCGATGCCGTCAAGCGGTTGCGTCAAGGCTCGCGCCAACGCGCACCTGAGAACCGTTCCATGACCCTCGCTTCCCAGACAACCGTTGTGCAGCACCCAAGCCCAACGACCGTGGACCTCGACGATGTATAGAACGCCGCAGCACACTTACCGACAAGGGCCGAGGAAGACGACGATGGCGGTTTTCGCCACTGGAATATCAGGTGTGCTCTGCATCTTCGAGCAGTCGCTGTGCTTACAGGTCTTCCGTCAGAGCAGGAGAGTAGCAGATAACCTGACTCGACCAACGCTCATAGGTATGTCGGCGCATACCTTCCACTGTTTTTTTTTCTCTTTCAGGTGTTCCCACCCGATTGCATCGCATGCGGCGGTTGCCAACATGCGTCCGCATTGGACACACAAGGAAGGTTGTCGGCGCCGCTTGCTCACGAGTCACGATAAGCGGGCGCTCAAGGTGCGTGGTCTATCATCACGTCGGCGCTTTGCTCATGCGCAGACAGTTAGGCTCGCCAATGTCTTCGACTTTCCATCCCGATCACACTCAGATTCCCGCGTCAAGGATCGTGCTATCACCTCCGTTTCATGCTTCACGCCGTTGTTTGTGCTCCGCTCTCATCCACAGAGAAATGCGATTGCCCATCTCACACGACAACCTCATCCTGTCGCAAACACGAGTACCACAACAATGCACGCGATGGAAAGAGTACAGAGCAGTGAGCGCCGCCGGTTGCCTGTGGGACTATCTGGACTGGGTGATCCAGGTCCAACGTGTGTTCCCGCATAGTCCATTCACATTTTTCACTAACAATTTGCTATGAACAGTTGTGATCAAGTCTGTCGTTGCGCGTGTACGGCCCTCTGTACACGAATAGCATGTGAACTCATTAGCTACGCACGCTCATCCTGTCATTCACGAAGCCGTTGCCAACCTACATGTTACAAACTTCTAATTGAGCCTTGCTAGATCGACGACTGTGAATGCATTGAGACTTGAGGTAGTACTTTAAGATCCTAAAGCACTTTGTGGTCTTTATTCGCGCTGTGTTCATTTCCAAGTCCTGATTCTGAATCCTTGGGCGGAGCGGAGCGCAGCCCTGCCTTGTATCGGATAATGGAGCAGGGCATTGCATGATTTGCATCGAGCGGAATTGCGAAAAATGGCGATTGTCCACTGGCAGTTTTTTGCGCAAATAGTGGTCGCGCGGAATATGGGCGGTCGTTCGTGAATCGTCGCGTCGGTCGTAGGTGTTCACAGCGCTAATCGTCTATCTCCTCTTCTTCTCCATCTCCATCTCCAGAAGCAGACGCCGCACCAGGGTTCTGCCCCTGTGACGGTGACTGCGTGTCAATGTGTAACGGATATGGCCGACGGCGGCATCCGTTCCGCAGTTGATCCGTTTAGTCAGCGCACAGTCCAGACTGCGCGCAGACTCATTCGTAGTTAGAGTGATTGTTCCGCAGTTAGATTGCGCAGTAGAGATGGTTTACACATAGTATAAAAGAGTAGATAGTACGAGTAGTCAATAGCTTTTTCGAATCCTATACTTCACCCACTCACCTTGTGTGCAAGTTAGCGTTTCTTGAGAGCATTCGGGGGTCAGCATCACTTCAAGAAGTAGCCGACCTTACATTTTTTGAGTGGTATCCTTTTTGGATTCCTGTTACGCGTCGTCGGACTGATCACCCGAGCGCCGCCAAGTTATATTTCTGCAGATGGAGTTTATCGCGAATGTACACGCGTTCCAGCCGGTTCTGGATGGGAATTTTTCGGGCACGTCTGTCGGAACCAGCGACAGACACCCATCAGACTGGTTGGTGCGTAATTTTGAAATCTCGTTCCCCACACCCGTCGGCGATGACGGCTCCGCGCAACGTGTGATCGCGAGCCTTGACGTGGTATGGATGGGCGATGGACGAGTTGGGATTGTGGAGCGCCGGGACGAGTCTCGATTGACAGTTCCGACGAGCGCCGGGACGGCTGCGCGATTGCCTTGCGACGTAGCGTCGCTAGAGGAAGCGGCTGTCAGTACTTCAGGGTCCAGGGTTGAAAGTTCCCCTATGAAGGATCAGAAGTTACTAGTGCGAGAGCGTGTAAAGCGTTCCCAGGTAGAGCATATCAATAGCTCCTTGGTTAGCAAATTTGGGACCAAGTCGGCTGTAGTTGCTTTGATTGTGCGTGATACAATTCAAGCTGCCGCGGGAAGGTCTTGCAGTGTGTGTGTTGCTCATAAAGACGAGTTGAGCAGGTGTGGTCATGATGCTGAAGACGTTCAGCTGGCACACAGATCCGAAAAGCGGTGTCAATTAGTATGCTTTAGAGGACGTCAGTGGAAAGAGCCGATGGTATTACCGGTTATCACTGAGGAATTAGAACATGAGGTGCTCTCGAACTCACAGTCGTGGAAGAGTGTAATTCACGCGGAGGGCGTGCCACGTTCCGGAATGCCAGACTGGTGTGACTTAATGAAAGACGAGGACACGTTGGGTCCTCTTCCTTCTTCATGGATGTCGGAAGCGAAAATCCAGTCAGACAACGAGTTCTTACCCAAGTGTGAGCTCGGGCAGCCGTTTGCAAGCGAGGTATTCAGAGAACTTCAGCTTGTTGGTGAACAAGGGCTCGCCATTGAGGAAGATCCAGCGCGGAAAATCATGCAGCGGGACAGCAGCGAGCAGTACGGGTCCGCGCAGTCATGTATTTTGAAAGTGGGGATCAAGTGTTCTCTGCCTACGTGCGTAACATCGCAGTTGCCGAGATCCAACTCCAGAAGCCATGGATTGAGTCAACTCTCGAGGGTAAGCGACGGTGGCGTGGAACCCAGTGAGCGTGAGATGGACGGCGCTCGTATTCGCGCGAGAGTCTTGCGCTGTGAAGATCAAGTAAGCGCAGAAGAACGCGATGCAAGACTGCACGTACGTGAGTTAAACGCGAGACGTTACGGGCAGAGAGCCGGTGAATCGGACGATGACACCGAGAGCCAGAGATTGCGAAAACACGAGATGGAGGGCGAACGCGGAGCAGTCCTGCGATGCGGGTCAATGCGTCTCGTCTTCGAGGATAACGAGAGACCGTCGCGCGAACGAAGCCAGGCGCAAGGCAGCACCCAGAAACCAACAGCCTCTCGACGGCCGCCTTTGAGACCTTCGTCGTTGCCTGGATCAGGCTCCAGCAGTTCTGAAGAACATCCAGACGACGACGAAACTCCCAGCTCCAGCTCAGGCGTCTCGGCCAAGCGCCGTAGACATAGCCACAGAAGCAGGAGAAAGGACGGCGATGCGAAACAGCACAAGTTGAAGAAGGTACTCGCCTCGATCAAGGTCAAGACCCCGTTCAGATACGACGGAGAGGCGGACCTGGATGTGTTTGACCATTGGGTCTACGAAGTTGATACCTGGACCGAGCTGCACGGACTCGACGACGCGACAGTGGTCAAGATCTTGGTCAATTTTCTGGAGGGAAAAGCAGCAAATTTTTTCATGAAGCATGTCGCGATGAGCAGAGCAAGATGGGACTTACAGTCCATCTATAGAGCGCTCTTCGAGTACTGTTTTCCATCGAATTTCAAGCTTCGTCTACGTGAGCGTCTGTCGAGCGCGAGACAACAATCGAGCACAGTGCGAGATTTCGCTAGGGACATCGAGACACTTGCCATGCGATTCCCTGACATTTCTGAGCGCCATTTGAGGCAGATCTTCTGGGATGGATTGCGCCAAGAGCTGAGAATGCACTTGATTGGCAAAGGACTTGACCCAGAGAACAGTGGTCTGGAAGAGATGGCGATCCACGCTACACGGAAGGAGCGGGTTCTCGAAGTGCTGAGGCGCGAAGAGTCGACGCGAAGGTCCTGGGAGAGGAACGTCGACAGCGATGGCGATGCCTACGATAACAGCGACGGCCATGACGATGGCGATGGCGATGGCGATGGCGATGGTGATGGCGATGGCGAATATGATAGCCCCGCCAATGGAGAACGTGGGGACGGTGACGCCGAGATGGAGGGCGCACAGAATGACCGCCGTGGAAACGCTTCGCGGCCGGGCGATAACGCGAGCGAGCGCTCAGAAAGCGCTGCCAAGAATGTCGATACGGATGGAGAGTGGAATGAGCGGCGCGATGAACGCTCCCCGTGGTCAGACAATGACATCGGAGAGAGAGACGATTCGGATGGCGAGGACTTGCAGCGTGAACGAGCATGGATTCCCCAAGCCGAGTTTGAGAGGCTTCGCGAGGAATTTCGTTGTTTCCGATGCACGCGGAGAGGGCATTTGGCCCGTAATTGTCCGGGAACGGACGACGAAGGCGCGAATTGGAACGGCGGTTCTGATCAAGAGTCAGAACATGGTTCAGACGCGGAGGAGAACCTCGGTCACTTCGGGAGACAAGGACGCGAGAGCCCAGACGACGAGGAGTCGGATTCTGAGCGTCAAGATGCTCGTGGACAGCCGCGAGGTTATTCGCAGTACAATCAGCGCGGCAGGAGAGCGTGGATTCCGCAGGCAGACTTCGAAAGACTTCGCGCGGAAGGCAGATGCTTCAAATGCCGGAGACGTGGGCATTTGAGCCGAGATTGCGCAGAGAGTCAGAGTGAAGATGATGAGGCAGATAATCTTGACATGCGCGGTGCTCGGTTGGAGGACGACGACAGAGAGACTGAAAGCCATGATTATAATGCTGGGCAGTCAGATGGTGAGCGTTGGAGTTACCAAGAGGACGAGAACGAGTCGGCCAGCGATGTCGAAGATGACAGTTCTGGTCAAGAGTGGTATTGATTGATTGTTGGGCAGAGTTGATTGCCGCGGCAGAGAAGGAGAGGGAAATCAACGGATGCATTCGTCGGCATGGAAGGCTTGATTCGGTCAAGCCTTGGAGGGCGAATGTAACGGATATGGCCGACGGCGGCATCCGTTCCGCAGTTGATCCGTTTAGTCAGCGCACAGTCCAGACTGCGCGCAGACTCATTCGTAGTTAGAGTGATTGTTCCGCAGTTAGATTGCGCAGTAGAGATGGTTTACACATAGTATAAAAGAGTAGATAGTACGAGTAGTCAATAGCTTTTTCGAATCCTATACTTCACCCACTCACCTTGTGTGCAAGTTAGCGTTTCTTGAGAGCATTCGGGGGTCAGCATCACTTCAAGAAGTAGCCGACCGTACACAATGCAGGACGAACAATCTCGGTCCGCAGAGATTGTGAATCACCATCCTCCGACGCTCCCGACTCTCCGCCTCCGCCTCCGGCTCGACCGTCGACAACGCAGTAGCAGCGTTACAGATCGCCGGATGCAGTCTCGCCGCTGTCCACACAAGATGAGAAGGAAGGGGTCGATGGCGTTACAGGTGCAATACAGGTGCAAAGAGCTCGATGTAGTGAATGGAGCTCGGTGCGAAGGAGGGCGTCAACGGAGGCGTCTGTATTCGCGGTCTGCGGTGTCGGTGTTGTGTTCCTTGTTGTTTTTTCTCCTAATTCGTCTTGTTATTTTCTTTCTTTTTTCTTAATATTCGAAGGCTTGTACATCACATCACACGGTGATCACATGGTGGTGACTAGACGTGTTGTTGATGTCACCCTCTTCTTCTTGACCACGACCACCAACGCCACATCGACGCACCTCTGAGGCATCCAGGCGAGTGTGGAGCCGGGCCAGACCATTGGCCTGGTGAAGCTTGACCCTGTGCTGCAGCAGACTGAGCCTAGCCATGCCACCTCCACTGTGGAAGCAGAACCCCGTCAAATTCACCATCCCATTTCACGCCCTCTTTGTGTACAATCCATCCAAGAACATGATGGTTTTCACAGGATTTAGTGAAATTCACGTACAATTTTTTCACGGACAATATGACGCATTTGACGGGATGAGTTCACCGGAATTTGGGGTGCCTTCCCTACAAGATCAGTTCAAGTACCAGAGGTAGTCAATCCGATGGCGGTTATTATCACACAAATGCATGGTGAATTAGTGAAAGAATGAGCGAGCGTGCGAGATCAGTCTGTGATCTTGTGACAAGTGGAGAGGGGCGGTGCGTCCTTCTTCTTCCGCACCGCCATGATGTCGGATGACCGACCTCATCGCTCGACTTCTCTCGCGTCTTGACGAGACTCGACGTCTTTTGCATTGTCCTTCCGACCATCAAGGTGCAACGTAACACCTCCCGACGCCAAACCATTCCCGAATCCCGACGACACACCCCTCTCAACGACCGAACACCATCACCATCGCACGTCATGCGTTAGACGGCTTCCAACGGACGCACGGATAGCCCTCCAACCATCTACGACCTCAATTCGCTGCCACAAGACCCCCGAATACGTTAATACCGTCCACATCCCCTGCTCTCGCCTTCCTCTTATCTGGCCACTCACTGTACCTGCTCTGCTGCATTATTCACGGTGTACTGCTCCACTGCACTATCTACGACCCTCGTATTCGCTTCTTTGCGCTTCTCCCTGTGCACGAGCTGTTACTCTGCATAATCCGCAGCTTCGGCATACCTCCTACCGCTCCTCTGTGCCTTTCATGGCATATGAGCTGCTCCGCTGTGTCACTCATGACAGATGAGCCTCGATTTTGCTCCTCTGCGTTATTCGATACGCATGAGCTGTTCCTCTGCGTTATTCACGGCGCATGAACCTCGTTCTGCAAAATCCTGCCTTTGATGCAGGTCGAGGATGTCCTTTCCCTCGTTCATTCAAATCGCATGCATGTGCGTCGAGGATGTGCGCTCCCTCGCTCGTTTAAAATCCTGCCTTTGACGCAGGTCGAGGATGTCCTTTCCCTCGTTCTACGAAATCCTGCCATTTGATGCAGGTCGAGGATGTCCTTCCCCTCGTTCATTCAAATCGCACTTGTGTGCGTCGAGGAAGTCCGTTCCCTCGCTCGTTTAAAATCCTGCCTTTGACGCAGGTCGAGGATGTCCGTTCCCTCGTTTACGAAATCCTGCCTGTAACGCAGGTCGGGGATGTCCTTTCCCTCGTTCATTCAAATCGCACTTGTGTGCGTCGAGGATGTCTGTTCCCTCGCTCGTTCAAAATCCTGCTTTTGGTGCAGGTCGAGGATGTCCCTTCCCTCGTTCTACGAAATCCTGCCATTTGATGCAGGTCGAGGATGTCCTTTCCCTCGTTCATTCAAATCGCACTTGTGTGCGTCGAGGATGTCCTTTCCCTCGCTCGTTTAAAAATCCTGCCTTTGACGCAGGTCGAGGATGTTCATTCCCTCGCCCGTTAAACTCCTGCTGTCGGATTCAGGTTGAGGACGTCCTTCCCCTCGTTCCTCCAAATCGCGCTCATGTGCGCCGAGGAGGTCCTTTCCCTCTCGTTCATTCAAATCGCACTATTCAATGCAGAGGATCTCCCGTCCCTTGTTGCTGCAGATTTGGCCATTTACTCTACTGCGTCAAGGAACCCGTCATATCGATACCATCGCTTCTTTGAAAGTAGCTCTTCACATCTCCGATTTGATTTGACTTCGCTGTTTGTTCTCCCGCTCAAGTACCTTCCGTTCCAGCGTCTCTTTCCGCCAGAGACATGTGCATCCGTCAGGACACTCATTGTTGGTTGTCATTCCCCTGCCGGCTCTTACTCTCCGTTTCCCTACGGACCCTGTTCCCATACCCAGGCTCGGGCTTCTGTATAATACATTCAGCTCACTTCTTTTATGCTTCCCTTGCTCTGCGGCCGCTCGAGTTATTCCGTGGCCGAGAATTGTATTCGCGGTCTTCAACCTGCTCCACGCCTGCGCTGCTCAGCGCCGCGTACCTTTGCAAATCACTCAAAACTCTCCAGTCTTACTTAAAGGATTCTATCAAAACCTGCTGCATTGAAATCTCCTTCACCCTACATTGCTCGGTTCGCACCGTGATTACCTTCGTGAACCGCTCCGATTTATCTGTTGTGTTGCTGGCTTAACTTGCAAACACCGAGGCTCTTTCTGTGCTCCGTGGCGAACACACGCTGTATGCATCCTTCAACTCGGCATACCGGGTCCTCGTGGGCATGGAGGACCTTGCTGTGCACAACCCTGCTCCTCGTCTCAATTCGAATACCGACTTCAAATTGCTCGCTGTAGCATTCTGTGTTCAATCACTGGATACCGCTCTCACCTATTCCACGAATCCGATCTTCCTGCCTCAAGCAGCAATTATTCGAGATGGCTGTTGGATAACACACGCCGGTTTCTGATCCCCTCCAACTCCTCGTAAATTCAATCTGCGCTGCTGCAGCTGTGCAGAATTGTTGCGCTGCTAGTCGGCCTGTCTCACAGGAACCTATTCTACAAGCTAATATGGAACCTCAGCATATCCTAACGCCGTTTCCGCTCGAACGGCTAGACATGCAAACCTCCGCTGTCTCTCCGACCCACAATGCAAGTGTATCCCGGTTGCTCCGTGAACCCGTCATTCCCGAGCCTCCATCTCCATTTATTGGTCTCATTACTGCGTCGAACATTCGATGCCATCCATCCCATTTTCTTACTACCACCGCTGTGTTCAAATACGGCTCTCCCATCCCTGTTCAAGGATTAATCCACTGTTGCGGATCCCCGCCAAATCCTCGCTGCCTTGTTTATAATGGTTGAACAACTCGTTCCGTTCTCCGCTGCTCCTTACGGCTGTTACTCGGAGTCGGCCTGTTCCAGCACCCATCACCTACCTTCGATTGCCGCTCACTCAATGCGATCTCAAGTGTGTTCGACGCCGATAATGATTCCCCAACACGGTTGACCTAACTCTGCAAAACATGCAACCTTTATCCCACCACCGTTTACGGTTTCCCGTCAATCGGCATACATGCCGCGGTCCGGTAGCCTTCCAACATTCTATTCAACTTTATCCTGCGCGTCTTAATTGCACTACATACAATCCCTGGGACTCCCGACTCAGGCTCCCGAAGCGTCTCGTTGCTCATTCAGCTCATGCCCTCGATCCCATCGCATCGCACTGGCACCAAGAACTCGACGGTTCCTCTCATTCACACGTCAGACTTGGCGTGCTTCCCCTCTCATTGCCCTGCGTCTGTACTAGAACGCCCTCTGCGGATCGACTGTTACAACAGCCTCAAGATCCGCTAGGATCTGTCGCAGACTCCCGCGAGTCATGCTTCCCAACACAACTTTACCCATGAACTGCGTCAGTTTCGAGATACTCCTCTCATTTTTCCTTCACCTGCACCTGTACCTCCGACGCTTTCATGTTCGTCAACCGCGACCTTTCCAACTCTAGCTCCAAGTTCAACGGAATCTGCTCGTCTTATCCTCACTTGTATTTCGTGAAACTTCCGACTCTCGCACCTCTGTTACTGCTATGCTTCTCCGAGTCCGCTTCTCACACGAGTCGCAATCCCAGGCCATTTTCCTGAATCCACCTTCGTTCCACCTCGACGTGTCCACCAGTGGCTACATTTACCGCCTGGCAATGATACTACCGGCGTACCGCGCCGATTCGACGGCTTCCTATTTAATCCGCCCTTCAATTTTGCATCCACGGCGACCTTTGTGCAGGCACTCAACAGCCAGCCTAGTCTAGATCCGTCTGCTATGTCAGTCCGTGATCCACTCCTCTCTGTTCAAATGTCCTTCCCTGAGACATGCAAACCTGTGCGGCCGCCGCCGCTTAATACTCATTGTGTGCCTGCACTCTTCGGACTACACGAGCATTGCTCTCCACCCGCCGCTTTTGGCATACTGCATTCAAGTCATCCAACTTTCAGTCAAACCTTCAACCATGTGTGATTATGCTCCTCCGGCTGCCGCGGCTGCGGTAGCCGTCCACCGATATTCACCGTGTTCCAATTTCTCGTGGACTTTGCAGCGCAGCGGAACTGGTGTGGGAAGAGTTGAAGCCTGCCTCTGTTTGGGTTAGCCTCTTTCGTTGCTTCGTCTGGGCAGCCTTTCTTTGGGTTCTTCCTCAGCAACCCCCATCGGCACTGCGCCCAGAGGCTCTCTGAGCAGCTTCTCACCCAAACAATACCAGTGTCTGCTTTCACCATTTCTTCCCTCTGTCTTCTGTGAGAGCCAGGGCGGAACGAAGGGAACAAGAGTGAAAGAATGAGCGAGCGTGCGAGATCAGTCTGTGATCTTGTGACAAGTGGAGAGGGGCGGTGCGTCCTTCTTCTTCCGCACCGCCATGATGTCGGATGACCGACCTCATCGCTCGACTTCTCTCGCGTCTTGACGAGACTCGACGTCTTTTGCACCCACCCTCCTCTCCCTTGAACTAACCAACTTATCTCCCAGATTGCACTAACTGATTCAACTTACGGCTTCTAGCATAAAATAACCCTCAGTAGTTCAGTAGGCACTGTAGTAGTGTCGATGGGTTCTTCCTCAGCAACCCCCATCGGCACTGCGCCCAGAGGCTCTCTGAGCAGCTTCTCACCCAAACAATACCAGTGTCTGCTTTCACCATTTCTTCCCTCTGTCTTCTGTGAGAGCCAGGGCGGAACGAAGGGAACAAGATCGCGCCAAGAAGTGGTGAAAACTGCTTCAATTCAACGTACATACTACTTAACGACGGGCGCGCTTCTTCGGACGATCCCCCTCGCCATCCACCACTCTACCTTTGCCCTTCCCAGCAGGCTGAGTAATCTCCTCATCCTCGGGCTGGACATCTGACACCATATCATCATCGTTCTCGTCGTCGTCCGACGGCGGAAGACGCTGACTACCCGATGGCCGCAGCTGGCTGGGTCCGGCGACGGGGCTGGAAGGCTGGCGAGCGGGAGTGGGTGACCGGGGGGGAGTGGAATCATGTCGAGATGGGCTCGACGTCGAGCGGCGGCGGCGGTGCTCGCGTTTCTCCTGGCGCTCGATGGCCTTGCGTCCGATGTAGGTGTTGGGATTCTTGATAGACCGGGGATAGCGCTTCATGTTGTCCCAGCACTCCTTCATGATGCGGGAGGTGGCCCAGTCGCCGGCGCAACGCTTGAGGACAGGAAACTCGGAATGAGCCTAGCACATAGAGGTCAATGCGGAGTGTGCAAAGTGGGATGGATAACACACCGCGCGCGCAACGACACCAAGCTTGTAGCTGTCTTGAGCCTTCCAGCGCAAACCCCACTCGAGTCGTGCAGCATGGAGCAGATCGAGATGTGTCGAGCTCGACACATCTCGATCTACTGCACCTGCCGAGTGTGGAGCCGGGCCAGACCATTGGCCTGGTGAAGCATGACCCTGTGCTGCAGCAGACACCGTACTTGTCGAGCTGGCCTACCACGACCAACAACATAGCTCCTGGCATGGAATTCGAACTCAGTCGTTGGACCGCTCAATGCATGTCTACCGTCTCTCGACGTCGAAGGTGTGTTATTATCTCTGTCTTTCTTCGTAAGTATTCCTCTACTCACACCAAGATGCCAGGACCCCGTTGAAGCCCACGCCGTCGGTCGCAACACCCGCTTCCCGAATCATCGCATGGACCCCGTCTGTGTATCACGAAGATACCCTGCCAAGTTGGAGTCAGCCGCAGGTTCCAAGCTCGGGGGCACGTCCGCAGTTTTTGCTTATAGTTCCGCAGGGGAAAGGAGAGCAACTTGGACGATTCGAGGCCAAGAAACAGGCTGAATACGGACACCGGCGTGGTGTCGCGCTGCTGGGCATTGCCTGGGTCGACAAGTCAGTGGCACGCTCGAAGAATGCACGACAGCACGCACGCACAAGCCTGAGTCGTGCGAGCTCGTTACAGGCAACAGCTCGTTGTCCACAGTGCTTGTCGACGACGCCGGCCCAGCGTTCGAGATAGCCCGAAGCTCCTTCCGAGTCGTCCCCCCGACGGCGCATCGACGCCTGGCTACTGAGTGCTTTTTACCATATCTTTCGCTACGGCCTCAATTCGGGAAAACGAAGCAGAAGAAGCCTTCAGTATCTACGCAACTACAATGTGGCTTCTGAGAATACCGGCCTTCGCGGCAGTCTGGAGGGAGACATCCGCCTCAAGGTCAATTGTCCAGCATTCGCCTTGAACTCTTTTCGAATCCTAAAATCCTCGCCGTCACTCGCCTCGCATTCGAAATTGGCACCCGCTCACCCACCTGCGTCACCGTCCCCTTCAACAACGCCGGCATCAGCAGCATCCCCCCTCCGGCACCTTCCCACCCACTGCAGCCGATTTCGTCTCAGCGTGCTTCGACGGCGTGTCGCAAGACGAGTTCCCCGACGTTTTCAATACCAATGCCGTTGGGCCATATTGAGGATGGCGGAATGGAGCTGGGTGGTGCTGCGGCGGGGAAGGCGTGTGCACGTCGCTCATCGAAGTCATCTGCAATGCTAGGTTCAGCCCGTTAGTAATGGACGAAGGTACGCACCAAATCACCTCCTTCGCGAGCGAATCGTCTGTATCCTGCCTGCAGATCGACACAGCCTTTGCTGTCCGGCGACTATAATTGCCGCTGGTTAATGGTTGCGACAGCGAGTCGTGTGACCCCGTCGACGGGGTCACAACGTCTCTCAGAGGCTTGCGTCCTGGTTCTGAGAGTCAGGATTCTTGACTCTCCGTCGATTCATACTGACCTGCTTCAAATACATACATGTTCTAGTAGGGTTTTGTACCTGCCGATAGAGAACGTGAGAGGGCAGCAGAAGATGGACGAAGACCCACCAGAAACGGTCTATCCACCGTGTATACACATAGCCGGATTCGGGGAGGGAATAATGTGCAAGTCCTGCAAGACCTCGTCAGTCGCAGTAACGAGGACACAACGAAGAACCTACGAGGGAATTGGGCTTAGACGCATTGACGAGGAGCATGCGCGAAATAGAGCATTGTCGTTGTCGCGACCCGCTATACGAAGGCGTTAGGGATGAGAAGAACGTGAAAAGAGCAAAGCGGACCTCCCGCGCATGCTGCGTCAACGTTAGACTAAGAATGATATTTGTCATGGAAGGTCCCAATCTTCTTCTGCAATTGCGAGCGACGGGCCGGGGTCGTGAGTGTGACGCTGCTCGCTGTATGCCGAGCGTCGAGCAGGCTTTGATGAAGGAAAGCGGCGAGCGGGGGCATATGAGTACGTTCACTAGGGGTTAGGGAGTGTTTCGGTCGTCGTTAGCGTTAGCGTTAACCGAGGTCATGCTACCGCTTGCGCTGGGAACGCCCTTCTTCCGGCCGCCGTATCCGTAAACGCCCAACGAAGACTGCGACTGTCCTCGGGAGGGGCCTTGTCCATGTTCCGAACGCAACGAGAGGATGATTTTGCGAGAGCGGGGATCGTCACTCAAATCTTCTTCTTCCTCCGCGTCATCCGAGTCCCATTTGCCCGCATTCCGAATTCGCTGTTCGTCGATGGCCAGTCGCAGGCTTGGTCTTCGCGGTCGTCGGAAATTGGGCGGCGGTTGGGGAACTCTCTGAACAGGACGACGGCAACGTCAACGGACGGGAGAGGGGTGCTTGAAGGGACATCGAGGAAAGTGCGGAGACCTTGGAGTGAAGGAGAACTGGAACAGACGGCGCCGGTCCTACCAGATTAATGTGAATCAGCGTCTCGGAGGAAGACGGCAGGGCGACACATACCTGAGACGCTTTTACTGGCGCAGTTGCGTAGTGATGGCTTCGTGGAACAGTACTCGTTGGCGCTAATCCTGTTCCGCATGCAAATGGGTAGCCTGGCGGCGTCGTAGGTGTACGGCGGTGTGCTTATTCAGCGGTCGAGGTCCTTAAACAGGAAGATGCTCGAAGGGAGATACCGGAGTGGGTCGAGGAGGGAGTGGGATCAGAAGACACGACGGCGAATACGTCGGCAAAGAGAGGATTGGGTGAAGGTGCGAGAATGCGAGGAGAGGCGTAGGAATGCAATGATACGAGTGATCGCGCTGCGAATATACGCCACACCTTAGTCCGCTAAGCTGTTCCAGCGCCCTTCCAGTCGAGCAGCACTCGGAGTACAAACACACTTCCAACCGTCAGCACTCACCGAAGGCCCACGACAAGGAAGGATGTACCTCCCCTCGTTATGAACCACCACCAATCAGGCGTGTATTCTGTACGTCCGCGCTAGCGCGTTGAAGCCGCTCCGCATCCGAGTCTGCTAGCAGCGCTACAGCGTCGATGGGCGGGAAAGGGTCCCTAGTCGTCGGGGCCGTTGCTAGGGGATGGCGAATGCATCGAGGAGGATCTTGACGCTGTGGTCGCCGGAGAGCTCGCGTAGCGCTGGGACCGGTGGATGGTCTGCGCTGCGGTCGTCGCGTGTGAGTCTGAGCTGTCACGCTGCCGTTGCCGTGACTGATTCCGGGCCGCGCATCCCTCTTTGCTTCCCACCACCATCTTGGACTAACTACCCACTCGTGAGTCGGCTGGCACGAAAGCAGAAGTGAGGAACTCATCTAGGTTGTCATCTAGCTGTATCCTCAAGGGCTCGAGGTGGACCGTGGACGGCTTGAAGTTCAGGTGCATCGCAGACGCGCAGTATTCCGAAATCTCGACTATCGGGCAGCTTCTGTTCCTGCCCGAAAAATCAGGTGCGTCGCAGACGGGTTATCCGCTGCTCATTCTACCTGCCTGTCGACGACGGCCCCTCCTATCGTGAATCCCGCTGTCTCGGCGGGGACATTCTATGCTGGCCACACGACGCATCGAGACGATTCAGTGATTGGCAAGCGAGAGACGTGCGAACTCACTCGAAGGGACCGCCTGCTGGTCTCGCCTTCGCCGTCCACTGCTTCTGTCCCGTACCTCGCCGCTCGCTCGCTCGACCGAATTACTGCAAGAAAGTGAAGCAAAATCAAAGCATGAGTGTAGACTCACCGTTCCGATACGAGGTAAGCTTCGTTTGGAGGTGATTTACCACGACTCCGACGCAGTTTTACAGACGCAACGTCTCGGTACGCTTCGTTTAGGGTGATTAGGCAAGAAACCAATCGAGCCGTCAAGAAGATCTGCGCATAAAGCTCGCGACTGGTCTCCTGCGTTTCTCTGGCGCTCATCCCTCCTTCCCAGTCCCTCCGACCCGCGCGCACGCCGAAATAACGCCCGCTAACGCCAAACCTTGCTCATTCTACCTGCCTCTCGGCTGTCGACCTGCTTTTTCCCACCTTGTCGCTCGATCTCCCGCGTCCAACGCTCAAGTTCTGCGAAAAAAAGAAATAGAGGAAGATTGTGTACGCACTGCAGCGATACAAGGTGAGCCTTGTTCTCAGATCGTTCAGCACGACGCCGAGTGCCTTCTACATGATTTACGTAGCTCGCTTCCTGGACCAGCGGCCCTTGCCCCAGCGCTCGTCCTTCCCACCCGCGCAGGC
Organism: Mycena amicta; assembly: GCA_029282125.1. Classification (NCBI taxonomy): domain Eukaryota; kingdom Fungi; phylum Basidiomycota; class Agaricomycetes; order Agaricales; family Mycenaceae; genus Mycena; species Mycena amicta. Next base: position 131,595 of record JARIHP010000082.1, read on the forward strand.
GCCCGAATAACTACGAACTGGGCCAGGATAATCGGCCGCCCAACTGCCGCCGGCGGCAGTGGGCGGCAGTTGACATAGCCGCCCAGCATATCTTACGCGGTACTGTCCCAGTTCGAGAGTTGGTGTATTGCCGCCGTCGGTGCATGCATTGGTTAGATTGCCAGAATGCATCTGGTAAGTGTCTAATCGAAGCCAAAATGCAAGAGATACTGATTTTTTCATCTCCACCGTACACATTGGATGGGCGGCAGTGGGCGGCAGTTCACATCATTCGGTGGCTGTGATGGGACAAAGTGCCGCCCGGCGGCTCTGGTACCAACTGATTGGCTGGCAGCGCAGGGCGGCCGTGGGCGGCAGTTCGAGGACTCAGGGCGGCAGTTGTGGGAGTTGTGTGACACGGTGGGCGGCAGTTAGGCAGCAGCTCAAAAGGGAGGGCGGCAGTTGGTATCGGATGGGATGGAAATTACACAACATTCTAGTAAGTTGGAGCTCACTGAAAAGTTTTGAACATGACTGTTGACTCAAATGGCTGGCAGGAGCCTCTGAGAAGAACTTGACATAAATAAACTGCTACCAGCGGCAATTCTGGCGTCAGAGTGCGGCTGTCAACGTCTCCGATGTGCCCGAAAACATGAAATTCTGGGGCTAGGAATGAGAGCTTAAGGAACAAGCGGTATACTTGAGCTGTTAGAGTATTGAGACAGCTCTCGCCGAGCTTCTGCAGTCCCTGGAAGGTCCCAGTGGTTGATTTAAAACAAATAATTGATGCATTCACAAAGGAGTGGTTGGTTTTGGTCTCGTGAGGTTTACAGGGAGGGCGCTGCATGCGAACACTGGGACACATCTTTGAATACCTTGGCAGGAGGCTCATGATCAGAGGTGCTTGGATATGAGCGTTCTGGCTTGATTCACGCGATCAATAAATTGAAGCATTTCGGAATAACTAACCAAGAAAGAGATATTAAATCCAGCAGACAAGGGCACACCGTGTGGACGGGCCGACGCTATCCAGACATCATTACTCCAAAAAACACATCAGACGTGTGTTGGGCGGCAGTTTGTCCGTGCGGCTGATGGGCGGCAGTTTGTGACACTCGACTTGATGGGCGGCAGTTTGTCCGATCGGCGGCAGTGCTGTTGGGCGGCCATGGGCGGCAGTTGGGCGGCTGGGGCGGCCGATTAGCCCAGCCCCTACGAACTCAGCAAGAATGAAGAAGGCCGTCGGAACGAAAAGAAACGAGCACCGGCGCGCACACGAGCACTCGCCTGGGGGCTAGGGGGCTAGTGTGATCGCTAATAAAACGGTGTCGATGTGGTGCTTGCTGATCTTCTCCCCGCTGCGCCTCGCGCCGCTCTCGTACTCGCCGACCCAGTGACCGACCAACCTCCCGCCCAACCCCGAAGCGGTGCAAAAAACAAATCAAAAGAGAGCAAGATGCGTACGTACGCACCAAGTCGATACAAGGTGAGTGTCCTTTCGAATTCCAGGTGTTTCAGCACGACACCCACTGCCCTTTATAGAAGACGCACGTACCTCGCTGGTCGTATCCTGTAGCCACGCTTCTCTGGTGCTCATCCGCCAACCTTTCCGAGCTCTCCCTCTCCCTACCCGTCGCCCGCACGCCGGAATACTGCCGACCTCCGCCAATACGATTGCACTGAATCTGCCGCAGTCAGCGCGGTACGTCGGCAAAAAAAAAAAGACGAGTACATTACAAGGTAATCTGTGGTTGCAAGTGACTCACGCGACGCTGACCCATCTTTATATGAGAACAGACCTAGACGCACGGACGATGGCTTCACATGCACAACGTCAAGACGGGTGTCTGTGTGCTGGATTTGGCGGCGGAAGCGGGCTGGAGATGGAGGAAGGACGGAAGTTGGAGACGGAGAGACGAGGACGACGAAGACGATCGCGCAGAGGATATGTTGGGACAGAGATGGAGGACACGAGTAGGTGGTTGGCTCGGAACAGGGCAGGCGTAACGGCGGGCTGTAGCGTGGTGTGGAGAATGCTGTAACACGCGGTGGTAGGTCTATAATTATATTGGCGAGTTTCCTGTCGAGGATGTACCACTGGGTAAAGCTAAACCGCCAAGGAATCTCAGGGCAAGTGTACGGAGGCAAGGGTGTTGTTCACTGTGGGGTGGTGGAGGATTTCGCGTCGGCGGGGGGTCCAGGGTGTTGAGAGATCGTGTCAGAGGCGGGGGAAGGAACACTGGGAAAGAGAAGAAGGCGGTGAACTTGGAGCAAAAGGAGTAAGGTAGTAGAGAGAGAGGCCGTCACATCACGCATAACGGAACGGGAGCTCCCCTTCCGTTACGGTGGCTGTGACACTCCTTGGCGCCCGTTGAATCTTGGCCGCAGGGCTGCGGGCGAATAATCTGCAGGGTCTCCCTTGTATTTCTTTCGATTGCAGAGTCTGTGTTGCCCATGTATTCATTTGGGAGGGGTTGGCGCGCAACGGGCGCCGGCGGCACTGGGCGCGGCTCGGGGTTTTCGGGTTTCCCTTGTAAGTTTTCGACCGCAAATCTCCGGTCGATTCTTTGTAAACATGTTGGACTTTTTGGGGAGGAATGGCGGCCATTGGGGCACTCGGGGATGTGGGCGCGCGTCCCCGATGCCCGCGCCGTGCATCGCGACGCGCGCGCGAGCATCGGGGACGCGCGCCGCGGGCATTGGGCACGGGGACGGGACGGGGCCGGCCCAATTTTGACCGCAGATTTGCGGTCGAAATTCTCTATAGGGGCCGATGGTTTCCCTTGTACTTTTTTGGCCGCAGAGTGTAGAAGTTGAGAGTAGAGAAGAATAGATTCTGATAAAGTGCGCGAAGTACAAGCTAGCTTTTATACTCTACTGTATGTGCTAGAATATTCTAAAGTCTTTGTAAAATACTTAGTAAGTAGAAACATAGAGAAACGGACAGAACGGCTGCGCCCGAGGTGCTGACATGATCCGCCCGAACGGCGCATCAGCGCGCTTCGGCTTGCTGAGTAAGCCCGAGTTCCAACACTCCCCCTCAAGCCGAAATTAATCCAAGGGCTTGAACAAGTGGTTTGAACTTGAAAGCGGCGAGAGCCTTGGTGAGCACATCCGCTGTCATCTCCGCTGTGGGGCAATAGATGACCTCTAAGGTGCCGTCGTCAATCTTTTCGCGAATGAAGTGATATCGAATGTCGATATGCTTGGTACGAGCATGGAATTGACCGAGTTCAGCGTGTGCGAGCGAGATAGCGGATTGATTGTCATTGTAGATGATGAAGGGAAAAGTGATAGCGCCGAACAGTTCGGCTATGAAGTGTCGAAACCAGATGGCCTCTTTGGCCGCGTAGGTCAAGGCAATATATTCCGCTTCTGTCGTGGAAAGGGAGACGATCTCCTGCTGTTTGGAAGACCAAGAGACCGCGGCGCCATTCAAAATGAAGGCGTAACCTGATACGGCTTTGCGGTTCTCGAGCGACATTCCATCAGCGTCGGTGAAGATGTCGAGTCCTAGCGTGGAGTCGGATGAGCCGTAAGTGAGCGCGTGAGTGCGCGTGCCCTTCAAATATTGAAGTACGCGTTTTGCTGCATTCCAGTGCACGAGCGCTGGGTTGTCGATAAAGCGAGATAAAACACAGACGGCGAATGCCAAGTCTGGTCGCGTAGCCGTTGCTAGCCAGACGAGTCCGCCAATCAATTCTCGGTACGGAGTGCCTCGCATCTCCGCAATGGCGTCTGGTGTCGTTGGGCATTGTTCGCGAGTAAGCTGCGTCGTGGGATCGAGTGGGACGGATACTGCCTTGCAGTCAACCATGTTGAATTTTCGCAGTAGGGAGTCAATGTAGGTGGTCTGCGAGAGCGCAAGCGTGCCCTTCTCGCGGTTGCGATTCACCTCCATGCCAAGCAGCCAATTAATCGGCCCGAGCATGGTGATCTTGAACATGCGACCGATATCCTCCTGGATCTCGTCAATCAGCGCTGGTGAATTTCCGGTGATGGTGCTGTCGTCGATGTGGATGGCGAGCAGCGCGAGGTCGTTGCCTCGGACTAGGCGGTAGACGGCATGGTCGGAGTGGAGAGGATGGATGCCGAGTGTACTGAGAGATGATGTCAACTTCTCATACCACTTGCGGCTCGATTGTTTAAGTCCGTAGATTGTGCGCTGTAGCCGAATGACATCCTGCGAGTTTCCGTTCGTATAGTGAGGCGCCTGCTCCATGTAGATCTCTTCGTCCGGCGTGAATTCGCCGTTGAGAAATGCCGCGGAGTAGTCGAAGAGTTTGATATCCCAATTATAGCGCGTCGCGGTGGATAGAATTGTGCGGAGAGATGAGAGCTTTGCCGTGGGTGAGAAGGTCTCGAAATAATCCACCCCTTGCACCTGCGTGAAGCCTCGTGCGACGAGGCGCGCCTTGTACTTGTCGACCTGGCCGTTGGTTTTACGTTTAATCCGCAGCGCCCATTTTGATCCGACGACATTTCGGCCGATCGGTCTCGGAACGGGTCCGTCTCCGAAGGTGCCTGTCATCTTCATTGCTTCCATCTCGACGTCCATCGCCTGCTTGAACAGTGGCCAATCTGGCCGCTGCATTGCTTCTTCGACAGTCGGAGAGTCCGAGTCTGACAGATCTCCTGTGCCCACGTATGCGAACTCTTGGCTCGATGCATCATCGCTCTCCGTATGTGCGAGGTGAGCCGAACGACGCGTTCTAGTACCTTCGATGATATTCCTCGGGTCTATGGAGCTCGAAATATCTCGCGGAGCGACTCGATTGGAGTTGGGACTCGTGGGTAAGCTGGCGGGTGGAGTCGTTAACGGGGATTCGGGTGTGGATGGTGGAAGTGGAGCGGGAGTCAATTTCGGCGGGGTAGAAGGTGTGTGCTGGATGTTTTGCGATTTTTCTTCATCCCTAACCTTCGCATTCTCCCCCTCATTCAGCACTCTCAATATTCCACCTGTTCTCCGCACCTCTGGGAACTTGATGCTCCGCTCCGGGCGAACTGTTCGATTATCTGGGTAGTAGATTCGGTGCCCATCGATGGTATCCAAGTCGTAACCGACCCATCTTGCGTCTCGCGCTCGTCCATCGAGCTTCTTGCCGCTGTCATCGTGTACAGTGACTTTGCAGCCCCATTCGTGAATGTTTCGTAAGTCGGGCTTTGATTTATAGAACATCTCGTACGGCGTGCGTCCGCCGAGCGCTTTCGTGGACGTGCGATTCTTCAGCCAGATAGCGTGTTTGAACGCCTCTCCCCATAGGTTGTCCGGCAGCTCTGCAGCGTGCATCATTGCCCGTACCTTCTCAATCAACGTTCGGTTGAGTCTCTCGGCGACTCCGTTATGCTCGGGTGTGTCGTGCACGGTGAGCCGACGCTGGATGCCTCGACTGGCAAGGTAATCATCGAACGCATGGCTTTTGTATTCACCACCGTTGTCGGAATGTAAGATCTTGATCTTGATTCCGTGCTGATTCTCCCAGCGCGCGTCAAGACTTTTGAAGGCTTCGAATGTCTCGTCCTTCGAATGCAATAACATCCCGACCGTGTATCGCGATGCCTCGTCGGTGAAAGAGACATAATATTTCTTGTGCTGAATGGTCTCTGTTGGCGCGGGTCCCCAAACATCGGTGTGTATTTCATCACCTATTCCTCCGCTTGCCTCGCGTTCTGATGACTTTGAGATAGGTTTGCGCGTCATTCTGCCATGCAGACATGACTTGCAGTCGTCCTTCGGTGTAGGCTGTGTCTCGTCGAGTTCGATGCCGTCCACTAGCTGATTCTTTACCAGTTTCTTTGCCGCATCAATGGGCAGATGTCCCATTAGCCGGTGTAGCTCCTCGGGCGTTGCGATCAGCGGTCCTTCGTCCGAGAGATACGCTTGTGGCGGCATTGAAGCCTCGACCTGGACCTGGTAGAGTCCGCGCGTAAGTGGAATGGTGCCAATGCGGCCGCCTTTGCGGTCAAAGATTCGGCATTCTGATTCGCGGAATTGCAGCGCGTAGCCTGCCTGGGTGATGCGAGCGACCGATAACAGAGTTACACCGAGCTTGGGTGCGTATAACACGTCCTTGACGAGTGCTCGAGTCGACTGATTGCCATTAGGAACCCGGACGTACATGTCCCCCTTCCCGATGGCCTCGAATTTCTTGCTGTCTGCAGCGATGATGCCCCTGGGCCTGATAGCGTGGTAGTTCATCAACCGGTGCCGCGATGGTGTCATGTGTTGGGAGGCGCCAGAGTCGTAAATCTCGATTTCGTGTGCGGGGGCTGTGGTTACGGCGGCGGCGACTATATTTTCCGAGGTAAGTGAAGTCGTTTCAATCGGATTTTCTGCTGGTTCATCCTCGTCAGGCTCGCTATCGCTGTATACGTCCTGCAATGGCGGCATGTCCGCCCGCTCGTTGTCCGTGTCCCATTCCATCAACCCATCCGCGGCCTCGACGTCTTCCTCTTCGTCATCCGGGCCGTATATCGCCGCCATCCAAGCGGCGTCCAATTCCTTCTCCGCCTGAGCGGTGTTGGCCTTTCCTTGGCCCTTCCGGTGAGGGTTCTGTCCCTCCTTGCCTCCGCCCTTCGCCCAGCAGTCTCGCGACATGTGCCCCTTCTTGTGGCAATTGAAGCATTCCATCGTCTTCTTCGGCTTCTTACCGCCGTTCCCGTAGAACGCGGTCTCCTTCTCGCCCTTCGCTGACTGCCGTGTTCCTTTTCGGTCGGCTTCATCACGGATGCCCTGCAGCACCATGTCGGGATCGAGACTTTTGCCAAGAAGTGTGGCGGCACCCGTAAGTGCCGAAAGGTAGGTTTCGTATGCTGTAGGGAGGGAGCCGAGTACGATCGCGACGAAGCTGTCATCGCCCGGGTCGGCTCCCATGGCGATCAAGTCCTCGCGTATCGTCTGTAGTTTGGTGAGGTGAGCCTTGACGTCTCCTCCATCTGCGCATCGCTCATCCTGGAGCTTGCGGCGCAGATCAACGGTGACCATTTTCGATTTCTTCTCGTACTCATCCTTCACCTTCTCCCACATCTCCTTCGCAGTCGTCGCACCCTTGACCTTCAAGAACAGCGAGTCCGGAATCACAGAAGCCAGGCCCTGCTTGATGATAGCCTGCTCCGATTTCCAGACCCTACGACGCACCAGATACTCGTTGTTAGCGGTTACTTCCGCTGCCGTGGGATTGGTGGTGTCGACGATGGCAGGTGCGGCTGGTGCGGTGTCTGTGCCTAGCGGTCTAGGCTCGAAGTGGTCGCTGAGGCCCGCGGCGTCGATAGCGAACAGGAACCGGTCACGAAAGAAGACCCAGTTCGTACCGTCCGCTTTGCACACGGGAAGCTTAGCGAAGTACTCGCCGAGTTTGGCCGTAGAGGAAATCGTGTTCGTCGACATTGTATCTGGATGGGGTTATGTGGATGGTAGATGTGCAGAGGTGAGGGATCGTATTGGTTAAGCGCGGGGGCCAATAACCTGTAGAAGTTGAGAGTAGAGAAGAATAGATTCTGATAAAGTGCGCGAAGTACAAGCTAGCTTTTATACTCTACTGTATGTGCTAGAATATTCTAAAGTCTTTGTAAAATACTTAGTAAGTAGAAACATAGAGAAACGGACAGAACGGCTGCGCCCGAGGTGCTGACATGATCCGCCCGAACGGCGCATCAGCGCGCTTCGGCTTGCTGAGTAAGCCCGAGTTCCAACACAGAGATGCGGCCAAGATTTTCTATAGGGGATGATGGGTTCCCTTGTACCTTTTCTGACCGCAAATTTGCGGTCGGTTTCTTCAATACACAGCTGGCGTTTGTGTTGTACTTTTTCCAACCGCAAATTTGCGGTCAGTTTTATTTGTACATGCCTGGCGTTGGTGTTGTACCTTTTCTGACCGCAAATTTGCGGTCGGTTTTGTGTAGCCTGAGGAGTAGGTGGGGGTTCTGTTGTTCGTTTTCTGACGGCAAATTTACGGTCGGTTTTTTTAATACATGGCTGGTGGTTTCCTATGGACTTTTCTGACTGCAAATTTGCGGTCGATTTTAGGTATACATGGCTTGGGTTTGTGTTGTATTTTTTTTCTGACCGCAAATTTGCGGTCGATTTTCTGTTAGCGGTGGCTGGGGTTCGTGTTGTAGGTTTTGACCACAAATTTGCGGTCGGTTTCGGCTAGGGGTGGCTGGGGTTTGTGTTATATTTTTTTTTTGACTGCAATTTTGCGGTCGATTTAGTGTTACACTATATATGGGTGATATACTGTACAAAAAGTATTTTTGACATGTTCTGAAACGGACACATGTTTTTCGTTGGTCAACTACGATTTTTGGTCTTATGTGAGGACAACTTTGAGATTTTATTACAACTTGGCGCCCTCCTGCATATACAACTTTGTCCTGGATTCATCTTTTTGCAGGCCATCTTTTGGTATTGAAAAAGACAACTTGATGGAGATGATGGTGCAAGTGCAACCTATCGGGGTGCATCTCAACTTGAAAGGCAACAAGCAGTTTGGGGGTAACATCTTTATAGAAGACATCCTCAAATCGGCGAGAAGCAACTTGGCTGAGTGCACCTTGCTCTTTGACAACTTCCTCAGCTGTGCAACTTACTTGATTGCAAGTCCAGCTCAGGGCTAGACAACTTCCGCAGATGCAACCTCCTGGGAGACATGTTCAAAACAGGTGAGTAGCAACTTTGTAAGGGTTCGATGACATCTTTATTGAACTTTATCCAACAATGGATGATGATCACCAGCAATCAGATCATCACGATGGCCGATAGGCCGGTGATCATGACTGTCATCGCTCCTTTTCAATGAGCTTGTAGGATTTCAGTTGCTATAATGGGCCATGTGCAGCGCCTCAGAAAGGGGGGAAGTCTTATCCGATGAGTCCTAGCATGGTGATTTTGAGCCATACATTTGCAGCAGAACACTATTTACCGACTGATGCCTGAGATCAGTAGCTGAGCTGATCCGCCTGATTGCCACTGATGGCTCAGCTCCGAGTGGATGAAGTTGTCCCTCGGGAAGTTGTCCGTGGAGGCAAACATGCTCCGCAGAAAGTTGCACACTAGTAACATGCGTCCGGAGAAGGTGCATGATGTTAGAAGTTGGCTCCGGGCAAGATGGAGTTTCACCTGGTCAAGTTGACTTGTCATGGCCATCTAAAGTTGTAATTGTTACGACCAGCAACATGCATCCGGAAATGTTGCACTTGAGTTTCTGTAAAGTCCAGGTTGCACTAAACAAAGTTGCGTTCAACGAAGTTGCAGATGCCTTCGTGAAAATTGAGTGCTGAAAAGTTGCACTTGCGCTAGAAGAACATGGAGTGGAGACGGAAGTTGTTTGAGTGAAAGTTGCACATGTGAGTGGCAGAGTTGCACAAAACCAAGTTGAACGTGTAAACAAATGTAACATGTAGCATAAAAATACTTGTCAATTCTCAAACATGCCCAAATACTTTTTGGACAGTATATCTCCCATAACTATACATGGCTGGGGTTTGTGTTGTCCCTGTTTTGACCGCAAATTTGCGGTCGATTTTTTTAATACATGGCTGGGGTTTTGTGTTGTATTTTTATTGACCGCAAAATTGCGGTCGATTTTGTTAATACATGGCGGGGCTTGGTGTTGTCCCTGTTTTGACCGCAAATTTGCGGTCGATTTTTTTAATACATGGCTGGGGTTTGTGTTGTGTTGTTATTGACCGCAAATTTGCGGTCGATTTTGTATGGGGGGCTGGGTTGGTGTTGCCGCCGGAAGGTGTTGGTGTTGTTAGCTATGCGCGCAGGGGCAAGTTTGATAGCACAAAAATGAATTGGATTCTGTTTTCATGGGAACCGCGGTTACCAGTTTTCCATTAATGAAGCATCTCCCAGGATGCGCAATAAGTTAGGCCCGTCGGCGAGGAGACTGGTGCCTATCTTGCCAAGTTTGTGGCGAGGGCAGCGGGGAATTGAGATGTACGGCGCGTTGTGTGTACGATAGGTGTCATCGCTTGCTTTCGTTGTTATGGATGTACAAAATATTCTTTCTGTAGCTACATGGTCTTTGTACTCGTCGATTATTCAGCCCTTTCTGCTGCATTATACTATCTACAAGCGCGGAAAAAGAAAGAAAACGGCGAACGCCCTTTTATATCTGGTGCATGATACTGTCATCCTGCTCATGCTCCTCCCCCTCCAGTCCCGCTCCAGCGTCGTCCTGTGGTCACGTCCCCAGCGAGACACGCGTCGTCGTCCTCCACCGCTCTCGCTCCTCGCTCGCCCTAGGCAGCGGCAGCCCAGAGTTCTTGTCACGGTGCTCGCCCTTGCATTCCTCGGGAGGATACGATATCGCCTCCGATATCGCCTCCGAGGGCGGCCTCGGACCAAGGACTGAAAGAAGGGCCGGCACGATATGCGTCTGCGTCGAGTCGGCGGTTATCGACAGACGCATTGGGGCCAGTGCGCTCGTTTCACGATGGAGCGATGCGGACACGGAGAGTGACCGTCGGACGCGGGAGTCGCTGGGCCTAGGGCTGGGAATAAAGCTCAAAGAAGAGCGGTAGGCCGTTGCAGGTGGAGTTCGAGGTGGGGATGTCGATAGACTGCCAATCGGAAGGGACAAACACGAAGGGTTAGGATGGGGGGTGGGCGTTTGCAATTGTGAATGAGAGTTTCCCACAGTAAATAGAGGAGGAACTTGAAGGCGGAAGGCGCGTAGGGCACAAAGGAAAGCCTATGGAAGATCGGTCTCTCATCGCAACGAAGGAACCGACAACGTACCGGATCGGTCGCTGCCAGCAGTCCGTATAGCAGTGGGCGAAAGGAATATGCAAAGAAATCTGCGGATGGGTCAGTCGAGGGTTCTGAAACGGCCGCGCAACACAAACCTAGAAGAAGGATATTGTTCCTCTGGGAAGTTTCGTTAGCAGACTAACGCAGCTACGGTGGCAGAGACGCACATGATCCGTCAATTCTGTGTGTATCGTGGCATAAACATCGCAGATACATGTGGTGACGCTTAGGAAGCACGCGAGAAGGGGATACAGGCCTATAAGACGCGGTTAGTCTTCACTCGGAAAAGCATACTGTAGGAAAACCTCACCGATCCGTATAATCATCCTCCGATATCGCAAAATTGGCGGCTTGGGAAGGCTCTCGGAGTTGATCGAACCGAAGCTTGTGGCAGCCTCAAGCCTGGACTGAGCGGCTGCGGCGCTAGCTTGCGCGCGGAGGGTTCCAATTCTTATCTACGCGTTATCAGCCTCAGAGGGTTAAAGTGCAGGTGAGTTGCTGACCATGAATCCCAGCACGAGCACGAACGATATCAGCTTGGTCAGCGCCATGAGGAGCATCCAGATCGAGTGCGTCCCGATGAGCCAATGCAGCTGCATTTCAGGTGTGGGCGCGCTCAGCCAGCAGACCCCACCGATGGCGTTCCATCTGCGATAATTTGTTAGCATTTGAGCTGATACAAGGGGCAATTATACGAGGCAGGGATCTCTTCGAAAGAAAATAAAAGCAAAGTAAGGAAGCCACGCACCCATTGCAAGCTTCCCAGCGATCCAACTCGGAATGTTACATACTGCACACAGAAAGAGAGTGCCGAGGAGGTAGTATCTCTCCAGTCGCAGTTTGCTTCCGTTGAGACCCCAAACGAGGACGAGTCTGCGGAGGGGCTGGGTTAATTGACGGAGAGAATGAAAAGAAGGCTAGGCGTACTGGAGGTTGAGCTCCATGCAGCAGAACATGGAGCCGGAGAACATCGGTGCCACCTGCGATGAGGTTAAGTAGTTCTGGCGCAAGAGAATGCTGCAACGCACGACGCCGAGGAATGCTACGAACGAGCAGGCGTGATTGTGCTCCGTCATCGGGATGAAGACGGTGAGTCCAAAGATGACACTAGCGAGCAAAACGACGCGGTCAAACTAGAAATGGAGCAGACGACGAGCTTACTTGGACACGAGTGCATAGATCAGCAGTCGAAAGCTAACGCGATTGAGGTGCGGTCTTGAGGCAGAGTTGCAGTGAAGGACGGCCACCGCGATGAGGAGTACGACACAGAGGCAGACGCCTGGGATGGAAATACCGTTCGAGACGCCGCTGGCTCGAATATCAGGTGTGGCGGGGGTCAGAGAGTAAAGCAACGCACTTGGTGAGCTCCAGAAGGCGCGCTCGTTTCCGATATTCATCGTCGGTAGACATGATGCGAAGACAGAGAGCAAGGTGCACGAAAAAGAAGCAGGGGAAGGATCGACAGCAGCCGCCGTTTATACTGAGGAACGTTAAGTATGTTATGAAGGCGATTGGTCCCACGGAGACGGCCAACTCAAACCCAATGTGATCCCCGTCTGTGGAATACAGTAAACGCCGACGCCAAAAAGTAAACGCCGACGCCAACGCGGCTCGCCGGTGGGGAACGATGAAGTTCCTTGGCTGCCAGAGTGGTAATTCCGCATGCATAGAACTTTCCGGTCAGTGAGTAATTTTCCAACGGAGGTCTGATGTTTCGTGGCGGGACCCGCGCTTCTCGCTAAGCTGGCCTATGCGTGCGGGGACATGGTGGTAGAGATCAGGGAGGGTCACGGTGTTGTGACGTTCCGTCATTCTCTCTCTCGTGCATCGATGAGGTTTGCGACGAGTGCGTACAAATGCGCTAGAATGTAACATTGCTCTTCCCTCCGGCCCAGCTGACTCGTTCAAGGAATCAGAGTGCGTGAATGACTACCACTAGCAAACGTCAAACGACTCGGAATTGGCAACGAATCGAAACAACTACGTACTTGGCTCACACAACGACACCATATCGTCAACCTTACTAGACCAAGCGTACGGAGCGGGGTACCATGGCCAGGTATTATCATTTTGATGGTCATTCGTTGAGCGGCCGGGGCCGATTATTTCGTCCCCGACACCTTTTGACAATGGTTGCTAGCTCCTTCCGGTTCATGGATCCCCAAGGGCAAACGAACTGCCAGCTCTGTGTTTGACAGAGCCTTCCAGATTGACTGATTGAGCCGAATCGGGATATCAGCGCAGAGTGGCAGAAACGCCGTTCAAGTTGGCTTGCATATCTTGCACTGCCAGTGGTCTGCATAGCTTGCTTTGTTTATGGATTTGAATCGCCTAATTCGACGCTATACAAGACATTACTTCTGTGGCTACACGATGAGTCCATTATCCAGCCCTTTCCTGGTGTACTATCCTGATCTACAAGTGAAAAGTCCGAAGAAACTGCGACAGCTCTGCTTATATCTGGTGCGATATACACTCTTCCTCCCCCGGTCCCGGTCGCGATTCGACACCTGGCTCTCGGGCCGCCATCGATACACGGGTGACGGTCCTCCACCGTTCCCGCTCCTCGCGTTCCCTATGCACTGGCGACCCATCGTCCTTCTCAGCATCCGACTCCGAGTCGTTCTTGTAGTCGTCGTGAGGACACGCCGTCGACTCGGTGGGTGGAGGAGGAGGGACGAAGAGCAGAACCGGCACCGCGTGCGTCTGCGACGAGTCTATCGACAGACGAACTGCTGCGCCAATTTCACGGTGAAGCGGTGCAGACACGGAGATCCGCTCGGAGTGGTAGCTACTGGGGCAGTCGATGGAGCTTCGAGGAGAGCGATATACCGGTGGAGGCAGAGATGGGAAGGGTGGCGATGGGGAACGAGAGGAGGGTGGTTGCGACGGTGAATTCGAGTTTCCCTTCTTGAAAACACAAGGAAGGCGGAAGGCGCGTAGGGCACGGAGGAAAATCCTACAGATGGTTAGTCTACGTCGCACCGAGGGAGTTGAGAACGCACCGGATCAGTCGCTACGAGGAGTCCGTAGAGCAGTGGGCGGAGAGAGTACGCGAAAAAGTCTGTGGACAGGTCAGTTGGAGCGCGTAAAATGGTGAGCATGACGAGCCTAGAAGGCGGATATTACTGTTCTGGGCTTTTGCTTAGTGGACTACCCCGGACGAGCGATGGAGAGGCACATGTTCGGTCAATTCAGGGTGCATTATTATATAGACGTCGCAGATGCATGTGGTCACGCTCAGGAAGCACGCGAGAAGAGGATACAGGCCTAGAAAACGCGGTCAGCCTTCACGCGGCAGGTACAAAGGGCTCACCAATTGTGAGCTCAGGCAGGAGGAGCTTGCGAGTCCACCTGAGTGGGAGGCAAGGCAGCGATAGAGGATGTAGCACATTGATGTGTCATCATCACATCAATTGTCCTTGCTCCGCACGTCCATCACCTCGTCTCGCTACAGCCTCTCGTCCTCCACTCACTTCTCCTCCACTGTTTTCTCTGCCTCTCTGCTGCTATGTCGACTTCTCGCTGTGGTCTACCTCTACCTCTTCCTGCGACGTTCGACACAGACGCGTACATGAAAACCCCGTCGGCGATAGTCCCTCCTTCGCATCTCGATCTTCAGGACAAAAACGCCGAAAACGTTCGCCTGGAGGGCGAGAACAAGGCCAGCTTAAGGTTGACACGCGCTTTTGCAGCGGCTGTGGCTGCTGGAGACGACATCTCTGCTCTTGACGTCGGCGCACCTCTGAAGGCGCTCTACAAGTACACCGAGGACGAAAAAACTCTTTTCGTGGCGTCTCCCGAGGTTGTCTTGGCAGCCGGACCGCTTCCGCTCTACATGACTCTTTGGATCGCCATGGAGCGCACTACCGCCGCGAAGAAAGACTCCGACGCGAAAGAGAAGCGCGAAAAGGAGCGTGCGGATCGCGAGGCTGAGAAGACGCGGGTTTCCCGTCCCATATTCGGCACCCAAACGCTCTCCAATCCCCACCCAATCTCTTCCATCTCTTCTGGCCCTGCTACCATCCCAGACATATTCCATGTGTCGCTATTCCACCGGATCTACTTCCCTTTGCAGTTTTGGCGCGACTCGACGCTGGACGACGCCATGGCGTTTCCGCACTCTATCCCCACGGAGTCTATCACCGCGGCGCAAACTTCGGCACTCGTCGCACCGGCCACGGTCCGAGTGGTGAACGTCACCAAGGCCATCGTCAAGCTCGGCGAGGAGGACATCTCGCGTCTAACCCCAGGTCTCTGGCGTCAATGCTCTATTAATCAGCTCGAGTCTTTCAAGAAGATCTGTGTTCCCATCGTTGCTGGCGATCCGACATCGCCGAGCAACACATACGCCAGCGAATATGAGTCGCACGTACTGTATTTCTCGAATCTGCGATGCTTTGAGGACGGTGAACTCTTCCCCGTCTGGTATCCTGTCGAGAAAGAGCTCCGTTTGGAGATTTATCGCGACGGCCTCTTCAAATTTGACACTTGGGATCTGCGGGTGCAAGTCGCGCTCTCCGCTCACCGCAGGGCGCTAGTCGATCGACCTCTAGCGGGCACTCTAGCTGCACCATTCTTGAAACGTTCGGCCGTAGACGACTCTTCCTCTCCATCGCCAAAATACGCCAAAGGCACTCGCGGTCGAGTCGAAGCTCCGACCTCTCCCGCTCCATCCCAACGCAACAGCGATCGTGTACCGTGCTGCATCATCTGCACTGATCCTCACCTCGCAAGTGCACATCCCGAATCTAAATCTCGGTTCAACGATGGTGCTGAGCTGTTTTCGAAGCAAGACGGCGGCCAGATCGTCCCTGTTCGCTCCTTTCGGGGTGAGTCGAAGCCGATCTGTGTCGTCTACAATCTCGGAAAGCCCTGTGCGGGGTCACACGGGGACACTCGCTCGCACATCTGCACCCTCTGCGGTGGAGATCACCCTGCCCTCTCACGACACGCGTCCTGCGCGCGCGTTCGTGACAGAGCCTTCCTCCTTTGAATCACCGCACGACAACCTTCTTGATCTTCTTGATTCCAATCCTCTTCCTCGCCCAACTCTTGCTTACGCCGACTTGCGGCCCTTTGTACATCCGCGACCAGCGCCTTCACTGCCTGGGGATATCCTCGACACCATTCTTGACGCGGTGCGCACACCGTACAATCCGGACGCTTTCGAGCAGCTACTCGGAAAGCATTCCATTTCACATCTCTATCCTCATCTTGTCCATAATCTTCGCTCGGGCTTCCCTTTGGGACGTCTTCCTCTCCTCACATCAACGATCATCATTCCTAATCACCCCTCCGCCGAGATAGAACGAGACACGACTGTGGATTACCTCCAATCGGAGCTGGCGGCGGGACGCATGTCTGGCCCCTTCTCTCGAACGGAGATGGAGCGGATCTGTCGCGGCCCATTTTACGCCTCCCCACTCATCGTTTCCGTTCACGATCAAGGTCCTGGTATCCCACCGAAGAAACGGGTTTGTCGTAACCTTTCGAAAGGCCACCGCCCGTCAAACACGCCTGCGGTAAACGATTTCATTGACAAAAATGACTTCCCGACACGTTTCGATATGCCAACCAAGATGGCTGAACTGGTGCGTGTTCTATGCTCCTCATTCTTGTCTGGGTTCTTTTTCTTTTCGCGGGACGCCGCTCATCGCCCGTGGGACGCCACACGCCGAAGACAAGTGCACCATCGCATTCGTTGGACGCTCATCGCGCGGGACGCCGCTCATCGCTCGTGGGACGCCACACGCCGAAGACGAGTGCACCATCGCATTCGTCGGACGCTCATCGCGCGGGACGCCGCTCATCGCTCGTGGGACGCCACACGCCGAAGATTGGTGCACTATCGCACTGATTGGAAGCTCATCGCCCGACGACTGGTGCCAGGTGCCAGTCCGAGGTTCATCGCCCGAAGACTGGTGCCAGCCTGAGGTGCCAGTCGGAGGTTCATCGCTCAGCGGGACGCCGCCCATCGTTATCGCAGGACGCTGCGTTTTTCCATCGCCCATCAGCATGCGCTTGTGCGATGCAGTTCTCATTCCATCGCAGGTAGCAACGGCGCCGTCCGGAACCTTAGCCTGCGCTTTCGATATCCAGTCGTTCCATCGAACGTGCCCTGTTCTCCCAGCCCACAAACCTTTCCTCGTCGCTCATTTTGACGGTTGTTTCTACCTCGATCATTGTTACCCATTCGGAGCAGCATCTGCAAGCAGCAATTCTGGGCAAATATGCAACGCTCTTGTGGATATTTGGCAGGCGGAACTCGGCGCGGATGGTAAAGTTATCAAGTATGAGGACGACATCCCGATTCTTGCATACCCGCTACAGCAGACAGATACACAGGTCCCCGCATTCGCATTTGACCGGTCCTCCGTATTGTCCTCCGTCGACTCTCTCGGCACTCCCTGGCATCCAACGAAAACCGGATCCGAATTCCTCCCGTCCATCGTCTTCCTTGGAATGCACTGGGATTTTCCGCGTCGTCTCGTCTCTCTGCCTGAGACTAAGCGGCTCAAGTACCTGGCTCGAGTCGAGTCCGCCATATCTCGTATCCAGAGATCTGACAAGTTCTCGCTGCTCGACTTGCAGGAACTCCACGGCGCTCTGTGTTATCTCTGCTTCATTATCCCTGCGGGCTCCTCTCGCCTCACCACGATCTCCAACGCTATGGCGCCGTTCAAGGGTGACACTGGCAAGCTCCGATGGCTCTCCAACGCCGTTAGCGACACTCTGCGGTGGTGGATGTTGGCGCTGTCAGCCCCATTTATCGCACGAGAACTGCGTCCTCCGAGCCCACTGCGCGATCTAGGGATCTATGTTGACGCCAGCACATCCTGGGGTGTCGCTGTGATCATCGGCAAGCATTGGTACGCGCTTAAACTCACTCCCAACTGGAAACGGGAGGGTATCGACATCTGCTGGCTTGAAGCTATCGCTATCGAGATCTTATTCCTTTTCCTTGAGCAGATGGAGATCTCCAACGCTCACATCCTCGTTCGTTCGGATAACAAGGGTGCGATCGGCGCGCACCAGAAGGGCAGATCGCCAAATGGCGCCATTAATTTGTGCGCGCGGCGATCACAGGCCATCACGTCAAGCCTGCTCTTGACTCCCACCTTCATCTACGTGCCTTCATCTCTCAATCTCGCCGACGCTCCCTCTCGTGGCATTCCATCCCTGCACACCCTCGAAAACGATCGACTCCGCCGCCAATTCACACTCCCTGTCGAGTTGCGCGACATCTTCGTCAACGACTGCCAAAATGTCGACTGACGAGTCAGACCCGCGTTATCGCCATGCGCTGACGCGGCCTTCGCTGCCTGACTCATGGACATCGGCGACACATTCTCTTCCATCCCTCTCATCCAATGCTCGCGCACTATTCACGGACACCGTGTATGTGCTACACATCTTCCCATCTCACATCTTTTCTGATGTGCTCACAGCGAGCTCGCTTCGTCGTCGTCCGTCCCTCGGCAGTATCGTTACAATCTGACGCGTAGTGCCTTCGCTTCGCTGTATGTTCCATGTACCTCATCTTTACTGTTCATATGCAAATCTTGTATTCTCAGTATACCTGGCTCACCTGCGCTGGCGCCAGCACCAGCACCATCCGCAGTCTCAATCTCTTCCCGACCACTTGACTATCCCCAAACCGCTCCCACCCCGGCTCCCCACACATCCACTCCCACTCCAAACGCCTACGACTCCGTTCAGACCATTCGACGCGCTGCTGCTGCCGGTCTTCCACTCAAAGCTGCCCGCCGAAACCCAAAAGATACCGTCGCTCCCAGTCCTCTGCGGCCTGAAGTCCCTGCTGATCGTCGACTTCTTATGTGGCTCACTCCTCATTCGCTCGAGACACATGCCGCCATGCACGAAGCGGGAATCTCCCCAGATCTTCAGATTCGAATTTTCGAAGGGCTCCTTTCCTCGCACGTACCCGAAACGCGCGAATCGTACGCGGCGGGTCTCAAGCGCTTCGTCCAGTTTTGCGATCGAAACGCGATCTCTGAGTCCGCGCGAATGCCTGCCGACCGCTTCCTCCTCTCTGCTTTTGTCGCGGAGGCCATTGGGACATGTACCGGGAAATGTATCCGGAACTGGCTCAACGGCCTACAGCTCTGGCATCTTTTCAACGACGCACCTTGGCATGGGAGTGAGGGCTGGATTCCAGCCCTCAAAAAATCTGCAGACAAGGCTGGTGTCCAATTCAAGCGCCCGCCTCGTGCACCTATCAGCCTCTCCCATCTTCGTGCGCTCCGCGTTGCATTGGACCTCACCTCACCTTTGGGTGCTGCTGTCTGGGCTGCTGCTCTCGCCGCATTCTGGGGATGTCGGCGACTTGGGGAGCTCCTCATCCGGAGTACATCGAAGTTTTCACAGCTCCGCGATACGTGTCGAAGCACTCCGATATCGCGGAAAACTGTTGAAGGACGTTCATTTTATTCTATCCAACTCATCTGGACGAAAACGACGCAGCTACGCGGCGGCGAATGCTATCTTACAGCGACTTCTCCACCAGATGCTGATCTCTGTCCGGTGTGGGCTATCACAAATCATCTCGAAATCAATCATTCGCCTCCCGCTCATACTCCTCTGTTTGCCTTCCGCACGACGGGTGGCTGGCGTCATCTTACCAAACAGAATTTTCTCAACATGACTTCTCCAATCTTCAAATCTGCCGGACTCGAACAGGTTCTCGGCCATAGTTATCGTATTGGAGGCTCCGTTGAATTGCTCAAAGCAGGCATTGCACCGGAGATCATCATGAAGTTGGGTGGATGGTCCTCACTCTGCTTTCTTATCTACTGGCGACGCCTTGAGCAAATCTTGCCAGCTGCAATCACTCGAGCCTGGAACGCGCGCATTGCTGCGTTCGCACGTGGGCACGGTCATCCCGTAGACATCGAGTTGCCGTTCGATTAGCACATCTCGTTCTATACATTTTGGCAGCTGATTTTGTCTTTTCGCTCTTGTGTGGCCCGCGGGTCTGTTTCACTCACCCTCGCACGAGCCTGTGGCTCTCGGAGCTTCACTCCATTGGGTTGCTCTGGGTCTTGCTCATCTGACCCTCGGTTTCCTATGCGTACGGGTTCAGCCGTTCCTGCGTCTCCCATTGTTGCGGGCGAGCATTCAGCTGCTTTGTTCCCCAGCGTAAATTCTCGCCTCCCAGGACGGCTGACCCCACGCGCACACCCACACAAGAGCATCACACTCTCGACCCTCATCCTCCATTCTCTTGCCAGACGGAGAGACGATTTCGATCTGCCTTGCCCGTATAATCATGCTCCGATATCGCAGAATCGGCCGCTGGGGAAGACTCTCGGAGGTGATGGAGTGGAGGGTCGTGGCAGCCTCGAGATTCGATGGAGAGGCAGCAGCGCTGGCCAGCGTATCAGCCCGGAGTGTGTTTATTCTCATCGGAGAATGATCAGCATCGTTTATACTGTTGCAGAGCATCGCAGCTGGTTGCGGACCATGAATCTCAGGACAAGCACGAACGATACCAGCTCGGTCAGCGCCATGAGGAGCATCCAGACCGAGTGCATCCCTAGGAGCCAGTGCAGCTGTGTTTCGGGCGTCGACGAGCTCAGCCAGCAGACCCCGTTGATGGCGTACCATCTGCAAAGGATCTGTTAGCAAATGACACAGGGGAGAATGTGTGGTCCGCGCTTATAGGAGTCGGGGACCGTTTCGCAGACAGAAGTACGGAACGCACCCGTATGTCCCAGCGATCCACGGCGGAATATTACATGCTGCACAAAGAAAGAGGGTGGCGAGGAGGTAGATTCTTCCGAGTGGTTTGCTTCCGCTGATACCCCAAACAAGGATGAGTCTGCGATCGCAGGGGTTAAATTGACGGGTTGTCGTTTGACGGAGAGAAGGACGTACTGGAGGTTGAGCGCCATACAGCAGAACATGCCGCTAGAGAACAAGGGCATCGTCTGTGGAGAGGTTAGTTCTTGGGCAAGGAGACGCTGACCCTGGGACGCACGACGCCGAGGAACGCTATGAGCGGACACGCGCGGTTGTGCTCCGTCATCGGGATGAAGACCACCATTCCGAATATTACACTGGCGAGCGAAAGGCTGTCAAACAAGCGCCAGAGGAGATAAGATGGACGTACTTTGCGACGAGTGCGTAGACCAGCAGGCGGAAGCTGACGCAGTTGAGGTGCGGCCTCGAGGCCGAGTTCCAGTGAAGAACTGCCACAGCAGCGAGGAGGACTACACGAAGGCAGACGCCTGGGATGGAGATCCCGTTCGAGACACCACTGGGCGGGTAATCAGTTTCGCGATGGATGTTAGAACAGCAATTCGAACGCACTTAATTAGCTCGAGAAGGCGCGCTTCCCGACCATCGTCGTCGGCGGACATAATGGTCGTGCACGAAGGAAGAGGGGAAGGACCATGCAAAGAGCACTAGGGGTTAGGGGGTTATGAATGAGAAGCCGAGCCTAGTGCATCAGACGCAGATGCTCTTCCGTCGACGACGACGTTGCTGCAAGAATTGAGTCAGGCTGTGACGACGGTGCTTGCGTAGGCGGAAACGCACGGCACGATCGGCTCGATGGGCCAGACCTTGGAAGGAGGAGTTATTGGAGCCGGGCGGAGCACTGAGAAGCTTGCGAAGGACCATCGGGCAACTAGCTAGTGGGCGCGGTGAGGAGAGGGATTCGAGGAGAAACTCAGTCATTCAATAAGGATGGACTGGAGGGCTCCAGACATGCCCCAAGTCTCTATTCTCGGCCTGAGAAACGTACCAAGCACTGTAAGACGCTCAGAGTCTAGTCGTCGGATCTCCAGCGCACGTACTAGTACCAGGTACTCCACTCGCACCATTCCATGTCCAAGGTTCCGCTCCTCCGCAATTGGGCTCCGAGAGGGTCTTGGAGGCGGAGATAGCCATTGTGGACGTCGGAGGCGGGCTGGCCGTTGTTTTCTGGGACAAGGCGGATGGTGTCGTGGTGGTCAAGAGCAAGAGCGATCACCAAATGTCACGCACTTGCTCTTGCTTTCCGCCAATATCAGCCGCCGTTTCCGCTCTCTCTCTGCCGCTGCTCTCGACCAAGAGGACCGCTCTAATAACCACCTGTTACGGAGGGCCCTTCGAATGCAGTCGCGTTCTCTCCGCCCTGGGCTCGGACGAGACGAAACGCGTTCTCTCTCTCAGCGGTTGGACTTGGTACGCCGACCATATCATCCCAATCCGCCTGCGCATTCTTCCGAGCTACGTATTCACATCCATCCCGAGTCCCAGTCAGTCTATCTAAATCCTCACGACGCGAACGTCCCCAGGGTGAACAACGTCTGCTTGTTCTTTCCCTTGCCCTTCCTCCCGCCTCCCGCTCCCGCTCCTACTCCCACACCAGCATCATCATCCCGCGCTCCAGCAGCAACAGCACCACCACCAACGGGCGTACTACTCGTCCCAGATCCAGCACCACCAGCAACCCACGCACTCCCGCTCCCACTCCCCCGCCCCAAAATATTCTGCAACGACTGGTTCCCCTTGACCTGCACCACGGCCACCCCCGTCTTCTGCCTTGTCGTCGTCGGGAGCTCCGGGAACACCAGCGCGCTCGACGGTGGTGGGCCGACCTTCCATCCGCTAGTAACGGTCGACAATTTATGCTTCGGCGTGTCCTTCCATCCTCCTCCACTAGCAACGGTCTTCGAGCGAGGGACGACGACGGCTTTGGCTGGGGGAGCGCTGGGCGGTACGAATGACGAGGACGCAGCGAACCCCGTAGGAGCCACTGGCCGTCCAGACGACCACGGGGTATTCCGTTGTCCTCCACCGGCCGCCACCGCCGCCGGTCGTGCTCCAGATCCAGAGCCAGAGCCCAACGCAGGGAACCGCTCGGCCGTCGCAGCCTGAGCTACACGATCCCACACAGCGCCCCGACTGGTGGTAGCGTGCTTCGCAGTCAACACCCTCCCGCTTGGGATCGTCACACTAACCACCACGAGGTCGGGGAACTGCAACTGCTGTCTCTGCGCGACCTCAAAATCCCGCCAGGCATCCAATACAGCCTCGCGCTGTTCCCCTTCTCCTTCCGCGTCGTCGAATAAGTCGACAAGGGCGTTGACGACGCTCGCCGCGGCGTCCATGCGCGAGTCGACGATGGTGTAGAGCGTCGAGATGAGGTCGCGCGCGGACGACTCGGAGCCGCGGAAGGACCGGATGGCGGCATTGGCGGCGGGGACGGCGGTGGTGGGGTTGGGTGCGAGGGAGGCGAGGCGGGAGAGGAATGTCGAGTGACGGCTGGATATGAAGGTTAGCGGATGAAAGAGAATGAATGAAAAACGTACTCGGCGATTGCAGGGTTCACGTCGGGAGGCGAAGGTGTTGGCGTCGGAGTCGGAGCGGGAGATGACTCCCCTTCGACAGTCAACTGAGCACCAAACCCTTCTCGTCGACGACGCGGAGCTTCCTCCCGGTCTCTATCCCTCGCACGTTCTCGTTCCCTCCCTCTCCCTCTCCCCCGTCCATGTCCTCCTCCCGTATCCCACACAGCCTCTATCCTTCTCGCGTCCCTCAATTCTCCCTTCCCAAGCTCCCCGCCATGGTCTTCGACCGCATGCGCCTTGAGGTCCAGCGCGCTTCCGTATACGACGAATTTGCGGGCAAGGCAGGTCAGATGCGGGCAGGGAAAGTGGTCTCGCGTAAAGTGGGTTTCCTTCAAAGCTCATTAGTCGACAGTTAACAAGAGACAGAGGAGACGAACGCACCAAAGCAGCGTAGTCCATGAAATACTGATCCCTCACATCGTTCCGCTTGCATACAAAGCACTCTTCGTGCGTCTCCCGCATGTGGCGATACATCTCGTCGTCCCCGAAGAAACACTCGCGACAAAACTGGCACAGCGGATGTACCCCGCCCTCGATCTGCTCGGTGGTGTCTTTGGCTTTCCCTCGCGCGGGGCCGGGGCGGGCCTTGGGAAGCATGGACGGAAGGTGCAGCGGGATGATGTTCGGCGGGACCTTTTTCTGCCGGATGCAAAGGTCGCTGTCTATATGTGAGTTTTGGGACTAGAAAGAAGGAGACTGAGGAGGACGCACGCACCACATAAGCTGCCCATGGGTCGCCCGAACGTGCAGCTTGATGTCGCTCCAGCTGTTGCCGATAAACTCGCATTCGGGGTCGGGGCAATTGAAGCGCAAAAGCAGCAGCGTCTCCTCCATCATCTCCTGCGTCTCGAAGACCATCGACAGCTTGGCGTCCTTGAACGGCATGTTCTCCGTATCCGTATCGAAGGACGTGAAGACGGCGTCCGCAGAGGTGGTTACGACCATGGCGGTTTGGGGTTCCTAGCAAAAAGGATGAATACACAGCGAGCAACGATGGTAAGGAACGACGCACCTTGCAGAACGTACACTCCTTCTTCTTGTAGAGCGCCCGCAGACGTAACGAGCAAACGTGGCACGTCCGGTGGTTACATTCCGAGACGGCGTAGTACTTGACTGGCTCCGCGCAGATCCAGCAGGTAGCCCTGTCTTCGTCGTCGGGGGCGTTCGCTGCCTCTCCGTTGGTCTTGGACTGAGCTCCCTGTGCTGGACGGCGACCTCCACCACGACGATTGCCTTTGCCTTTGCCTTGCTTTCCGGGGCCGCGGGAGGGTTGGGATTGAGTCTGAGCGACGGCGACGGTGGCCATGGATGGTGGTGAGGGCGTTGGGAGTGAAGATGGTGGTGGTTGGTGAGCAAGAACGCGTCGAGTCGGGATGCGGCTGGCGGGTCCGAAAGAGGCAGTGAGCAAAGACGTTGAGGACAAACACGAGCAAATAAAGTCTTTTGGCTTCCACCACGATGACGAGTCGTCATCCTCACCGTTGGCTGCATTGCGAGCTCGGCGCTCATCTTTCACCCTCTCCACACACTCGTTCCGGTGCCACTGGTCGCCATACCGCCATTTTGCCGGCTGACTGAGCAGCTTAACACGCACTTTCTGAATCATCCGACGGCGCCGTTCGGCGCCCGTGTCTGGTCGCGGGAAAACGGCGCCTCTATACGGTAGCGATGTCGAAGGAAAGCATTCAAGGTGCGTAAAGGCTCACCAATCACCACGTCCGGTGGCTGACGCGACTACGGGTATAAAGAGAGGAGACGACAAGCCAATTCTCCACTCAACCTCGCCGCAAACTTGGATCTAAACCACCATGTCGACCCCGACCCTCTTCACCCCGCTCAAGCTCGGTAGCACCACGATTCCGAATCGCGTCGGTACGTCGTCTTGTACTCCACGGTCGCCTCGCCCAACGTACTCGCAGGGATGAGCGCACTCACCCGTAACCGTGCCTCCAAGACTGTCCCAAACGACATCATGCGCGAGTACTACGTCCAGCGTGCCCAAGGCGGAGCAGGTCTCATCGTCACCGAGGGTGTCCTCATCACTCGCCAAGGGTACGTACCGCCCGCAGTCGTTCTCAATCCCGCAGTCATGGCTGACTCCCCGCTCAGCACCGAATGGCAAGAGGCACCCGGTCTCTGGGACCAATCGCATATCGATGGCTGGAAGACGATTGTCGACGCGGTTCATGCGACTGGGAGTAAGATATACGCTCAGGTGCGTTCTGGTGCTTCCTGCGATGTCGGTCATTGCTGACTGTATGCTATAGCTCTGGCATCTGGGTCGTGTAAGCCATCCAGAGGCGCCTGAGCAGATTACTGCTGGAGTCCCCGTATACGGCCCGTCCGCCATCTCTGCTCGCGGAGGCAAGTTCCGCTTCCTCCCTGGCGAGCCCGGATACGTCGCGGTACGTCTTCATTCGTCTCGCTCGCAATAACCCTGCTGACGATGATATACTACAGCCCACGGAACTCCCCGACCCGAAGATCATCATCGCGCAATTCAAGCAGGCGGCGATAAACGCAAAGGCGGCGGGGTTTGATGGTGTGGAACGTGCGTCCACTCACTCATCCCTCTCTCTCTTTCACTAACCCTCATTGCCAGTGCACGGCGCAAACGGCTACCTCATCCACCAATTCCTCGACTCGACGTCGAATCACCGTACCGACTCTTACGGCGGCTCTCCCGCCAACCGTGCGCGTTTCGCTCTCGAGACCCTCGCAGCTCTGCAAGAGGTCTACGGACAGGACGTCGCTATCAAGCTCAGTCCCGCCGGAGGCTACAACGACATGGGCATGCCGCTCGACGAAACCGTCGCGACCTTCGGCTACCTTCTCCAGGAGATTGAGAACCTCCCCGTTCCCCTCTCCTACGTTACCCTGGTCCGCTACAACGCATTCGCGGACCCTCAAATCGACGGCGAGCCACGGGCGACGAAGCACGATGTACTCGAGACCTTCAAGGGATACCTCGCGAGTGGACGGACACCGTTGTTCCTCAACTCGGGGGTCCAGCCCGCAGAGGCGGAGGAGCTCATCGGTAGTGGGAAGGTCTCGGGCGTGTTCTTCGGGCTGAATTGGCTGGCGCATCCGGACTTGGCGAAGCGTATAACGGCGGGCAAAGCGCTTGATAATGCGCCTGATTTCGCGCATTTGTATGGTGCGGAGGGTGTTGACCCCGCGTTGGGTTATACGGACTACAAGGCGGCGGTTGTACTGAGTAGAATAGAGAGCTTCGTTAGACGTGAATGCGATGCAGAGTCTTCGTCCAAAAGCGGAATAGCCACCTTGTCACAAACCACGACGACCTCAAAACGCACCTCTCCTCCATAAGCTCTCCTCCTCCGCTATTCGGTTGCCCTCGACTCTCTACCCGCCGTCCCTTCGCTGCGTTGGAGCGCTTGCGACGTGTCCATCATCCGAGTCAGAACGAAAAAAACTCGCGGAGCTGCTGTATCCGACTCGCATGTCACCGAGCACTCGAGGAGATTGGACGCTGTCTTCGCGGTCAGTCTTCTCTTGACTCGTTCTTCGACGTTGTAACTCATTTCTGTCTTGCTGAAGCACGGCACGCTCCCCTTCGATGCATGCCAATCTATCTATCGACCTCGGTGGCACCCGTCGATGGGATGCAGCTTATTAGGCTGGAGAGAGGCACACGTATGTTGGTCGCTAGGACACGTCGACACCTCGCGTTGGGCATAGGTACCTTGCTCGTGGTGAGTGGTGTATTGGTCCAAATATCCACGCTCATTCTTCGTCATTTCAGACGTCCCCCGACCAACTCGCTGTCGGATTCCCTTCTCGTTTGCGGGATTGGAACAACATCTATCATCTATCATCCTTCGCCTTCCTCATCTACATCCACGACACTCGCAGCGGCAATCTGACAACTTGGGCACCGGCTCCAGCCATCGAAATCTCACGAAGGAGCCACTTTTAAGCCCGTCCATGATCAGCCGAGTCCTCGACAATGCCCTCCCGTCCCAAGGCGTCCCAGACGCGCCTGGATAGCGTTGCGTCGAAGTTGACGGTCACCCTCGAGACTCTCGACGTTCTCGTAGACGGCTTCAAGTCACCGTTCCTGGAGCCAGTCTGCTTGGCGACACGGTCGATTCTAACAGCGGTGCAGGTATGAGCGCTTCGTGATTGGGATGGGGAAGCTAATACCCTTGAATAGACGGCCAAGGGGAACAAGAACGACTACATCGATGTCCTAGATGGTGTCAATCAGCTTCTTTCCGCGGTCATCGCCTTGCATATCACGTCCGACGCTGGGACGGAGCTGCGCCCGTCCTTTCTCCAGGAGATGGGACATTTCGTCAAGTGAGTCTAAAGCCAGGAAACGTTGACTGCGAGAACTGACGTCGCTCTAGAACGCTTCACAAGGTCTTCTCACTGCTCGAGACGCAGCAAGAAACGAGTCGTATCAAGTTGCTCTTCCGTCAAGGCGAGCTCAGCACCATGCTCCAAGAGTGCAAGGCGGATTTGGCTGATATCCTCGAATCCCTCAAGGCGAGCCTCTTTTGTCTTCGCATCTTCTGCGTCGCTTACCGCCTTCCTCAGCTTCAAGCCGCCGGTCTCGTTGATGCGATGCATGACCTGCAGGTCGATATGGACAAGACACGCCAACACATTCTGGAGCTGGTCAGTAGCTTGTCAGGTTCTGACGGCGACTCAGCGAGTCTTTTCTTTTCTTTTCAAAACGATACGCTAACCCCATCACGGTGTAGCTCCCTCGCAGCTTCTCCTCTCGATCTTACAGCGCGTACGATTCTCGCTCATTCTTTGGCCTATCGCTTACCCGAAATCCAGCTCCAGCGTCCTCTCGCTGCTCCCATCCATCCCGAAGATCTTCCATGGCCGCGAGCACCACCTCGCACATATCATCGACGCATTTCGCACCAACGACAGTCCCCGCATAGCCATCCTCGGTCCAGGCGGGATAGGCAAGACGTCGCTCGCGAGGGCCGTACTTCACCACCCGGACATCGTCCTTCGATATCGCAGTCAGCAAGAGCAGCAGAGCCAATGCTTCTTCGTGCCTTGCGACACCGCGCTGGCTGCCCAGGACCTGCTTACGCTCGTCGGGTCCCATCTGGGGCTCAAGTCGGGGAGAAATCTGCGGCGGGAAATCGCTTCGCGTCTAGGTGACGGAGGCTCGCATTTGCTCGTCCTGGATAACGTTGAAACGGTTTGGGAACCGGTCGACTGGCGGGAAGAGGTCGAAGAGATACTCGCGTTCCTTGCAGACATCCCTCGCTTGGCGATACTCGTGAGTTTTGTCAATCTATCTCTCGCATCGGCATTAACACGGCATTCGCCAGATTACTATGCGTGGTGCGGAACGCCCGACGCGGATCCACTGGACTCGTCCATTCCTCCCTCCACTGGAGCCGTTAACGCAAGACGCTGCCCGGCAGACGTTCCTCGACATCACGGACGAGTCGCTCGCCACTGAGGGAACCCTCGATGCGATCCTGCGTCTGACGGACAACCTCCCTCTCGCAATCACTCTCATGGCGCATTTGGTCGACTCTGAGGGATTCGCCTCAGTCTTGACGCGTTGGGACGAGGAGAAGACTGCGCTCTTCTCCGACGGCTTCGACAAGCGATCCAATCTCGACATGTCGATTGCCATGTCGCTCTCCAGCCCGCGACTCCGATCCAATCCCCACGCTGTAGATCTTCTCAGCCTACTATCCGTCCTTCCCGATGGCCTCTCGGAGGGCGACCTTCTCCAGCAAAACCACCTTCCCATCGAGAACATCCTCGAATGCAAGACCGCGCTGCTGAGGACCTCACTGGCCTACATCTCCTCCTCGCAACGCCTGAATCTGCTCGTGCCGATTCGGGAGTACGTCCGCCAGCACCATTCGCCTCGGAACGCACTCGTCCAGCCCGTCTTCCGTGCATACCTCGAGGTGCTGGAGCTGTCGAAGAACTATTACGGCCTAGTCCCGAGCGGGGACCTCCTCGCCCACATTGGAGCCAACTTTGCGAATATACAGACGCTACTGCCCTACAACCTCCAGCGGGTCGACGTCGACGGCCTGGACGCGGAAAGCCTCGTCCGCTGCGCAATCTCCGCCAATATGTATAGTCGTGCGGCGGGGAAGGGGGAGATTCCGTTCTTCGGCCAGCTCGTTGCGAAGGGTCGTTTCGAGCAGCTTGGGGTGGGTGGGATGCTGGAGGTGCACTTCCTCGCCGAGCGCCTCTCGGCCTACTATTACAAGCTCGTGTCGGACGGGCCGGCCTTGATTGAGCGCGCGATAGCGCTATTCCCGACTTTCGACGATCCTAAAACGAAATGTGCGTCGTTCACTGCCTCGGGAGAGCCACTCGCTGAATCGTTCCAGGCCTTCTGTACAACTGCGCGAGCAACTGGTACCGCAATCGGTCCAATCTCGACAAAGCGAAGATATACACGGAAATGGCTCTCGGCTTGTCCACTGGCGATACCCGCCTGCAATGCGGGGCTCTCAGCGCCCTTTCCATGATCCAGCTACGGTCGGGCAATCCACAAGCCGCCCTTCTACACGCCGATACCGCTCAGACATACGCGCAGGCCGGTGGTGATCTGTTCGCTGAGGCTACAGCGTTGCGCGATGGTGTATTGTGTCTCAGCGAACTGGGTGTATACGGCGAGGCTATCGAGCGGGGTACACGGGCCAGGACGCTACTCGCCGTTTGCGACGTCCCTGGGGGAGAAATGGACATGTCCTTGCTCGTCAGTCTTGCGGAGTTGTACCGCTTGAAGTCTGAGTACGTCGAGGCCCATGCGGCGTACCAGGAGATCCTGCACTACCGCCCACTGGACCAGGCAAGCGGCATGCATGTCGTGGTTCTGCTGAATGTCGCCGAGATTGAGATCGCGCTCGGTTTCCCTTCGGTCGACGTCCAGTCACGGGTGGACCTCGCGAGACAGATTGCGGGGAGCATGAGGTGGAAGTTGGGCGGGCTGATGTGTGATTCGCTCCAGGGCGAGGTGTTGCTGAGCCAGGCGAAGTACGGCGACGCAAAGTTGGTGCTGGAGACATGCGTAGCCGATAGCTGCGCTGGGAACGAGTTGGATGTGCAGAGCTTCTGTCTCGAGCGTCTCGCCGACCTGGACCTATGGGATGCGGCATCATGGAACGCGGAATGGCCGGTGCTGTTGCTCGCGCAAGCATCGAAAGTCAAGCAGAAGCGGCTGCTGTATAGATCCATCCAATGCATCGGCAATGCCACCTTCGTCGACGGAGACATGGTCGCCGCTCGCAGTCTGTTCTTGGTTGCCCTGGACGGCTTTACCCAACTCGACATACATCGTAGCCGCGGAGAGTGCTTGGTCAAACTTGGGCAGATTGCGGCGGAGGCAGGGAACAGAGTCGCGGCGAAGGAGATGTGGACGACTGCACGTTTGCTGCTCGAGAGGTCGTCGCAAAGAGAGAAAGTTCTGGCTCTGGATACGAATCTTGCAAGCTTTGAGCTTGAAAGTTCAGAACCTCAGTCTTGGTGTATAGAGAGACGTATTACCGATATTTTAGAGTGTGACCATGCTTAGAATGATTGTCACAGCAAGTGACGACTTCTGACACGAACCACCATGAAGCCCAACTCGACGCCATGCCTGCCCCCGGAGATTGAGCGCCTGATCTTCCGCACTGCAGCGCTAGTCTCTCCTTCCAATGCGCAGACATTCCTCCTCGTTGCCTTTCGCGTTAAGGAATGGTGACGACGCTTTCCCGACCTGCCGCTCCCGAAGACTAACGACGTGTAACAGGGTGGAACCACTTCTTTACCATAGCCTCGTCGTTGGATCCTCTCCCTACTCGATGTTGCACCTATCCGACGCGATACTGAAGCTCACCCGCGAGACCTTCGACACCCTCGTGGATCGTAAATCGCCGTCGTTCTTAGCCGACTCCGTGCAGAATATTCTGCTGGTCGGCTTGTCCATCGAAGATGTCTGCCTAATCCTCAGCATCTGTTCTGGAGTGAAGGACCTTTTCGTCCTCTCTAACACGGCGCAACACGGCGCACTGGACTCGCTCATGGAACTACAACGGCTGAAATGCAAAGTCAGCCGGTGCTTCGACCTGCAGATCTCATCAGCTCTTCGTCTTGCCACACAGCCCACGCTGGCGCATCTTACACATCTCGAGATCTTTAACGAGGATCGCAACAGCGCAGCCGAGCTCATCCACATGTGGGTCGAGATCCTCGCTCTCCCCGCACTCACCCACCTCGCCTGCTCCTGGGATCACTGGGAGGCGCTCCTCCGAGAAAAGAATGAAGCCATTCTGACTGCTCTGTACCGATCTGGCGCGCTGCGCGCCTTCGTCATCATTTCTTACTCGATCGGTCAGGACCCTGATGAAGCCAACGCGAACATCGACGGACGGCTGAAGTCCAACCCAGGCTTTGTCCTATTCCCCGACGGTATCGGTCTCTGGGCCGTCGACTGGAGCAACGGAATCACTGGAGAGGACGACCTCTGGGCCCGCGCAGACGAGTCAATCAGAAAGCGGCGTGCAGGGGAGCTTGGCCGTGAGTCGCCTCTTTATTGGGCAACACTCAGACTGATGGTTAGCATTGATTCTTAGGCGACAGCTACGAGTTACCAGCTGTGCAGGATGCGTGAAAAGCAATATACCGCGCTGCCGTTCTTCGATACGAGTTGAAAATGTGATTGGCAAGCTCATGTTATTATAATTTAATCTCGAAGAATCAAAGAAATCAAATTGGAATACCCATTAATTCGCGAGCTTCCTCTAAAAGCGTGTTGACCCGTCAACTCAGAACACTCCCCATTCGTCTGCAAGAGCCATGTCCAACCCGTCCCCTCGGTACTTCTTCAGCTTCACCTCGATCCCCAGTCTCTCTTCTTCACGCAGAATGCGCGCCATCCACTCCCTCCAGCGATCATACGTCTTCATGCGACCGGAGGAGGAATGGAGTAGCACAGAAAATAAGAGCAGCCGTGGCCCCCCCGCTGGACTGCTCCAGTCGAGACCGCGACCGCAGCATCGAATACATCTCGTTGAACGCCGCGTGGTCCATTACATCGCCGCGGTCCGTCAAGTGAAGAGTTTGTAACCGCGGACAGAGGCTGAGGCTCTGTACGCCGAGAGTGAGCGATTGGATTAGCACTCTGGTGGCATCCAGATGCAACGGTGGATCCGGACAGTAGTCGAATGCAAGGAATGTGATGTGTGTAGTGTATCGCAGAAGTTCAATGACCTCGTTTATCGGCACGGGGAAGAACATGAGCGTTAGTCGGGTGAGGGTGTCTCCGATTCTGGATGCCTTGAGGAAGGGCAGTATGATTCCTGCGTCGTCACCGCGCATCTGCAGGTTCTCAAGCGCTGGTGCTGAAATCAACCCAAGGATTTCGCAGATTCCGTCGATGGCAAGCCTGCGCAGGAGGGGGAGGTGCAAAACACTCAAGTCGGACGTCAGTGAGGAGACCGCGAGCACCGAGAGGTGACAATCGACGAGCTGGGGAGCACTGGAGAGATGCAAGTATAGAAATATGTCGTTCCTGTACACGGCCGTGAAGGCCGTGAGTCGGTTGAAGGGCAAGCAAGCGTGCACATCGAACCCATCTTCGTCGTACCCCTTGATAGCGCGTTTCAGATTCGGCGCTAGAGCGAGGATGTGAACGACTGAGGCGGCGGGGCCGATGGTGACGATTTCTTCGAGGTTGGGAAGCGGTTGGATGGGCACGAGTTCGTGCAGAAACGACAGACCCCTGTGGTCCCGGGGTCCAACAATGTGGAGGCTGCGCCATTGAGTCGAGCGTTGTACAAGGGCCTCCCACACCGGCAGATAGCTTGAGAATCGAATAGCAGCGACCTCGCTCATATCGCGTTCGAGGGGATTGATAATCCAAAGATCCAGCGGCACGTCGCGCGCATAAACCAATTGCTGCATGAGCAGTTCGATGGCCCAAGAGTCTCCTGCCATCGGCACGAAGGCAATTGTTGACCAGAGCGTCGGATTGGAGGTCCCCACCGCGTGCCAGAAGCTGCAGACATGTGTGAGGCTCCAGGGCGCCCGCGGCAACGACTCGGACTCGCTGCGTCGAAAGTAGGCATCGAAGGGTCTGTAGGTCGGGAGGAGCATATGGAAGTCGTGTTTCGGCAGCGTTAGCTCGAAGATTTCGAGGAGTAATTCTGCTGGGAGGCCTGCGATTGGACTGCGCCCATTAGGAAGAGCAACAGAGATATCGATGGAGTTATCGTTGTCGTCAAGACCCGCGAGGGCAAAGGGGAGTTCATCTAGCACAAGATTAATGAGGAAGCGGAGAATCTTTGGGACCTTGTTCCTCACCAACAGGCGACGAGGTGGTCATGGTGGTGGCGGAGCAAGACACGTCACGTAAGGCACGGGTCCGAAAGAAGCAAAGGGCAAAGAAGTTGATGACAAATACGAGCAAACAAGGTCATTTGGCTTCCACCACGACAGTGGGTCAACGTCATCCTCACCGTTGGCTGCATTGCGAGCTCAGCGCTCAGCTTTCACTCTCTCCACACACTCGTTCCGGTGCCACTGGTCGCCACGCCGCCGATTTACCGGCTGACTGAGGCCACACGCAATCTCTGAATAATCCAACGGCGCCCGGGCCCGTGCCTGCTTTGAGTGGGTCGCTAGAGGGAATAATTGACGACGCCACAGACTGCATTCGCTTCCGACGCCGCTTGAGCCTCCTTGGTACCGCAACTCTCTGTAGCTCGTCGCGACATGCCCTGAAGGACGACTGCCATTCACAAGCCCCGTACTTCCGAAGGCGGCCCTCCGCCTTTGACCGTCATCCCGCTTACTCAAAAACCAGGCGGATGGCCGCCAATTGCTGCGGTCAAGATGACTGAGCTGCGAGCATCGCCGAATGCAGCGAACGTCTCCGCAACTAGGCCGCGCGTCGATCTCGGCTGTG
This sequence comes from Mycena amicta, assembly GCA_029282125.1. NCBI lineage: Eukaryota > Fungi > Basidiomycota > Agaricomycetes > Agaricales > Mycenaceae > Mycena > Mycena amicta. The sequence continues at coordinate 165,613 of JARIHP010000082.1, forward strand.
TTTGAGGGACAACAGAGCAATCGTACTCTGCTGACGCGTCGATGGGTATAAAGAGCGGTCGCGACGGCCCATGGCCATTCATTACCCTCCAACCAACACAATGACCACCCTCTTCACCCCGCTCAAGCTCGGTAGCACGACGATTCCGAATCGTATTGGTAACGCTGCTTCGTCTTCGCGTTTCTCGTCGTCCTCTGACCAAGTCACTCGTAGGGATGAGCGCACTGACCCGCAACCGCTCTTCCAAGACGGTCCCAAACGACATCATGCGCGAATACTACGTGCAGCGCGCCGAAGGCGGAGCTGGTCTCATCGTCACTGAGGGTGTCCTCATAACTCCTCAAGGGTGAGTAGCAAAGCGTTCCTGTGAATCTCGTTCTCGTTACTAACGACGGCTAGTACTGAATGGGAAGAAGCCCCCGGTCTCTGGGAGCAGTCGCAGATTGAAGGCTGGAAGAAGATCGTCGACGCAGTCCATGCGGCTGGCAGTAAAATCTACGCTCAGCTCTGGCATACTGGTCGCGTCGGCCATCCGGACGCCCCGCAGCAGGTTGCTGCTGGAGTTCCCGTCTATGCCCCGTCTGCTATCTCTGCTCGTGGAGGGAAGTTCCGCTTCATTCCTGGTGAGCCTGGATACGTTACCGTGCGTGTGTACTCTCTTCGCTTCGTTCATCCACTGACGATGATGTAGCCTACGGAGGTTCCCGACCCGAAGACCATCGTCGCGTTATTCAAGCAGGCGGCCATAAACGCGAAAGCAGCGGGCTTTGATGGTGTCGAGGGTGCGCCAATACTACATCCCTTCCGACCTACATTTCTTAATCTCGTTCACAGTGCACGGCGCAAATGGATACCTCGTCCACCAATTCCTCCACTCGTCCTCCAACAAACGCACCGACTCTTACGGCGGCTCTGTGGCCAACCGTACGCGCTTTGCCCTCGAGATCCTCGCAGCCTTGCAAGAGGTCTACGAATCGGACGTTGCCATCAAGCTCAGCCCTACAGGCGGATACAACGACATGGGGATGCCGCTCGAGGAGACAGTAGCGACATTCGGCCACCTTCTCCAGGAGATCGAGAAGCTCCCCGTGCCGCTCTCCTACGTCGTTCTGATGCGATACAACCCCTACATGGACGTCGAGTTGGACGGCGAATTGCGGGCGACGAAGCACGATGTGCTCGACACCTTCAAGGGGTACCTCGCGAGTGGACGGACTGCGGTGTTCGTCAACTCGGGCGTGCAGCCCGCGGAGGCGGAGGAGCTCATTAGCAGTGGCAAGGTCGCAGGGGTGTTCTTCGGGCTGAATTGGCTCACGCATCCGGACGTGGCTAAACGCCTGACGGCGGGCAAAGCGCTCGATAATGTGCCTGATTTTGCGCATTTGTATGGTGCGGAGGGTGTTGACCCCGCGTTGGGGTATACGGATTACAAGGCGGCGGTGTACTGAGTAGCATAGAAAGCTTCGTTAGAAGAGAATTGCGATGTAGAGTTTGCGGAATACTAGCCATCTTGTCACAAACCAACGACGACCTCAAAGTTCAAGAACGGACGGAGGGGGCTCCAGTGGTATCGCGAGGTGTACTAGTTACCCGCGCGCCGCTGCAGACAGAACACTGTGCAAACGAGCACAGGTCTGCAATAAGTAGCGAGCGGACAACGATGACCTGGTTGTGCCGGTGAGGCTTCACACCAATGAGGCTTGACACCAAGGTCCGTTGTTCAGCCTGAGGGGTTTGTTCATCAGTTACTGGATCGTTCGGATGGCGACTCGCACTTGCCGTGTTTAGGAAGGAAGGAAGGGATTTTCAATGCAACAGGGGAACGTGCAGGCTCCGTACCTACACACATGAGTTTCCCTTGCTGATCCTACCAGAGATACCTGCTCCCCTCGTCGTGCGGGATTCAGTAAGAATTTGCCCGGACTGAACAGAAAAGAGACTCGGAGTGTGTTCGGCTGACCGTCGATGCGGAGCGTCCTCATCGTCTTTCGCAGTAAGCACCGTCTGTCGTAAGCGCGAGAGCATTGCCAGTGGACCGAGTCCAAACGAGCCAAAGCCCCAAAGGTGAGGTTTTTACGTGGACGTTGCCTGGCAATGGTCGAGCCTAGCCAAATGAGGTGCTAGCGAGCGGCGCGATGCGAATTTGCGTGTCGTTCGCAGGAGGGAGAGCGCCAAGAGAGCGCTAGCGATTTTGAGATGATGGAAGCAGGGTGAGAACGGGTGAGAACGGAGTAACGGATGTGACCCGGTCCGAGTCACCCTAGCTTCCTTCGACAAACCAGTTAGCTCGAACGAAGGGCTGGCTCTCATTGGAAGACCTTCTTTCGTCTCTGGATTGCTCGGTCCCTCGAGCGACTCGGACGACAGCCAGAATGGTCCGTCATCAGTGGTGGAATCAAGACGCCTTTCAGCGCAAGACCACCATCGTGACGGCGACGAGCAGATGGATGTGCAGACCCCTCGCCGGGTCTTGGTCGTCGGCGGTGGCCCGTGTGGTCTCGTAACGCTGCGCAATCTCGTTGAGCGGGCAGAGTTTGAAGTGGTGGAGCTCGTTGAGAGACGGAAGGATGTCGGCGGAGTCTGGTGCGTTTTCTTCCCTTTCTCTTTTCGTTTCCTTGGCAGCTAACGACAGGTGCTGTAGGTACCTAGAAGACCCTCCTGTGCCAGGCGTCGCTCGAGATCGTCCGTACTGGCCATCTCCCGCTTATCCAGCCCTTGTCGGCAACGTCCTACCGGAATATCTCTCCTTCTCACACCACCCATTCCCCGCACTCGCATCTGAAGACCACCCTTACCCGACGCTCGCCCAGACGCATGCGTACCTCCGACGCTTCGCCTCCCCGTTCCTCGCCTCTGGCCATATCCGCCTGTCGACCGAGGTCGTCTGGATCGATGAGCTGTCGGATAAGCGCAGTGGCTGGAGCGTCACTCTCCGCGACTGGCGGCCGGGGATGGGTGGAAGGGAGCGTGTGGAAACGTGGGACGCAGTCGTGGTGGCTACTGCCTGGTACGACTTTCCGTCGTGGCCTGAGGGAGTTCCAGGGCTGGTGGAAGCAAGAGCGGCGGGGCTGGCGACGCATGCGAAGACGTGGCATGGGCCGACTGGGTACGAGGCCAAGGTGAGCTTCGTTTTTCCATCGATATGTGGTACTCAAAAAGACTTTACAGCGCGTTGTCGTCGTTGGCAATGCCAATTCGTCAAACGACATCGCAGCCCAGCTCAAATCCGTCGCTCACGCACCTGTATACCGCTCCATCCGCCGCCAAGGCCTCCGTCGATTCGCTTTCCTCCCCGACCCTCGCGTCATCGACGTTCCCGCTATCGCTCGCTACAAGCTCGCATCCAACGGAAAGCTCGACCTCGAGCTCAGCGACGGGAAGCTTCTCATCGGCATCGACGCCGTGGTCCTTGGGACGGGATACAAAGCCGCTGCAGCACCGTTCGTTCGTGTCCTCATAGACGGCGTTCTCACCCCTCTTACCTCGTCGACAACGTCCCCACAACGAATCCCCGCACTCTACCAGCACGTCCTCTATTCTCCCAATCCCAGCCTCGCGTTCATCGGCGCGGTGTTCTCGTACACCCCGTTCACCCTCGCGGACGTTGCCTCGACGTACCTCGGCCTTGTCTGGCGCAAGCAAATCGTCATCCCCGGCTCACTCGAGGCTCGACTGGCGGGAGAGCAGGCGCGTATCGCGCTTGTCGAGCAGATGAGAAGGGAGACGCTGGACTCGGAACCGTCGTCGTTCGTGGCGTATCATATCCTTGGCGCGGCGGAGCAGGCGTATGCCCAGGGACTCAAGGACGCTGTTAGGGCCGTGAAGAGGGAGTGGGCGGAGGTGCTACCGGAATGGGGCGAGGAGGAGTGGAAGCGGAGGGAGGGGATGTATGAGCGGAAGTGGGTCAGTTTGACGAAGGAGGCGGAGGCGGAGGCGCAGAAGGAGAGGGACGTGCAGACGGAGAAGGAGGGATATAGACAGCTCGTAGATGCAAGGCTCTGAGGGTCATAAGTAGCGGGATAGATTTACATGTAGCGCGTCGGAGTAGGATTACGTCGGAGTAGGATTATATTACAAGGGCACGGGAAATCGGCACATAGGCAGGGTTAACGCTCAATTGAAAGGGTTCGCTGGCATGCGGGCTGGCGGTTCTTCGTTTGCAATAATATCCGAAGGAGCGGGAGGGCCGTACTGTGAATTTATTAATAACAACGCAGACAAATCTGCGTCGAGTGAATCACATCATTTTCTTCGTTAACCAAACGTACTACACTACACTACACAAACGAACGCCGTCCCATCCCACACGCTGCGCATCGGATATCGACAATGCGTGCGCTGCGCATGCATTCCGCTTCCATCCACAGCAGTCCCAGTCCCAACAATCGTCTGCGGTGCCGCGGCGACACCACCCTCAACCCAATCCACCGCTATGCGACGAGGTGTTGACGAGGGTCGAGTTGGCTGTGGTGCCCTGACCGAACGCCGCAGCGCCCAAGCCGCCGCTGCAGTGGCCCATCCCCGGGATGAGGAACAGGCGGTAAAAGTCGTCGAGCGTTGCGAGCTTTAGGGTGTTTTTTGATGAGGTTGTACATGCGTTTGGAGTTGGTGGACGAGATGAGCTGCCAGGAAGGAAGAACGCGTCAGCCTGAATCTGATTGCGGGAAGGAAGGAAAAGGATGTGGGGTGGACTTGCGGGATCGCGCCGCCCATGGTAGGTAATGAACTTTCCGCCTCGTTTCCGGTACGCGGAGAGATCCCCGTTGAACGTGGATATCCCGCCAGCGTTGACTCGTTTCCATGAGCGCGACGTCGTGTAGACTGAAGTTGGTAAAATCGTGCCGAGTGACGTTCAACACCGCGAAGGTTTCCCAGTCCTACAGCGCTTCGAATGAGAAAGTAACGAAATAAAGATGGAAAAAATTTACCTGAGCGATAGAGAAGAACGGACCACCAAGCAGAGCCGTATGGGCTGGGTCTGCTTCGGCACCAGGGGAATATCGCGGATAGAGCAGCTCGCCGTTCCTTCCCAACAAGGGTGAAAACACATTCTTCACGGTATCCACCTGCGTGGCCGTCAAACACCCGGACGTCTGATTCGCCCTGCATTCGAGCCCATCCACGTCGAACTGGCAATCATCCGGCTCCGTGATAAGTCCGTCTACGAGTCCGTCCAGCGCATCGCAGGCACGCAGAATCGCTGCCGACACGACAGCCCAGTCAAGCTGGCTGCAGGAATTTTGGGTTCCCCACAAAATTGGGCGAGCCGACGAAATGCGAGAGCATCCCGGACCAGCCCTGGAGGGTGATTCCAGTCCGTGGCGGGTGCGCCTGCGAGGATCCCGTCAAAGTCACCAGGAAACTTCAGCGCAGCTTGGGTGCCTTGCCGTCACCCGAGGTAGTACGATTTCGATACGAGGGCGTCGTAGTAAGCCGCGACGAGTTGTTTGCCGATGACTGCTTCGACATGGATTGCGCGAAAGGCAAAGTCGTTGATGACTTCGGGGTGGTTGAGGAATGGCAGCCCGCGCCGCCCCGTCGTGGCCGTTGTCACTCTCGACGGAGGCGAAGTGCAGGGAAGTGCCGTATCCGAGTCCGATGTAGTCGATGCCTGGAATAATATTTCCGGTTGATGTTTATGACGGTACGGCGAGGAAATAACAGACGGACATCCACCATTCCCGCCATTACCCAGCGCGAGGAAACGACCATACCACGTATCGGGCAGCCACGCCTCTGCATGGACTGCGGATGTCGCGGTGGTGTTGATGCCGAATTGCACGCGACACAGCGGAGCGGAGTCGACTGCAGCGATTGAGCCGCACGACCCTGGTGTGGATACGTTCCCGGGTACGGAGATGTAGTCGACTTGCAAGATCGTCGTGTTTTCGAGACGCAGAGTATTCAACGCGAGGCATTTGCTGCGCCTGTCATCTTGTGCGCTTGACCGGTGAAAGAGGGAAAGAGCTAGCGGGAAAAACGACGTGAGCATGAGAGCCTGGGGGCTGTTGAGGATGCCGCTGACCGGTATTTATGGGATGAAGGGCGTGTGGAGCAAGAAGCACTGTATTCTGAAATGCGTCCAGGTGACTTCCCAAGAGGATCCACGCCTTCAGAAATGCGGGATGGACGGCAACGCCTGGAGAATCCAATCGCCCGGAATCGTACTAGTCACCCCAAATCGCGCGACTCGGAGGGTGAGAGACTTGGAAAGAAGGTGGATTGACGCGCACCAAGGCACCGACGCCCGAAGATCCTGCCAGTGGGAGCCTCTTTGCGCTCCTACGAGACGAGTCGTTTGTTTTCGCCGTCCGATTAAAGCCCTCTTGCACGCACGAGAACAGCTTCTTGGCGGAAGACACGCGGAGTGCGACTTCTTTGAAGATGCGGGCGTCGAAAGGAGGCAGAGGGTTCTCGCTGGAGATGGAATTGGATTCCAGCAGCTGGTTTGAGGAGGAAGAGGCAGCTTTGCTCACCCAGAATGTCCGCATCCACTCTTCTTGGCATTCGTTCCCTGCGCCGCTGGGCACGGATTTACGAGGAGCTTCCCATTCACTGTAGGTCTGGACTAGCCTTCACGCAGGATCCAGTAACGAACGAGGCAAGTACGATGGGCGTCAGGAGCAAGAGATCAAGGGTGACGTAACCGTGATGCTTACGCGGCTTGATTTCGACGCCCATCTTCAACTATATTTCTTGCCTGTGGCTCTGCGCTCGAAGCTTCCATTCACTGCCCGACCACATTCTTTTCAATCACAGCCACGAGAACTCTGGTCCTGGCACCGCCTCAACGGTGTACTCATGTCTAGTCGACAAAGCTGCACTGGTCAATTGTAACGTCCCTTGGCTTACTCGGAGCTGGACGAATCGCACTCGGATGGCGCTGCTTGTACCGGCGCTAGTCTCACATGTCGCTATCCTCCCAAATTGTCTGAAGAGACGCGCCGGACATCATCGTTGTATTCTGAGGCAGCGCAATGACACGACAAATTCACTCCAGTAGACACCGAAGAAAGGTTTTTTTTTTTCTCGATTTTAACGACACTTGCAGCTACTGCACGCGCCTCGAGCGTTACACATCGTTTACGATACGCCGAAAGGGCCAAGGATATCGTACTCGACGCGCAGCGATTCAATCATGCGGTATGCATTCTCGAACGCGAAGACATCCACGGCGCCGAGCACACCAAGCCAGCGCGATGTACCACAAACCTGCCAGAGCTTCGGCACGGGAACAGATACAGTATACTCCGAGGCAACAACGTTTCGAGCCAAGCTCAACCCATTCACTGATGCACACATCCAGTGTTCCATGCAATACAACTATAAATACAGGTGTCCTCATCGCATCCATCGCTATTGCTGCCTCCGTCAAGTACAGGCATAACGCAGAGCAAACACGGTCGGCGCTTTCCATATAATACAACTATAAATACAGAGATTCCTCATCGATATTGTAGTCTTCGAATTCCTTCATTGAGCAAAGAATAGCCAATCAAGAGCTCGTGTACCAACCTCAACAAAACCCCGGACCCAACGCTCAAAACCCACTCGCTCCCGTTCCTTGTCCTCTATTTGTTCTGCCCTCGCGCTTACATTTGCTGGGTAGCGTAGATTCGGTACTGAACGCACTTGACGGAGCGGTTCAAGTTTCCTCTCAGTAGCGGCTGCAGACGAAGGCACATCAGAGATATTGAGTGGGGGCATCTTTGCCAACGGAGATGAGCGGACGGGAGCCGTGCGCTGGAAAGACGGAGAGGATTTTATCTTCTGCGTCTCGCGCAACATCTCGTCGACTTCTGACTGAATTGCAAGGATGTGATCGCTCTGCCACTGGCATGGCGTCGATGAGGTGACGGGAAGAGTTTGAGCTCGTTTAGCCATCTTTGTGTTCGTCTCGGGAGAGGCGGCAGGCTCATATGCGAAGCCACAGGCCCGAAGCGACGCGTTCACATACATGGCCTCGCGCACTTCGTCATCCAGTTCCTCGAGTTCCTCGGCACCAGTTGCGTCTGCAAAATCTGATGCGCCAACGCGGACATCGCCCCAAGAAGAAGAGGAGCAAGCGCGTCTCAGGGAACAAGTTAGATTCTGGGCGGCCACCGGCGGATGGGAAGTGTTGGAAGCGTTGTGTCGAGGAGGGACGGCAGCATGCGGCGGTGGAACATGAATATCCTGAGTCTGACCCTCGTCCACCTCCTTGATGTTACTCAACGAAGGCAGCGGCATCGTCGCATTGCGTCGAGGAAGATAATTCCGTCGTCTCCAGGTATTGCTGATGCCAGGTGTGGCAACGCAAACGTCGACTTGCTCGACTCTGCTCGAATTCGAGGTGAAACGGACTGCCCGCAGCGGAGTGACGTCCACTGTTTGCGCACGCACACGGGGCTTTAAAGCTGCGCGGATACTGGAGGCGCGCGATGTACCCAGGACGATGCTATGAGGAGCGTTTGGGAACATTCTGCGGGTTCCAGTGCTGGGAGAGGACAGGGATTCAATTGGGGCTGGATATTCGACCGGAGAGAGCGGTGGAGAGATGTCGGTGGGAGACTCGGGGAAGAAGTGTGAGCTTTTCTGGGGCCCGGAGACAGTGGTTGTGGGACTGGTGCAGAACTCGAAGGTGGATTCCCACACATCCGAGCTTGAGACAGCGAGCGACGAAGACTGACTCCTGGCCACAGGGTATGGCATGGTGGGGGAACGAGAGAAGGAGGGTGGCGGAAGCAGACCAAGGGACGTTATGAACTAGGGGACCAGGGGTAGCCACCGTGCCACTTCGACATTGCTTCCCCCGTGCACCCCAAATCACTATCTCTGTTCGGGCCCACAACTGACTTGATGAACTGGAGTAGAGCCAGGGATACGGTCCCGAGCACGGCGTTAGCACCGCGTCGGCGACTTTTGTCAATCGGAAATCCGGAGATGAGTTAGGCTGTCGGTGGTCCGTGTACCCGTTAGACCTGTCAACGAAAGTCGGAATTACGACGAAGGCGAAGGCGTACCTGACGAGTCGAGTCGATGGCATACAGCTGCCTTCAGAAACGCAACGATTGTGTACCACAGAGTTCCCTCGAGCGTATCCGTGCGTTGCAGCTGACGAGTGTGTGTAGAGCATCGAAATCCAGATACGAGTCATCGCAACGCCCGCTGCCGCGCCTTTAACCGGTGAATCCACGACAAGAGCCTCGCAACCGTTTTCCGAAATGGATTTGGGGTGCACATGCCAGCCGGCTTGGCGGCGAGGACACCGGAAAGCGGGTTAGGCGTCGGGATGGCTTTCAGCGTGGACGTCCAAAAAGGAAATTGTTTGGTAACAGGGTTTGATGCCAGTGTAACCGTGACAACGGGACTTGTTCCGAACGTCCATCGTCTCGCACGTCGAACCTGCTAACTCTGGGCTTTCCCTCTCGCCAAATGGCTCCAATCAAGATTCACTGCTTGCCAGTGCTGCTTAGAGACTGTCATCTACTGTACTGGGAAACTCAGCCCGGAGCGCGACCGTCCGATCTCTACTGGCAGGGCATCGTGATTTCGTCCCAGTCTGCGCTGCTAACTCCGCTGCGGCGTTTGCGAAGATGAACAAGAAGCTGGAGAACAGTTTGGATCTTATACCGCCGTATCCGTCTGGTTCCTTGCCGCAACTTATTCCTGAGCACTGTTTGGTCTAATTTGCCTTTACACGGTGAGACTTGGGGCGGGGGATGGGAACCATCTACCAATCGTCGACCATTAGTGCTACGAACGCGGCAGCTCATCTCTTGGCCGAAAATACTCATCCTGTGCATCTGGCTGAGCGGTGATTGTGGAGCTGTGCGTATCAGCACACAGCTCCATGCTGCGAATGAACTCATATACTGACTCGTCAGTGCACCGTGTGCCTTCTTTCCCAGATTTCTTCGCTCCCCCAGCTGGCTGGGTTCCCTCTCCCTGCTGCAAGTCAAGCCATGAATGTAATCGTCGACGATCGCGACCCTCTTATCCGGTACACGCCTGGTTGGAACACTACAGATAGCAGAGGTAATCTGCTCGGGACGCAGTTTGACTATAACTCGACGATTTCAATGCCCACCGACCTGGGAGCCGAGCTCTCCTTCGCGTTTAACGGTGTGTAGACGATTTCCTGCACCAGTCTCCGATTTGTAATGGCTCGCAGGAACGCAGGTCTTCGTCTACGCGACAATTTCATCGAACCTATCCAACACGGTCGTGAGCATCGATGCGGGCCTGCCACAGACTATTTTCGCCCCCATAACCGGACTCGAATCCGTCCATCATCAATTGGTTTTCAACTCGACGGTGCTCTCAGACGGCGCTCACACTGTCAAGATAACAAACTTCGAGCCCGAGGCAAACAAAAGTGCATTGAAACTCGACTATCTCATGTACACCATCTCCACGCGAGCCCCGGGACAGACTATCTTCATAGACGACGCCGATAGCTCAGTGGAATACTCGCGTGGGTGGAGCTTTGAAGCGGACGACGATGGGGCGGATGCAGGTTTCTTCTTCCAACACACGGGCCATCAGAGCTCGACGCCTGGTTCGTGGGCGGCAATAACGTTCGACTTTGCTGAAGGTACGTTGGAGTGTGTTTCGCTGGCTTGGAATTGATGTGGTGGATTGCAGGCGATCGTCTCAGTTTGCCGTCGTCCGAATTCACAGCCTTGGTTACAGTCGACGGAGGTGGAACCACTCCTGTTCAACTCCAGATGCCGGCGTCGCTCGGCAACACTGGCACTACGTTCAACAATGTCTTGTTCACCTCCGCTGCACTCACCGCGGGGAATCATACGTTCAATTTCACCTACGCTAGCGGTACGCTGCTCGAAATTGACTATTTCCTCGTCCTCCCCGCGTCGTCGAACTCCTACGAGGTGAACACCCCTTCCTCTGGTCAATCGACTACATTACCTTCTGCCACGTCTTCGGCAGGTCCTGCAAGTGCTACTAATCCATCGGGTGGTCGGCGAACATCGTCGCGCACTGCGATAATAGCCAGTGGTGTAATCAGCGGAACCGTGTTTGTCCTCCTACTGCTCTTGGCCGCTTTCCTTTGGAGGAGACGCAGACGCAGACGCGCGGAAATGGAGAGTATGTCCTGCTTTTTTCTCTGTCTTCGACAGCATTTATAATGATTCATCCAGACGACGAGGTCCCCGCCACCGTTCCAGTGTCAGAGACGCAGCCTTCCCGGGACTCTATGGCAACGTTGGCGGAGACAGCGGTTGGTCCGGGCGACGAGAAGGAGGAAGGGGAGCAGATCAAAGGGAGGCCTAGGTCGCGGTACTTGTACTATTCGGACAGTTAAAGTTGTAATGCCGATGAGGGTTTCGATGCCAGCATTGTAGCTCTTTACAACAATTCATTCATCATACAAATGGAGAAATAGCCAGCCGAGTCTGCCAGTCAGTATGCTGCTTCATCTATCGCACTACGCACTAGTAGTAGGTACTCCGCGGCGGATTGTCTTGGTCGTAGTACAGAACCCCGATCTCGACGCCCTTCGACGCCAGGACCGAGCTCCATTGTTCCGGAGGTTCATTATCCTCGTTGACTTGGATCGTGAGTTTCTTCAGCCTAGAACTGGCTAAGTGAATCTTGTCGTGAAGGGCCTCGCGTAAAGCAGAAGAGATGCAGTAGGGTATTTGAAGCAGTGTCATTTCTTCGACGGAGGCAAGCATGGTTCCTTCCGCTAAAGCGTCAAGGAACTCGGAAATTCGGTGCACACACTCGCGGTGCTTGTCATCATCAGCGTAAAGCTCGTGTCGGTATGTCGCCGTGAATTCCGGTACCGATGAGATGGCTCGGAGGCAGCTCAAGCCGGTCGGGCCAGGCATTCGCTCCAGCCTTTCCAGGCATAGTGTTTGAATGACGCAGGCGGACCGAGTCATGAAGGGTCCTATTTCTTGGGCCAACGGCAAGAGGTAATTCGTGAGACGGAGGCTTTGGAGAGCAGGTAGGCTGATATGGTGGAGTATACGGCGTCCTCCATAGTGGAGCGTATGCACGCGGGCGAGAACGATGGGGCCAGGATAAACTGCCGCTGCAGGTGCCGCAGCCGCACTGTGCGGCAGTGGTGCGGCACCCGTGCGGTAGTTGTGCGGTAGTCGACCGAGGCAAATATTTTATCTCACTAAGGGACAGTAGTTGGGGGTCCACGGTACACCGGGTGTATAGACAGCCTTTAAATGCATGTATTACTGAGCTGAATAGCCCAGAAGAGTCCGAATTGTCGAAGGTCTGAGACTTGACGGACCACTTTGGACGCGGCAGTTGCGCGGTAGTCGTGCGGCAGTTGCGCGGTAGCGTGCGGTAGTCGGTGGCTGTACTGCCGCACGCGCGCGGTAGTTTGACTCGACTGCTGCATTGTCAACGCGGTAGTCGTGCGGTAGGCGTGCGGTGGTCGCGCGGTAGTTGTGCGGCTCCGCGCAGTCTTCCCGTGCGGCAATGTGCGGCAGTATGTGACGACCGTGCGGTACTTTGTCCAGCGGTAGTGGTGGTTCAACGGTGGTTGTGCCGTAATGCGGCACTTGCGGCGGCAGTCCAGCCCAGTCGGTGAGTTTCATAGCTTCCTATACAAATGGTTGAGTGCTGACCTATCATTTCAGAGAGAGGCTTTCAAACCGTGAGATCGAGGAGGGAGAATTTCTCTGAATTATGGCATATATATATTCGTGTTCAACATCTGATTTTGAACAACCGATACTGAATTCTATAATGAAAGCTTATATTTGACTTCCAAAGTCGGACACGCAAGTCTTGAATCTCTTACTTATTTGCCTGGGTAATTGACTTTATATCGAGGAAATACCCGAGGGTATCGCTACAAAAATATAGATTCAAGGCCATCCAGGAGGCGATGGATAGACAGATATCGACCAATACTATGGGCTCAGACAAGTGGGAGCCGCGAATGCATGAGCTTAATCCATGTTGGCGCAATTCAACACATGAAATTGATGATTTCTACAAACATGTTCTGGTGGCATGTTTCCTGCCAATAGATTGTTGGGAAGGACATTAATGCACCTTAAATGATGGTCACTACGCAATAGAGTAAACGCTAGCCCAAATAACCTTCCCCGGAGCCTGTTATGGGGGCATAATCTAACTCTGTTGTCGCCTAGTTGACGGAATAAGTCATCGAGAAACACTCTACAAGACGATTTGAGAGTGGGGACGTGTGCGGTACATCGACAAGTATATACTGTGCTCAAAAAACGGCACCTCAAAAATTTATGCGGCAGTTGATGCGGGTGCGGCAGTTTGTCGGTCACGCTTGTGTGCGGCAGTGTGACGCATGCGGCAGTTTGTCCGATCGTGCGGCACCTGTCATGCGGCCCCTGTGCGGCACCTGCGCGGTAGGTGTGCGGTAGGTGTGCGGTAGGTGTGCGGCTGCAGCGGCAGTTTAGCCAAGCCCAGAACGATGGGTGATGTGACGACGGCCGGACCAAAATCGCCCGAAAGCGAGAGGAATTCAAGCGCCGGAGTGTGAGGGAGGAGCATCGACAGGAAGGCGGAGGTCACGTATGGAAGGACGAGCGATGTGACGTGTTTCACCGTAGGCAGCAAAGGCCCTGGGTTCTGGGCGCGGAGCAGGAGAAGACTGCGCCACTTAGGGCAAGCGTCGAGATCAACGTCAACCAATTGAGTGGCATCGCGCAAGCCCAGGGAGGGTTCTGGAAGGTCTTCCAGCATCTCATGGTAGCGGCGTTCACCTATAAGGTCGACGCAACGCCAGCGCGAGATATGTTTGGCCAACAAGGCCACCAAGCGACGGTCTGTGCGGTACGAGGGGACAGTGATGTAGAGTGGCATGCATCCTGACCGGAACAGCCATTGTTGCAAGAGAGAAGCAGGATCATGAAGTGCCTTGCTGGACCAGGGATTGCTGTGGAATTCGCTCCAAAGGCGGGGAGTGGCCAAAGCGATGTCCCTCCACAGGCTGCACACGCTGGTGGCAGCAAGTAACGACTGGGGCACCGAGCCAGCCGCGGCGTGGCAAAGTATTTCCGTAGCGATTTCGGTTGGTATCGTCAGGATGGGGTAGACGATGGCTCCCAGTTCGTCTTTCAGCCGCGTTTCGTGTGCGCGAAGAGTGGCTAATTGGCGTTCGAGGTCGGCGATGCGAGCCTGGGCCTCAGCGAATTGAGAGCGGAGTTCAGAGTTTCGGGTCATCGATGGGTTCGCCGAACGGGCAAAGCGAGATGACCGTTCGGGTCAAGGAGAGTAACGCTGTCACTCGTGACTTTCCTGCCACGACTAACGCCGACCAACGCCCAATGCCGGCTTTCCTGCCTACGGCTTCGTCCTAAATCGCTCTCGGGACGCTCAATATATACGCCTCGACCTCCTCCTCCCATTTCCGCCGGCCAAAACTCGCCGAATCGTCGCTTGGGAATGCCCGAGTCGGTGTGGATCACGCCGAGAGCCAGCACACCATGGAAAGACGCTGGTTGAGGTCCTTGGGCCGTCAGGGGAGCAAGGTGCTTCCTCTCCTGCTCTTCGTTCCGGAGACTCAAAAGCTAGACTAGGCTTCTATCGACGACATTCGGCACAGTGGATTCCAATCACAGACTGCTACGACGTTGGGCTCTGCTTCCGCGAATACGGCACGACGCCGTTATGGAGGTGTGCATGCCGCTCCCCGCGATAACAACTGTACTTACACCAAGTCGTAGCCTGCTCTCGCACCCGTGCAGAGCCTTCTTTCCGATTTCGCGACACCCTGCCAAACTCTGGCAGTCCGCACGTCCCGTTGCCCTCTTCGATTGTCGATCTGGGTTGTCCGAGTGCGTTCTGCTTCTTCTCACCGGCCACTCGTTCTCATCCTGGGTCCTTTCTTCCCTCTAGATACAACTCTCTCAAACGGGATCGCCCAATTCTGCATGTAGATTCCTCAGGTTATGCCGCAACACCTCGACTCTTGTTGGCTCCAAGCAAGCACGAGAACGGAGTCGTAGGACGGCAAGGGTTATGGTGGTGCGAATACGTCGTATTTCAGTGGTGCCTTGTGAGTGAGTTTTTTGTTCTCCGTATGAACGAGAACTAATGTACCGGCCGACGAGTACATCTCGGAGCAGCATAGGCTTCCTCCGACCGTAACACCGATTCACCACCAACACGCCCTGCATTCCCCTCTGCTCCTCCTTCGCCCATTCCTTCGACCCCGTCATCCGAGCTCGCCCACGTCCCGACCCTCCGTGAACGGGTGCCACTGGCAATCTGGGACTACATCGCAGCTGTCGAGGACCGACGACCACTACAAACGACGGCGACCTCTTTGGCGTTAACCTTTGTCGTTACCGACCGAGGCAAGAAGACAGGCGACAGCGGTGATCAGAAGAGCTGCTCACACAAGCTCTCGTGTCGTCCTTCTTCGACCCCATGGTTAGCTCGACGGACTGTACGTCTTCCCGGCTCGTCGCCTGACTGCTGATCATCTGCTTCCCCCGTAGACGGCGACGCATCCGTCTGTTGCGATGGCAGGACCGAGACCGAGACCTGGGACGAAGGCGGGGTACGAAGGCGCTCTGCCTGTCCCGATGGAGGTTGACGACGATAAAGACCGAGACAAGGGCAAGAAGGACTCGGAGAAGACGGAGAAGGGTAATGGGGAGGGAGACGAGGAGGAGGAAGACGAAGACGAGGTATGTCTGTTTTACGCTCATTCTTGATTCATTTAACTGACGCGGCCAAAACAGAGTACTCCCCGTCCACGACACCGTCTGCGACCTTCCTCAGGAGCATCTGCTCGCGCCCATCCGTATCAACGACCTCCGGCGGCCGCGCGTCCGGCGACGAGTGTGGGATACGAGTACGAGTACGAATCTGAGCAGCAGCGACCGACGACGAGCCAGCTAGCTATGGCTATGGGTATGGGAGGTCCCTCAGAGGGTGCGTATTCTCCCTTTCGTGTGAATATCCAATAATAACCAGTACATATAGACCATCGACGACAAGACACTCACCATTGTCGGATGTCCCCGTACACGCACACGCTCACGCTCACCGCCGACATTCGGCTATGCTGCGTCAGCCAGACCGTTCCCTCCCCTGTTGTCGCCGTCGACGCATCGAGCTCGAGTCCGTTTGCGAGTTCGATGGCATCCGACAGCAACCGCCCACGGACGAGTAGCGGCAGACCACTCACTGGCGCTAGACCCAGCACAGCAATGGCGGAGGACGACCAACGATTTCGGGCGGTACAGGCATACGGTTGCCACCGCTATCGTCTGTCGTCTCTGCAGCGGCGCTTGGGGGTGGTTCTCGGCCCTCGTCGTCTGACCATGCACATCCGCATACCCATGGGCGCGGAGTCGGGCATCCGTATCCGTATACCTACCGGAGCCCGACGTCTGCTGGGACGACCTTCGAATCCGAATAGGGAAGGAGGAGGATATTTGGACGAGTGGAATCATGGGCGGAGGAGGGGAAGTATGCCACTTCCGGGGCCTGCGTCGACATTTATCCGACCGGGGACTGCGCCGAGCCAGTTTGCGTTTCATGTTGGTGGAGGAGGTGGTGAAAGGAGAGGAGCGGGAGCAGGACCAGCGCAAAAGGCACCTGGAGCCGACTCGCCGTTCTCGTTCTCCGTTCCGGACGCAGACGTCCCTCCACCTTCGGCACGCGCCTCTCACTCTCATGCGTATACGAGTGGCTTTGCGTATAGCCCACCTGGAACTGAAGGACGACTTGGAGGAGGAGGAGGGAATGACCCGCGCAATCGCTCGTTTGGTGAATTCTACGGTCGTCGTCAGTCGTCCGAGTCCCGCAGGCACCACGCGAATGGGAATGGGAATGGGCACGCGTACCAATACGAGAGCGAGTCGTGTCCGCCGAGTCGGAGGCAGTCCGTTATGGATCTATGTAACGACGACAACGAGGAGGAGGTTAGGCCGCGAGCGAGGGTGCTGCGTTTGGTTAACGCCCAGAGAAGCGAATGGGAGAGGGAGAGGGAGAGGGAGAGGGAGAGGGAGAGAGGGAGAGGGAGAGGGAACGGGAACGGCCGACGACGACGAGCGTGATGATACGTCTGCGATGGTGCTTCATGATGACGACAATCGGGCTCCGCCGCGCAGCTCGTCCAGGGCGGTTAGAGCCAGGTTCTCTGCATCTCCGCGAGACAATCGGGCATGGCCTCCCCACTATCTGCGTCTGCTACGAGGGATAACGAGGGCGAAGGCGAAGGCGAGGATGACGAGGAGGAAGGCACGCCGATTGCGAGGCTTGCTGGGATCCTCAGCAGACCACAACAAGCGATGAGGACCCCGTCGCCTCTCGGTGGTCGACTCCCCGGCGAGTTTCCGTGCAGTCGGTGGTGCGGGTGTCAGGGCGGAGCACCAGCACTCGTCGCTGTTGCCGCTGACGCTTGGCTTGCCGGTTCCGATGCGTCGATGAGGGTTGCAGGAGGTTAATGTTTCTGTACTTCCCGCATCTCTTCTACTCTCTTAACGAATCATATCCCTCCACCTACTGTACATACCATTCCCGGCTTAAGCGTTTCCTTCTTACACTAGAATCCTTGTTGTCATTGCTCTCTCCTTTAGATTACTGTCCCGCATTCATATTCCCTCATTGTAAATGCCCTTCCGATTTGTTCACTCCCTACTACGCCTCCCTTGCCCATCTTCTATACTCGTATACCCAGTGCCAGTCGTGTATACGTACACACTGGCTCAATACTCAAAAGATCGCGTTCGAATCTGTAATGGTTTACAATTATAACGCGATATGTGTACATGTATTTGTTGTTTGTTCTGGGACGCCTGAGCGCATTCAGCAGGGAACTTGCAGGATGTTAGCGTGTATTCTGAAAGCGAATCAACAGGGAATAAACTGTCATTCCCTCTTGAAGTTGGTAAGGAAAATGTTGACTCCGAGGGGAGCGGACGGGGGGTTAGGGATGATTCCCGATTTGGGTGATGACCTGCCGTTTGGGGAATTTCGCTTTCTCACTCCTACCACATGATCGCTGAAACTCGGCGCCGTGGCAACGTCATCGTTACGTCGAGGACAAATCAAATGCGAGACACATTCCTTGTCAACAACGGTAACCAGCATGCACCCAGTCCTTCGCCGTGAACGACTCAGAGAGCTACTGCAGCATTTTAATCAATTCGGCAGTCACACGTCACACAGCCCTCAAAACGCCGAAATATTTTCGGCGGTCACGGCGTACCGACGCGTTCGCCGAACCTCCCCAGCTGATCGGATCAAATTCCGGAGCGGCCCTGCGGGGCCGGCTGTCTCGGGCGCCGAAAATTTTCGGCAGTCACGCTGGTCGATGGCCGACGCCGAAAGCTCAATTTCGGCGCCGATGTCACACCAAAATCGGGCGCCGAATTGATTAAAATGCTGCAGTACCCCGGGCAACTCGAGTAAGCCAGCCGTAGTAGACGTTCTGCAACCATGCTTACCTGCGTCCGTAGCTCATCGTAACAGCTGCGTGCCAACCATATCCGACCGAGGAGATTATCTCCTTAGCCTTGAAGACGGTCTCCCAACTGAAAGAGGCCAAACTCTGGAAAGACCTGCGGCTCTCCCTGCCCTTCTTGGTCGCCATGCTACATCCGTCGCGGATCCCCACCGCAGGAGAGGTCACTTTCTGACTTGCCGGATTGACTTGTGCCTGCGCAGATTGACTTTTTTGACTTTGACTTGCCATTTTGTAGGGCATCAAAGCCCAAGTCAAACAAGTCGACTTGTGATGCCAATCTGTCGGCTTGGCAAGTCAATCTGCTGCTGAGCCATCAGCCATCACAAGTCAATCCGCTAGCATTGGCAAGTCAATCCTAGAGTTGACTTGGGAGACCAGTAAGGTCCCTCCAAGTCCACTGCTCACTTCTGTACTAGTAGACCGTGATATCCATCCCTTCTCAACCCAACGAGGAGCCCGTCGACTCCGAGACCTCCTTTGATATATGATACGGCTGCATGGACGCGCTGTCTCAATATGATAGAAGAGATAAGAGAACAGTGCTGCAATCGAGGCATGCAAGCCACCATTACTGTACTATTCAGACCTTAAGTTTGAGTAATGTGTAAGAGGGTCCTATGAACCGAACCTGTGCAAATGTGTAATGCGTAATTGGCCATTTTGCCATCAAAATTTGGCCAAATTAGGCTAAATACCATCGAAAATTTCGGCCGGCGTGACGCCGGGCTGCCTTATATAGTAATTTTGTCACAAATGAACCTGTGACATATAAGTTCAATGCGTAATGTGTAAGACCCCTGAACTTAAGGTCTGAATAGTACAGTAGTGCAAGTCAAGTCGTCACAAGTCAAAGTTGTCGCGCACTCGAGCCTATTGCAAAGGATTTCCAATAGCAACTCGATGACCGTATACCACAATGAAGATGGCAAGGCCAAGTGTGGAGGAGAGGGACTCCGGCATGAGCGTCGGCAGCCGCGTGATGAGCACTGCTTGAGGAGCTGGCTGCCAGTGGATCAGCGCACCGGCACCCGCCGATTGGACAACAGCGAGGCACAGAGTGGCGGATGGTCTGTTGAGCCTGAGAGAGGAGAACAATACAGAAAAGAGAAAAGGATGGACTCAATGAGCTTAACGACGCGACAGTCCGAGTCGCGTCGACGGTACAGACGCAACTCACGCGAGGATCGCTGACGGATTGGCCACCATAGTTAGACGGCGTGGTAACGGTGGGTGAGGATCGACGACCTCGGAAGCTCACTCAACGCCGGGTTGAACATTGATCAGCAAACTTTGATAGGATCAAAGTGTGCAGTGGGACATCCATATGGGCCGCCATAGCTGAGTTAAAGGAACGGAAGTAGTTATAGTACAAGTCGGGATACCCCCAAGTCATCACAAGCCCAAGTCAAGTCGGACAAGTCAGTCCCAGCCAAATTCAAACTCCGCTTGGCGGGACAAGTCAATCTGCCAAGTCAGTTGGAAATGTCTCCCACCGCGGACGCTATCGACGAATGGCTCCCGGAGACGCAGAATGCGGTCATCTCAGCTCTATCGGCCCAGGAACTAGTCCTGCAAACACGCAACATCCCCAGTAGCGCTGCACCGGAACTGTGGCCGCGCATTTTTGCGTGGTTCGTGTTCCTGGAGGCACATTATAGCTGGATGGGTCCCCACCTGGAGGCGCGGATGCGCAGATCGAACGTCGTGGCTCCGTTGTCTTTGCAGCTGATGATCATGCTGTACAACTTCTCTAAGCAAAATGAATCTGTGACGGCGATGCTCTTTTCGACACCGGGGTTCACGATGCTGCTTATACAGCTATGGGCGGATTTCAGCCAGCATACGCCGATCCGGAACTTGGAGATACCCTATGTATGTTTTCTGACGCTGTACCTGCAGGACATCTTCCCCGCCGCAACTCTCAGTGACGAGCAGACGCGACTGGACGAAGTCCTCGAAGGCGCAGGGGGCACATTCAAACATCTCGCCGAGCTTGTCGTCGACGTGTTGCCGAGGATTTGGGCCCTTGATGTGCAGGGTTACAAGGTGGATGTCAGGATCCGGCAGCTGCTAAGGTTCGTGGGCTGCGTCGATACTTTGACATCTGCCCAGAAGGATAAACTTCTCATGGGAGGGACGTTGTCGAGCGCCCTCCGCACAATCAGTGGCGCATTCACGATCCTCACCGAATCCGTGGGGAGGCTGGCGGATATGCATCCGACCTCACCAGATATAACAAGCACAATTACGGCGTCTCTCTTTCTGATTATTCGTCTGGTTCACACGGACGAGGACTTGGTCACCGCGCTGGATGCTGGAATTCTCTTCGTTCTAATCAAAATCCGCGCTGTTCTCCCAAAGGAACGGGCGTACTCGTGCAACCTACTGTTCGACGCATTCTTTTACCCTGGGCTGACCTCTATGCGCTTGCTCCCTCCCTACCTGCGCGCGATCGAGGCACTCGATGAACAGCCCAACTCGACCTGGGCTGCTATGGCGCAATTATGCAAGACGAGAATCCGTCTCATCGACCCCGCCAACAAGACCAGGAGAAAAGCGTGCGACTTCGTGGAGGTACGTTGTTCAAACTTGTCACTCAGCTTCGTCCTCAGATGTATTTCAAGTGTGGCAAAATCCAGGGGGCGGATCTCTTCCGCCGTTGTACGTGTGGAACCGTGAACTACTGCTCTCAGCAATGCCAAGTCGCGGATTGGTCTGGGCCGAATGGAAACGAACATCGTCAAGTTTGCAGACGCTACTCGCGACGACTCCTTCTCTGTGGGTAATCTCCTTCCGACCGTGAAACTGCTTACAATTTATTATTCGGGCTTAGCTGGGCGTATGGTGCCTCTCATCCCCTTCAAACAGCGCTGCTTCCTCCGCGCGCTGATTCACGCGGACTATCTCGATCGCTTTGACGACATCTGCCGGTTGCAGGCAGAGTTTACCTCCTCGCGCGCCGACGGCGGAGACAGCGATGTGCCGACTGTACCGCCAGCTCGCGTTGAACCCGCAATCCTCCCTTCTCTAAACGAGGTCTGCCGATCTAAATTAAATCTCGCAGTTTTGCACTGCATATCGGCTGCGCGTCGACTGTGCTGTCCTGATAAGCTTGCCCTTCCTGCTTTAGGCAAAGACCCGCAGTCCGGACGTCCTACGAGTCATACGCGCCACAGGTTGATGCGCTAACAGCGGCTTCGAATTCGCGCAGCTCGGGCATCGGGCATCACGGCCGTCAACGGATTCAGAGTCACTCTGTGACATCCTTCCTTGCTCCCGACGCCCATCGTCTTGCCATCGTCCATCCTCAACACCCTCCGTATGCATCCGCCATCGAATGCCATTGAATGCCATCTGGCGCCGTACCCATCCCCAACGTTGCCGTTGTACACCACCTCACACCATGCACCAGACCGTCGCCGTTTTCAAGTCGCACTCTCCGCAAGAACGACATGCCAAAGCAGTGCCAAGTATCTATTCCTGCGACCAACGGCCCGGCTGAACGGGCTGCGCGGATGGGCGGGTGGTGGAACAGCCAGGGAGACGGATGGGTCGATAATTCGCGGTTTTGCCGCTGCGACAGGTGCGTGGTTGTCTCCGACTTTTCACTGGAACCATACATAATGATACAGTGTCAACATCCTCGATTTTAAGCACCAGAACGTCCCAAGTCTCGCAAGAGCTCATCGCTGTCAAGACTTCGCACCAAGACCTCGCGCAAAACTCAATCGATGAACCCCCGGAAGCTTCCTGCCGTCTTGCTTCCCCACCTATACTCGATCGCGCCGCATGCCCAGCCAACAGGGCAGGCACATGGACAATGCAGAAGAGAGAATGAGGAATGGACACCGACCGCTACGATGTTGATGAGCGCGCTCGGCTCGACTTTTTGGGCACGAAGCGGGTGCTTGAGTCGGTATGTCCTCCGCATCCACAGATACGAGGACCGCAGCGGGGCATCGTGAAGGGAGAAATGGTATAGGCCAAATAAAGGTATGCATGTGTTATTTTGCGTCATTCCCACAACGACAGCAGACACAATCCAGCTCGCACAAATGTACCTAGCTGTTCTCAATCCATTTGTGTTCCTTTGATCGCGCACCTCTCGCGGAGTCGGCACCACAATCCTCATCACATCAGCTCTCTCTGAGTCTGGATTCGTCTTAACCGTCATCTTCACCTGCCATTCCCTGCCCCTTCTTTTCCGCCCCTGCAAAAGCTTCTCACTGCTTGCAATACTTCTGTTGCATCATAGCTCAGCACGCTGACAGTATTCCGGTCCAGGCTCGAACGCTACCGACAGCCGAAGGTGTGAATCCCCGCCGATGTTAATTAAATCTCGCAGTCCTTGCGCTGCGCAATAACTCGGAACTTTTGACTTCGACTTTGCCTTTCTAGGCTAAATTAACCTCACGGAAACCGACGAGCCCAACGATTCGATGGATTCGATCTGGATTTGACAAACGCGCTGCCGTCTCTCAGCATTCTCCACTGCAGTGGTGTCGCTCGCCTCTTATCCGACATCAGCGGCGCTCCACTTCTCAAAGCTGCGGGCGCCGCCGTCACTCCATCTTGCTCAGACTCGCTGTGTTGGCGGGTCGGGTTAAACCTCAAGCCATCTCCCAACGTGATGCTCTTGCAGCTCTTTGAGTAATTCATCGCCACCAGCGACAGCCCGCAGCATCCGCAGTCTAAGAAGCCGCGCATCGAACGGACGTATAGTAATCGTCGGGATGTGGAGGAACGTCCAACTTTCGAGCACCAACTGTCACTCTCTCAGAGTCTCTCTTTCTCTCTCTCTCTCTCGCTGCTCAAAGAAATACTTGCTCGCATACCGAACAGTTTCCGCTTCATCTCTGTCTTTTCCTCCCAATTAATGATTGAGATGAAATCAACAGCTTAGTATTGTCTTCGCTACCCGTGCAAATCCATGTACCCAACGTCGCAGGATTCAGGCTCAGATTTATTCCTCAACTATGGCAACGTACTAGAATTTCACAGCCTTAGAACAAAACAAGCGTTAACGTATCTTTGTGCCTGGCACGGATGACCCTAGGGCGTCGCGGAGCGAAGCCCCTGTCTTGTGTCCATAATTCACTTCGACTATGCAGATTGCACTGACGTCCACATATCCGTCCACGCACTTGACTCGGCCCTCGCTCTCTCATTGCGGGAGACCTCCGCTGGGGAATGGGACGACCTTGTTTCTCGCGCGGCTAGGAGCAACGGGACCACGGCGATCCACGTACTTTCCTTTACCGAGCCTGGGTTGATGGGATGTCGAGGAGAGGTAAGACGTGTCGTCGTTCCGTTGCGGTGCAGCACCGCGGCTGCGCAGAGGCTTGGTGTGTTGCATTTGCTCGAGAAGGACCAAGACTTCTCGTTTCGCAGTGCGATGCTGGACGAGGAGGACGAATACGTGTTTGGGATACATTGATTATTCTAGACAGATAACACTCTCTCGGATGCTCTAGATCTATCGAAACGGCCCACGATCTCTCGCCGTTGCTTCGGCTGTCGATGCTAGGTTCAGTTGAAACTATGTGCGTCAATGCCTTCGTCATCTCCGCCACTCCCGCTCCGAGCGGCCGTGAGTACGTCACCGCTTAGCATGAATTCGACTGCGCCATGGAGAACTACAGCCTTTTGGAAAGCACACACAAGTTTTGTATTTCCGGATTGTGAATCTAGATGGTCGAACAAGATGTGCACTTTGTTAAGTCGGCTGCGTTCGGTGATTAGTTGTGCATTTATACTGGGGCCGAGTCCCGCAGAACTCGAAAGGTCTTCGACGACGTCGTCGATTGCCTCGGTCAAGGCGAGTGCCACGGTGGAGCGAGGATAATTCGGTAGGAAAGTCTCGAAGAACCACCTGCCGAGGATAAGACTAAAGTTTCTGCTGACTGTAGCCGCTTGAGGACGTACATTTGGTAAGGATTGTGAGATGCCAGGGCGTGTTCTTCATGGTGTCGGTTTGCCAGCTTCTTATAGTCCTCAAAGATGACGCGAGTTGGAGCAACTTTGCCGACGGCCGAATGTGATCCAATCAAGCTCGTGACACCGTCACACGTCAACCTTGTCCGCAACGGCCATGTCCGACAACGCGCTGCCGGACGAGGTGCTCTCCGAGATCCTGGCTCCCGCGCTTACAGTTGACGACGAAATCTTCTCTGATACCACCTCCGAGGTCTCCCCATTCGCCACGTACACCGAGTCTGCTTCGGCCTACTTGCTGGTGAACAAGTCCTGGCTGCGCGTTGCGACACCTCTGCTCTACGCCACCGTTGTGCTCCGCTCCAAGGCCCAGGCCAAAGCCCTCGAACGGGCTCTCAGCGGCAACGCGATCCTGGGCCAATTCATCAAGCAGCTTCGTGTCGAGGGGGGATATGGTGCGCCGATGCATCACATCCTAAAACTCTCCCCGAACATCGCACACCTCTACTTGACCCTCGTGGTCTCTTCTAGCGATAGCACGGACGGGCTCTGCAAAGGCCTCGCTCTTATCAGTCCCAAACGCCTCATTCTGCAGGATACGATCCACTACTCGGATCAGGCGAAAAACAAGATGGTGCGCAACCTCATCGATGCCATTGTCAAAGTGATTCCAGGATGGCCGAAGCTCGTATGTTGCGTACCTTTCACACTCCTTTTTGTTCACTCATTCGTGTTGAGACTACGTTCCATTGCCCCTTGACGTTCTACCCTTCAAGCGATCGTTGGCAATCTATCTCCCGCCCGCTGCTCGAGGCGCGACAACTTCACACCCTCACAGTGAACTTTCTGCAGGATGCAGTCGTGATGTACTCGACATTCAAATCGTGTCCATTGCGGAGCATCACCATAAAGCAACGGCTGTCAGAGTACGAACTGAGGTATCAGCTGGAGAAGGACGATTTTGATCCAGTGCTCAAAGCGCTTCTCAAGTACAAGACCTGGTATGTCCGCGCGCAACCTCCACGACACCGTCATGTATCAATCCTCCCAGGCGCAACGTTACTCCTCCCCCCTGCGCGACAGCTCCAGAAATACTGCCGACCCTTAATCCATTCTATCAGCCGATGCGTAACATACCGAAGGACGTTCAGGACCGTATTTGGTCTCGCATTCTCCACTTTGCGATGTACGTTCCGGAACTGGGAGAGTTACCCATGAGATGGAACATTCCTGCGACACGCGTGTCCCTCCTCACTGTCTCGTCGCGATTCCAGGTGAGCTGGTTGTTTCCTCTTCTTCGTCCATGCCAACGTTGATATCACCAGCGGCTCGGAATTCCACATCTCTGTGTCCACGTCTACCTGCGCAACAAGCCGTCGTTGGATTCCTTCGCGACGCTGCTTTCGAAAAACCCTCATTTGAAGAGCAACATACGCTCTCTCGTCGTTCACGCATACGGCATGCACATCCCACTCGAACGCATTCTGGATCATCAGGCGACGATGCAGGAAATCCTCCCCGGTATCGACGGGTTGCGTCGTCTCTCCTCGATTCGGGATCTGCAACGCCACACGGTCTACTACGGAACGGAGGCCTCTATCGCCTGGGATACATTCCTCGCCGTCGATGTGGCCCGTCTCGAGGAATGCTCCATTCGGATAGCCACGGAGGAACTGGCGCCCCCTGCGGTGCTTTCGCGTTTTGCGGAACTGCGGGTGCTCCATTGGCGCTGCGAGACGTCGTTTGACCTCACGTCCACGGTTCTCCCGGTCGATGCACTTCCCGCGTTGGAAGAACTCATCGTGCGCGAGTCTGACAGCTCGTTTGGGATTTTGCTCTCACGCATGAAGTACGTTTTTTTTCCTCCATCGCATCTGCATCTTGCTTATTTCGAACAGGCTACCCTCCCTCAAGCGCGCTCGCTTCTTGCAAACAATTAACAGCGAGGTCCTGTTGGAGATCCACGGAAGCAAACTCTCCGCGCTCGAGATCCCCGGCTCTGCATTCCTCGCGCTCAACGCCCACATACTCGACTTGTGTCCCAATCTAACCTCCATGACTGTTTGTTGGGCGTACCAGAGAATTCAGCCGGGTGGTGATGGAGCAGTACGTGCAAAAATTTCCTTGGCCTTTCAGTGCTACTGTCTGACACATTCAGTCTATTTCGCCGCCCGATAGCGACGCATTCGAGGCTCGCAACCCTTCAACATCTCTCGTCGAAATTATCTTCGATACGGTCCTTCCGCTCGAGTGCGTTTATTGAAATCGCTCAGCTGCCGCACTAATCGGATTCTAGGCAGCCAGTGTTCAAGGAGCGATGGACTCAATTCCTCGTCAACACCTTCCCGCACGCATCGCTGCCCAATCTGCAAGAAATTCGTACAACGGCGTTCAAATGGCCGACGACCGAGTTCGTATTTTCTTTCCTTGTTCCTTGTTCCTTCGGCAGTGTGCTGAGGTGCGCGTTTTGGCAGACGAGACATCGCGAAGAACGCCTGGGTACCGACCGCGGAGAGTCTGTTGTCAAAGAATGTAACGCTGAAAGATTCGGAGGGGAAGAGTTGGCGCCCGAGATTGAAGGTTGGGAAAGGAGCAGCCGGTGCGGCTGGCGCTGAGCCTGCAGCCCATTCGAGTGGTCGCCCGACCAGGTCGAGCACACGGCGTGCAGGTAAGAAGTAGTCGGATGGCCTATGGTTGCCCTGCGTTTATCAGCAGCAGGTGTTTTATCGTGCATTTCCGAGTACCAAGATAGTTTTCAAATACTACATACTTCTGAATATCGAAGAGCAGCAACGAGACGGTATAGCTCCGGACGTTGACAGACTGCGCTGTCTATCGCACGATATCATCGCCAAAGATTCAAGAACCGCGATATGGAAGGGATAGGTAAGAACCCATAGACAGAGTATGTGTAGAAAGTAGGGGATATCGGTATGTGAAAGTATGTACATAGAAATCGAATACCGAGAAAGATCTATGTGATTGATATTGTGGTAAGAGGACGTCAAGGGGGCGTCAAGGGGGCGTCAAGGGGGTCATATGCAGCGCTGGCATATGGGGAGAATAGTGCAAGAAGGAACAGGGCGTCATACGACGACGCCGCGGCCAAATCCCCTCTTCGTCTAGATCTTGCTGCATCGTCCGCCGGACTGGATGAGCAACCCCGTCCTGGACCGAGGCCTCCTCGTGCCGCACATCGCCTGCTTCACCGACATCATTGGTTGCACGAGCCGAAGATACATATATCTTCGAAGCCGGAAGGTCGATGGTGAGGTTGCGCGATCGAACCCCGGGGACGGCGTACAGTCCCTCCGAGAATGCGGCAGCGTCTGGCAGGACTCGGGGAGGCGTCGCTGGAATGCGGAGAGGCGAGGGATATGTCGGCAAGGGAAGCGAGGTGCCGGGAGATAGCCTTCAGGAGACGGGGTCAAGACTAAGCAGAGTACTTATATCAGCGACTGGGATGAAATGAAAGAGCGACAGGCAACGCACCGGGAGCCGGGAGAAGTCGCCAGTACACGAGGTTCTTTTCCCATGGTTCCTCCGTCGCACCCCCCGTCCACGGAACGCGAACTGTGGATGGTAGACCGCGCTGCAGACGCGACGCCCATGCGGAGACAGCTCTGTCGACCGAGCATTCGTCCTGTATCTCGCGTTTGACCCTCCGCTATCATATGGATCTCGACCGCCGCCGCTCCATCCCGACACAAGAGCGGCAAGGGGAGAAAGGCGCCTAGGGGAAGGGGATCGTATCGTCCTTGGCAACGACAACGCCGAGGTCGATGGGAAGGGGACGAGCCCCAGCGTAGACCGGTGCAGAGAGGTGACGGAGGCATTCCTGCGGTCATTCTCGAGCCCAGAGCATAGCTGAGGGTGAAGCAGATAACGTCGAGATAGATGAGGAGGTCGTCCGCCCATTGTCGTCGGTCATTCTCCAGCATCGAGTTCCCCGCGTCCAGGTTAACCTTCACGACGTCCTCGTCCGTCTCCATCAACTCCGTATCGCAGAAACGCTCCTACGCGAGCTCAAGGAGCTCTTCGAGCTGTTTGCCGATGGTCTTGCGACGACGAGCGCGAGCCGGGCTCGGGATCGACGGCAGAGGGAGGCGACGTCGGGAGGAGCAGGCGACGGCGATCCGGTCGGTTGGACTGAAGGATGAAGGTCGGAGGAGTGTATGTGTGCGCGAAGGGTGATATCCGAGGCCGTACCGCACGCGCAGAGACATGCAAAGATGTGCGGAGAAGGATGGAGGATATAGTCGTAGGGTGGTCGGAATTGGAAGGAGGACCTCGAGGAAGATGCAAGATGCACTCCTTGATGGCCCCTGCACCTTCCAGAGTGCCCAGAGGACCATCCACCGTCGGTCGACTTGATGACGTGACACCTTCTCCCTCCGCTAGCCCATCACCGACGAGGGTGTGCCCTCCCGAGTGCATGCGAGGAAGAAGAGTGTGCGGATGGGGAGGATGGTGCGGTAGTCGGTAGCGTCGAGAGATTGGACGACGGTTTTGGTCGTGTGTGAGAGGTGGGCGAGGGAATATGGGTGGGGAGTCGGTCGACAGGTCGCAGTGGGAATTTTAGCAACGCTCCGAGCTCAGTCTTCCGTCCCTCCAGCAGAATATCTCTTCTGGGACGAGGAAGCCATCCCTGTCGTATAGACGAGGAGAAGAGAGCGTCGACCGTCACTGATGACGTGGCAGCTCTTCTCTCGTCACGAAAGGAAGTCATGAGTCGGGGAGTATGAGGCGCCGAGTGCAACGCGCGAATGGGTTGGCCCGTTATTTGTCGATGGGTGAATAGCGGGAGGGCCGAAGGACTGTGGTGTCATTCGCATCTCGCGTCGCTGCAGAAGATGAATACATTGTCGAAGAGCGACGCGGGATGGACGCACCAGTTAGAGCGCCCTGTCTATACCCTCGTCGAGACTCCCGTCGGAAATGCAGCTCGTCAGCGTTGCTAGATGATGATCCCGGAGTCGTCGCTGCAAAAAGAGAATGAGCTTTGCCGAATCAAAAGCGCGGGGTAGAAAAACGCACGGAAAGACAACCGCGCATGGCGGAGCACTCAGACCGAGAGGCGTTCCATGGAGACGAAGAGGGTTTGAGCCCGTCCAAGGGGGACGGCAGCCGTGTGCATTCATCGTATTGGAAGGCCCCGGGAATGCCTAGCTCTCCGCTGTCAGCGTCGGGAACATCGCTAGCAAGCCAGAAGTGAGACTCTATTCGACTATACGCTTGTCCTGCACGCACCATAGACCTTCCTCCGTCAACCCTGCCAGTTCCAAGTGGCTCCGAGCTTCTGTTCGTTGGCGAGAAGGTGGCTCGGGACGTAAATGGCGAAGAGGCTAGGCGTGGAGAGACCGTTGTAGGCGGCTTGGAGAGACCGTTGTCGGCATGGCGGGCGATGTCGTGGTGGTCGAGAAGCACAGCGGTCACACTATGTGACGCGCTTGCTCCCGCCTTCCACAACGACTATTCACGGCAGCTTCTCTCGTGGCGTTTGCAGTCTCGGACTTTCTTGTGTACAGTCCTGGGTGCCTCGCTTTTGCTCTCCACCACTTTGCTCCCGACTGGCTCCGGATCGATTCGCAATCACGCATTCTCGGCGCTCTGTGGGCTATCTCGGACGCCATTCTCCACTGAAACCTCCTTCTCCTTCGTCCGTCATAACTCGAGCTAGCCGCTGAGCTACTGTGGGCACGCCGCGTTGAGCGATTGGGAGTGCCTAGAATGAGTACGCGACATCGAGGAGGCGACAACAAGAACTCCACGAACGAGGGGCAAAATTCTAATCCTGGAGCGCGGCTAGGGATTAGTCACAGCAATATTAGCATACTCACACTTGTGCGACCCCCTCCCGAAGATGCACGCTCGACGGGCCCTCCTCGCCCTCTTCATCCTCCCCCCCGTATCGTATCGCCGTCTACTGCTTCGCCTCGGGTCCATATTCCGCCCTTCCGCTGCTGGAGTGGCTCGGCACACAACGTCCCTAGATCCTCGCAAGAATGGCGCTCTCGACGAACATTCTCTTGCTGTATGGGCTTGCGACGATGCTGTTCATGCTCGGTTCGGGCTTGAGTCGGAGGCAGCTGGTGAGAGCGAAACGACTCGGAAACGAAACGGAGGTGGAGAAGACGAGCACTTCATCTACAAAGAAACATTCGCCAAATTAACGTACCCTGCTCACAGTCGGCGGATCCACCGACAATCCACCTGACGCCGCCCGGATTGCTCCTTATCCTCACCTACCGTCTCCACCTCTGGCTATTCGGCATTATCCATCGCGACGAATTCGACGAATCCATGGCGCAGAGCCTGCCGACGTATGAACTGTGTGGCGTTTTGGATGTGTGCGCGTTGGCGGCGGCGGCGTGTACAGCGGCCATTTGTTTCATGCGCGTTGGCGGAAAGAGGGGGGAAACCGTGCAGAGTCGGGCCGTCGATGTGGAGGCGGATAAGAATGCCGAACGGAGAGCCGATTCGTCGAGGATGGGACGCTTCTCGCTGTGCATCTGCCGGTCGCTGTATCCCCCCCGAATCGATTTTCGCTTTTCCTTGTCGCGCCCAAAAAAAAAATGCTCAAGAGAGTAATTTGAAGATCCCAGGGTCGTATCGAACGATGTGCCACGTATTGAAAGGTATAAGAACCGACTAACCCATGGGTTCGTGGATGGACAGTAGCCAATCTGGGATGCTTGGGCAGGAGTGGAGCCCGATGAGATGGGATCGTAGAGAGCTGTGCGTCTGGTTGGTGACCTCGTCTGGAAACAAAAGAAGACGCCAATGCTATTACGAGTACCGGCCGACATGTTGATATAGCCCGACGGGAGGGTAGTGGGTGGATGCAACCAGACAGATTGCATTACTGAACACGAGTCGAGCGCGTATAGTGACAGGAACGAGCCGCCGCGTATGCCAGAAGAAAACAAGCATCGTGAATGATTATGCGAGCGCGATACTCGGCTATTTTTCGCTCCGCACTAGATAGAACGTGGCCCCAACGATCTCGAGGTTGTTGCACTGCGCGAACTCCACTGCGGGAGTTCAGCGCCGACGAAGCTCGATGCTGGGGTGTAGCTCGGACGAGTCGGCGGGGAAGGAGAAGTTGGGAGGTTTCCGGAAGAGCACGAAAGCAGCTGCAGAAACAACTGTGAGTGCGACGAACAGATATGAAGCTTATTGCGCAGCGTTACCCTTCGGCCCTGGTGGTCGATAAGCGTTGACGGAGGCGCTGTTTGCAACGCTAGAAGCGGCCAGATCATCGCAAGGAGTTAGCCCAGTGAATTAAATGAGCAATACGACACACAACCCCAGTGACGACAATGCCAGTGCCGACTCGTAGGCTGCCCTGCGCTCCGGGCGTCCGCATCCAACATCGCGAGCCGTATATTTTGTCTCCTTCTTCACTAGTCCATCCAGGGTTACGGCTGAATCGTTGGGGGGATGCCGAGTTGAGGGTGCTGCATGGTACTTCGGCCGTAAGCTCGGTGCGACCGACGGCAGGGAGGGTGACGGTGACGAAGGCGGATGGAGTGAATGTGTCTGGGAGGACGTCTGGGATACTCGACGCTTTGCGGAAAGATGCGCTGACAGGCTGAAGGGTTCGACTAGATGCATGCATATGATGACGGGAAGAAGCAAGATGGTTAGACCGGGCCGGGGCATCCCGATTGCCGATGTGTGCGCTTGTTTGGCTAGCACCTCTACCTCTTGCTTCTGACCATCACCATCGAATTCTCATCGAAGTGCGTTTCACGCTGCTTGGACTAACAGAACGACGAGATATTCATCTACGGCGCGATAGCTGGCGCCGACCCAGCTGCAGATCGCAAGCTCACTTACGCCGTCCTGCGAAACATCTCTGGGTACGACCTCCCTTGGCTTGCACAAGTAGGCAGGCGATTCTGCGACCCTACCACCCACGAGCCATCAATATCTCCCGGCAGCGTCGTCGCAAATCCGCCTGCACCTCGCATACCCCACTCGCAGCTGTACCGTGAAGGCGCAACGACGGCCGCTTCCCTGATGCTCTGGTCCCCTTTCTCTGTTGTCCGCACCAAGTCCTTCGCAGATTATTGTCGCTCACAGGAAGGGTATCGGTATCGCTCGAGGGTTCGATGTCTTCTCACTAAGAGCGCTCTTGCTTGTTACATGTGCCTAGTACCTCTATGGTATTCTGATTCATCCGTCCTTGGGAGTTCTTCGGCGGTCGTTTCGCAGCGTCCCGAGGCGGATCAGTCTTTCCTTCGTGTCGACTATGTGCTCCAACATTCGCTCGTCAAGCCGAACGTACACCTTTCTCGTCAAGTTCTCGGTGTCTCATGGTCCTTTGTACTCGGTCGCCAGAGCTACACCAGACGAATACGTGAATTTCTTGAACCGTGGGACGCCAGAGACGGCGGAGGAGCTTACCCATGGCGGTCTGTTATGTGCGTTGGAAAGCCGCTGCGTTTTTACGCCTTGACTGACTCCTGCGCAGTTTCCTTGTCGGCGAGCTCCCAGACAACCCACCATTCGGCGGTCTCTTCGCGAATTCGAATACCGTTCCGTCTCCCCGGGTGGGTCTATCGCCGCAGCCCAGCGGCTCTCCGGTGCCCAGGACAACATCGCGATAAACTGGGCTGGACTGGCCGCTGCAACCACTCGTCAACGACATCGTTCTGTCCATTCTCGCTCCTGCATACCCACCAGCGCGTGCTATACGTCGAAATCGACATCTACCGCGGGGACGCGTTTTACACGACTGACCGCGTCATGTGTGCCAGCTTCCACAAGCTCGGCGAGTTTTTTCCTGGGACGGGCACGCAGGATGACTGTGGACGGGGAAGGGCAAGGGATAGTCGTTGAACGTCCCGATGGACGATGGGATTACGCAGTCATATTGGAGTGTCTTCGAGCTGGTGCGTTACATCTTTTCATTCTCTCACAATAAGACTCACATACAGCAACCAGGTCATGGTGCGAGTAATCGACGTCTTCCAACTCACCGCCATCGTCCTCCAATACGGCGCCGTCCGCTCTGGGCGATAAACTCGGCGGATTCAATCTCTCGCTCTGGACACGACCCTGCGTGGATTTCGTCCGCAAGCACCCCGTCCCGCTCGTCCTCCTCGGCTCGGCAGCGGTTACACCGTTAAGAACGTTGCCGCGCGTAGGTGTCCGAGACGTCATGTGCCATCGGGCTGGAGAACGACGTTAGCGAGGAGCGGTCGTGGTGCGAGTACTTCGAGCGGCTCGGCCCACGGTACCGGCTCGAGCTCGAGGTCGTCAAGAGCAACATGGAGGATCTGACTCTGCGGGACGGCGGCTTGAATTGCCTTCGGTGCGTCTTTCTCCTTCTCGAATGGTGCCTTGCTGAGATGATGTCTTGTTCAGGGAACGCACGTTGGAGCAGCTACAAGAGCTTTCTTTGCACTTAGCGCTGTGCGTGGAGATGCAGGATGTCCCCGGGGAGACGCTTCGGCGCATTTGGGCTCCAGCTTCCCGTCGGAATGCCTGGTTGGCGATGAACGGGCTGGATGAGACATTGGCGCGTGAGTGGGCTCTTTCCTTCTCATTTCCCTCATCCGATTCCTTTTCCATACCACATTCTTTCCGTACCAAACGACTGTCCCTCAGGCTTCCTGTTCGTCGATATCCCTTCCGCTTCCGCCACGCCTTTTCGTCTCCTGGTCTTCTCAGTCGTCCTTTCGCAACACCTTTATTGGACACGACCTCTTTATTCGTACCTACCTATCTGTTTTCCATGCTGGTTCCTCCCGTACCACGCCTATTACTCCGTTTTGTTCCTCCATGACGGTCGATACCCCGTTACCGTGCTGAATCCTTTCTTCCTCGCACTTCTTGTCCGTTCTCTCGTCAGCTACCTATCCGTTTCCGTATCTCCTCCACTGTCAGCACCCTATACTTGCCCACCTCTCTTTCTCTTCTCCTTTTGTATCTGGCCCTCCGTTTGTCCCACCTACTCATTCATTCGCAGAGCATACGAGCGACGTTTACGACCTCCATGGGCAAGCCGAGCGTCACGGGAACGGGTCGGATGACTCTGACGAGTCCGCCAACGAGCACGAGGACAACGACTGCGGCTACTCATCCGACGAAGCATCAACGGCACACGAGGAAAGCGCATGAGCTGTATCCGCATGAGCTGTATGACCAACCAATACCTCGACCTCCAGACGCACCTTCGAGTTCCAAGCCCAACGGCCAACATGTCAATGGGAGCTCGCGAAGACGATTCTTCCAGGTCTTCCCGATACCGTGGGATGTGTGTCCGGCAAGCAGCGTGGTCCGCGCTGAGGAGGTTATCCTGGTGCGGCTGAGCTGGTTGCGGTGATTCCTCGTGGTAGTGGGAGAATGGGGCAGAGAGTGACGCATGCAGCAAGGGAAGCGGGAACGAGAGCTGGAGCGGGAGCTGGAGCGGGAAGAGGAGGAGGAGGATGTGGACGTGGATGTGGACTCGGATGGCGAGCGTGGACGAGGACGAGGACGAGGATGAGGCTGGGAACGGGAACACGAGCGAGATCCGCCACAACGGAGGGGCTGCCGGGGGAGAGGACGAGGACGAGGACGCGGACGCGGAAGGGGGAAGCTGACTGAATGGCAAGAGGCACCCGGTCCGGGGGAATAATCGCAGATCGATGGCTGGAAGACCATTGTCGATACGCTCAGGTGAGTTATGGTGCTTCCTGAAATGTCGGTAGTAGCTGACTTTACGCTATTGCTCTGGCATCTCGGTCGCGTCAGTCATCCAGAGGCGCCTGGGCAGATTGCTGCCCAGTGGCGAAGTCCCCGTATACGGCCCATCCGCCAGAGTCTCTGCTCACGGAGTGGGCGTTGGGACGGCAGAAGAGTAGCCTGAGTGGAACGGGGGAAGCGGAGAGGTGGTGGAGCGGAGGAAGCTATGCCGCATCGGGATCGCATCGGGATGTCACCATGCTGCCAGTGTCAGTGCCCCCGGCGATTGGCATCATCGCCGGCGCACCCTTGGGTGCGACGACAGAACAGATCCCGTTGCATCAGCGCCGCTATAGATTCATCGGCGATAATGTACGTCCGAGTCGCAGCTATTATTATGCATCAATGCTGTCAGGCTGAGACAATTACATGTTGCGACATATAATAACCCCCCCCCCCCCCCACGCCGCCGAACTCTTCTCCGTCCGTCATCTGCCAATACTCAACCCGGCCCACCGAAGCAACGAGAATGCCTGGAACCAAAGGAAACAGCAATAACATGCCAGAAAAAGGGGGAGCGTCCGCGGAGACTAGTCCGCAGCGGTGTGTGCCTGTAAAATTGATCAAAGGATCCAAGCTCATCCTTGTGTCCCCTAGCCATTACTCCTGGTTCGGAGCAACCTTCAACACCACTAGGTTCACCCGATCTCAAGTCGAGGCCACAGTGGCGCATGTGGTCGCCGACATCATTCAGCGGCTCATTGACTCAGATGCGCTGAGCAGAAATCTCAGGAATGATTTGATCTTTCAGGACAATCCGCTGCTCAAAACAAGAAGACTGTTCCTGGAGCTGGATCGGCACTCAAGGGAGATCAAGCTCATCTTGTCTTTCCATGACGCCATCTCTCAGGAGGACACCCTGGAATACATGTTCAGTCCTGACTTTGAGCAATTCAAGTTCAATCCTGGAGCATTCATTGCTCAGTTTGCTGGTAGCGAGGACTTGCATTCCAGGAAACAGAAAATATGCACCAGGGCTCAGCTTGTCTGGCATGGCTTGCACAAATTGGCAGCAGAGGTCCAGTATGCAGTCCCAGCCCAGTTCGGCTCCATCTTCAAGCTACTTGATCAAATTTCTGATATGGCTGAGGTATGGCTTGGACCACATCCATACTTGATATTTGACATCTCTTATCTTCCAACAGATGTATATGGACAATGAGAAGGATCTGCAAGCTCTGATGGACAACCTCTCATTGTCTCTTGTGCAAGTCAACACTGTCTTTCTGGAAAGAGGATACTACAGCATCCAGGTCACTACAAGCAGTGACAAGTTGATAAAGTAGGTTTCATATTCATCAGAGTCTCACAAGCTCAAGTTTTCAGACTGATTGTGGAGGGAGCGCTTGAGATTCACAATATCCATGCCAGCTTCCAGGGAGACAAACATGGGCTACAGCTTGCACTCACAGACGAAATTCAAACATTCACTCATCAACTGAAGACCGATATGCAGATGCATGGGTATGTGATACAAAACTGGATGATTTTCGCTGCTGTAACTCAACAATGGCTTGTAGCATGAGGTGACTCTATTGACTGCTAAAAATGTCCACCTTGCATTAGAGAACAGCTTGGTTTGTACTGTCCTCCTTTTATGGAACCTCCTTTGATTTTTGTTGCTTAGGCACAGAAGCTAGCCTATGTCCCCAAAGCACGTTTCAATGGAGTGGACAAGCTTACTCGACGAGGGTGCACACCAAAAACACGGGAAAATCTGCTATCTCGTCTTGAAAACTGGGCTCTCGACACATCTTTGGATGCATCTAACAACATTTGTTGGCTCAGTGGTATGGCTGGTACTGGCAAATCGACCATTGCATATACCCTCTGTCAGGAGCTGCGCAGCTGTAGTCGCCTGGGAGCATCCTTCTTCTGTTCTCGAAATGAGGAGAACACGAGGTCCCGCAATTTCCTTGTTCCAACTATTGTACGCCAGCTCCTCTCGGCGTACAGGCCTCTTGTGGCTAGCCTTCAAGGACTCGATCTTGAGTCATTCAATGGTACTTGGGAGGAGGACATTGACAATCTCCTTATTCAACCCTGGGTTGCAGCCAGGAGGTCTGGATTTGAGCCACCACCACTCGTCATTGTCATTGATGCTCTTGATGAGCTAGAAGACAATGCTGGTGCTCAGTTCATACAGGAACTGATCAACACTCTCACCAAAACACCGCTTCATGGGCTCAAATTCCTCCTCACCAGTCGTCCCCATCCCAGAATTGTAGAATCTTGCAAGGCAGTGAAAGCACACTTTCAGTTGGAAGATATTGAGAAAAGTGATACTGAGGCCGATATTCGCTGCTTCTTGCAGGTAGAACTGCCGAATCTCCGAGATAAAATTGAAGCCATTGTAAAAGATTCTGCTGGGGTCTTCATATATGCTGCAACCATTGTGCGATACCTCTCCCCAAAGGGTGTCCCACCAACCGCAGGCCAACAAGCCAAGCAGCTGGACCACATTCTGGACAAGGGACTTGGACAGGTGATAACAGGCAAAGATCAACTTGTGGATGCTCTTTACATCCTGGTCATTGAGGAGGTGCTCCAAAATAGTTTTACAGCAAAGATCTGTGAGCGTGTTCTATATGCAGCTGTGACAGCACGTCAGCCTCTGACAGTGCAGGCACTTGCTCCACTTGTGGTTGATGCATCAGAAGAACCCAATGAGGCAGCCGTGGCTGACAATGTTCTTGCTGTCAGAAACAGCTTGGGTAGTCTTCACGCTGTGCTCTATGTCTCTGAGCGAGATCACAAGATTTATATATATCACAAGTCCTTTGATGATTTTATCATCAACCGCTCAAGGCTGGCAAACCAGGCTACATCATATTTTGTGGACCGCACACGAGAGTGCTTTGACATCTTCGACAAATCACTCAAGTTCAACATCTGCAACCTTGTCACCTCATATTTACAAGACGATGAAGTGGAAGGGTTAGCTGAGCGAGTTGCAGCAATTGGGCCTGATATTAAATATGCCGCTCAACATTGGGCTAGCCATCTTGATGCAGTGCGACACAATGATAAAGCTGTTAAAGAGGTTGCTGCATTGCTATTGAGGTTTTATGAGCTCAAAGTGCTATTCTGGATGGAGATAATGAACCTCTGGAAGGTTGACTGCCGTTATGCAATACAACAAGCTCGTGGCTGGGCTCTCCAGGTATGTAGCAGGAGTAATGTGGCAACATTTGTTTTCTAAAACAAACACCAGATTTCAGACTCCAACGTACTGAATGAATACACCATAGCAGTGCAGCGACTCTGGGCAGTGTTCATATCTGGTGCAGCATCAGCTTGCACACCACATCTCTACCTGAGCTGCATGGCGGCAGAAATGGCCAATTCTGAGAATCTGGAGGCATGGAGGCATAACTTTACTGGCTTAGGATTCTTGAAGTGTGATTCCCTAATACGTAGTATTCCACTGGTGCAGATGGAGGGACACAGCTCCGTGGTCTGGTCTGTAGCCTTCTCACCTGATGGGGCCTGCATTGTGTCTGGCTCCGATGACAACACTGTGCGCATCTGGGATGCAGTCACAGGCAGGGAGCAGCAGTGCCTGGATGGGCACCGCTACCCAGTCCAGTCTGTAGCCTTCTCGCCTGATGGGGACCGCATTGTGTCTGGCTCCAACGACAGAACTGTGTGCATATGGGATGCAGCCACAGGCAAGGCGCAGCAGTGCCTGGATGGGCACAGTGACACGGTCCGGTCTGTAGCCTTCTCGCCTGATGGGGCCCGCATTGTGTCTGGCTCCGACGACAGAACTGTGCGCATCTGGGATGCAGCCACAGGCAAGGAGCAGCAGCGGCTGGATGGGCACAGTGATGGGGTCAACTCGATAGTCTTCTCACCTGATGGGGCCTGCATTGTGTCTGGCTCCGACGACAGAACTGTGCGCATCTGGGATGCAGCCACAGGCAAGGAGCAGCAGCGCCTGGATGGGCACAGCAACAGGGTCTGGTCTGTAGCCTTCTCGCCTGATGGGGCCCGCATTGTGTCTGGCTCCGACGACAGAACTGTGCGCATCTGGGATGCAGCCACAGGCAAGGAGCAGCAGCAGCTGGATGGGCACAGCGACACGGTCTGGTCTGTAGCCTTCTCACCTGATGGGGCCCGCATTGTGTCTGGCTCCGACGACAGAACTGTGTGCATCTGGGATGCAGCCACAGGCAAGGAGCAGCAGCGCCTGGATGGGCACAGTGATGGGGTCAACTCTATAGCCTTCTCGCCTGATGGGGCCCACATTGTGTCTGGCTCCGACGATGAAACTGTGTGCATCTGGGATGCAGCCAAAGGAAAGGAGCAGCAGCACCTGGATGGGCACAGCAACAGGGTCTGGTCTGTAGCCTTCTCGCCTGATGGGGCCCGCATTGTGTCTGGCTCCGACGACAGAACTGTGCGCATCTGGGATGCAGCCACAGGCAAGGAGCAGCAGTGCCTGGATGGGCACAGCGACATGGTCGGGTCTGTAGCCTTCTCGCCTGATGGGGCCTGCATTGTATCTGGCTCCGATGACAGAACTGTGCGCATCTGGGATGCAGCCACAGGCAAGGAGCAGCAGCGCCTGGATGGGCACAGCGACACGGTCTGGTCTGTAGCCTTCTCACCTGATGGGACCCGCATTGTGTCTGGCTCCTCTGACAGAACTGTGCGCATCTGGGATGCAGCCACGGGCAAGGAGCAGCAGCGCCTGGATGGGCACAGTGATAGGGTCAACTCGATAGCCTTCTCACCTGATGGGGCCTGCATTGTGTCTGGCTCCGACGACAGAACTGTGCGCATCTGGGATGCAGCCACAGGCAAGGAGCAGCAGCGCCTGGATGGGCACAGCAACAGGGTCTGGTCTGTAGCCTTCTCGCCTGATGGGGCCCGCATTGTGTCTGGCTCCTCTGACAGAACTGTGCGCATCTGGGATGCAGTCACAGGCAAGGAGCAGCAGCGCCTGGATGGGCACAGCAACAGGGTCTGGCCTGTAGCCTTCTCGCCTGATGGGGCCCACATTGTGTCTGGCTCCTCTGACAGAACTGTGCGCATCTGGGATGCAGCTACAGGCAAGGAGCAGCAGCGCCTGGATGGGCACAGCGACACGGTCCGGTCTGTAGCCTTCTCACCTGATGGGGCCCGCATTGTGTCTGGCTCTGACGACAACACTGTGCGCATCTGGGATGCAGCCACTGTGCAGCTGAAACCTGTGCGACAGAACCGATGGAGTGCACCTGGGTGGCTCTCCATTCCTCATATCTCCCCTGTTCCTGTCTTCTGGTATCCACCTGAACTACACACAACTCTTGTGTTTCCACCTTGTCTACTTCAAATCTCCCAACAAGGTGTGACCCATTTAGACCCTGAAGCCATCCCCCATGGCCAAAATTGGGTTCATTGTTATGGTAGTACTCCGACTGCAAGTTTGAGTTCTGCGTTACACATGGAAGAAAGACCACGGAAAATGTTGCCCAAAATCAAACGCAAAATCTTCGGGCTCTTCGGGCACAAAAAAATCAAGAATCACTGAACTTGCCGTCAGATTACTGCAGTACTCTGTTGACCAAGGTTGCACATCTCACATCTCTCGCAGGGTCCGGATTTGATCTACATTGTAAAAATGAATTCATTGTATGTTTCAGCCTAGTTTAGAATGAGATCTTATATCTATTCAAATGTGACCAGAAGTGGAGCACCACCCGCAGCTTGCGGAGGGGGGTGCGTGTTCTTGTGATGAGCGAGAGGCTGCCGTCACTGTCTTGTGACGTGGATCTCTCTTGACTGCAGCCTCCATCTTCGACACATCGACTTTCGACTCTTTCCCCATCGTCTCTCTCTCACCCACCCTCCTCTCCCTTGATTTCTCTCACTTGTTTTTTTTTATAGCTCTTTATTTTAGTCTTCTAGGTACATAGACAGTTGTAGCACGTCGTTGGGGCATCCTACGCTCCATCAGCGTGCACCCAGGAGCGGCTTCCAACGCCGTCTTCTCACCCACAAAATAATACAGCTGTCTTGGATCTGTGTGGCGAAAGTGAAGCGAAGGAACAAGAATAATTTTCCAGCTATGCTAAAAAGTTGGCCCAAAATGGTATTTCAGAACCAGTTCCAGGATGCGGTGAAACTAAAATTTTCGGATGCCGTTGAAAGATACCCTGAAAGCCTCACTGAAATACTAGTTTCAGCTCCCTTTTCAGGCGAACTGAAAATACCATAGAACATCAAGAATCATTGTGCATTCATCGCGTACGATAGTGCTATCACTTGTCCGAGTCGCTGTTCTGCGTGCGCCAACCTGTACCCGGAAATGTTCGAGTCCTAGTTGTGTCTTCAATCCCAGAGTGAAACCCTCTCAGCCAGCCCACCGAAAGAAAGAAAGCATGACAAGTCAATTCAATAATTCAAACACGGCAGGGCTGCGCTCCGCTCCGCCCTTCCCCCCGAATTAAAACAGAATTGCTTAGATCTTCGAGTCAAGTTGTTCTACGTTCAACTAAGAAAAAAAATTCGTCAGTACAAAGGTGAGTGCTTATAAACCGAAGTGTATGGATCGCGCGACAGCCAAACACATCACCGTCCCAACAGAGCAGTACATTAAAGGCCTCGTGCTGGCGGTGGGTCAGTCAAGAAACAACTGACCCTCCTCCTATCGAGATGTCAGATTAACTCCCGGCTGCTGCATACACGTTAGCAACAACTTGAAAGTAAAGATTAGCTGGAGTTTGGGTCGTTCCAGGGTGAGGACAGACCACGGGCTAACATCTAACGCTGAATGAGAACATATAAGTAGAGCTGGATCGATGATAATGGCGTCCAGAACAAAGTACAGTGGCGATTCAGCAAACCGGCGGACACAAAAGCAACACTTAGATGCGCCGACCCGGCCCGTCCGCCGACATCCGCGCTGTCGTCCGCCAGTATCCGCGGTTTCGAATACGGCTGTTCTGAGATGCAAGGAAAGCGACTTGGGTTAATTGGGGTGCGGTAGGACAAACACACGCTAATACCGGACGCGTCCGCAGGAGATGATGCTCGACCTATTCCCCAAACCTCCCTCAGACTTCGTGTAGCGCTTGGGTATGTATCGCTCGTTGGCGTCCGCGGTGAAATTTGTGTGCTAATAGCATAAGGTTCAGCCATGCACTGAGAAGATCAAATCAAGACGACGCTCACACTCCCGCGATGCTACTCACGCTAGGCATACGATAAACGTGCGATGGACGGCTGGCCCGTGTTGAGATCAACGTCGGCGTGAAGGTCCCCAACCACGTTGTCACGCTAGCGAGCGGTGTTCAAGTCGTTCAAGTGAAAGGTGAAGCGTGTACCTTCTATCTGGCTGCTATAGTGCACTCGAGCTCTTCGTTGACGGACACATTCAAAACAGTGATTTGAGTCGTTGGGGTGTTGGTGCTGCAATCATCAGTCTGGGAAGGATATGCACGCTAATGCGAAGGGAGGAGTCTGAAGCTTGCTGATGCGCGGATCAGAGGTAGTAGGAGTGAGCAACATACCCATCTATGTTCGTTGCCTTGCGCATTGCGGTCCTGTTCGTCTCAATGTGAGGGTGTTGCTCGACTGAGGACTGACTGAGCACTCACCTCAAGGGGAAGGTGGTCAACGCACCGCGAGGCTGAGCGCTGCTTGATGCCTGTCCAACCGACTCAGACTCCGATAACCCGCCTCATCGCCCAAAATGCACCCTCTCGTCGGTTGTCCATGTTCATGTGTTCGTGTGGCTGGGATTGCGGAGGAACCTAGCCAAGGACTTCAAGGAATGCTCTCGCGCGCTGGCCCGGGTTTGATGCGGGTTGACAGAAACTTGTAGGCTTGCAGTGCTGAGGTCTCTTGAGATCTAAGGCATTGCTGGTATGGAGCAGTTTGAAGTGCGAGCAAGCAGCATTTGCGGTGAGAGGCGGAAGCAAGGTGTGTTGATGCGAATTAAAAGTACGTTCTGTGCCTCTTGACCCCGAATTTTTGGCAGCTCCGGGTCATCACATCCAATCGCCACCACAGGATGATTCAAACATGATAACAGCCCGTTTGC
This sequence comes from Mycena amicta, assembly GCA_029282125.1. Taxonomy (NCBI): domain Eukaryota; kingdom Fungi; phylum Basidiomycota; class Agaricomycetes; order Agaricales; family Mycenaceae; genus Mycena; species Mycena amicta. The sequence continues at coordinate 208,755 of JARIHP010000082.1, forward strand.
CCTACGATTGGAGCGATAGCGCGGACAAATAGAGCAAGATGAGATGTAGATAAGATAGAGAGAGCCCCATCCGGCGAGGAAGAAGCATCGATGGGAGATTGAGGCTGGATTGAGGCACGATAACGCGCAATGGCGAGGCTACGATTGGACAGTCATGCCAAGACAGTATGCCAAGCCGTTCACGTGCGATAATTTTCAGAGAAGGAGAATTCTACGTAAACGCAACCCGAAAAAAAAAACAGCTCGACTCTTAGCGTTAGCAGCTAGCGCCCTACATCCCGCCGTACACATCATCCGTGCTATAATGCTGCTGCTGGTCGTAGCCCAGGTGCTGCTGCATCTGCACCTAGGCAACGGCACGGGTATGCCGTACCCGCGCGGGTACACGGGTTTTACCCGCGCGGGTACGGGTACGGGTTGCCGGCGCCGGTACCCGTGACCCGCGGGTTGCCATCAAACCGTTGCCAAACGCTGGATTTAGCATCGTTTGGAGCTGGATTGAGCAAGGTCTGCGGAAATCAGTTATGTTCAGGCTAAATATTCGTCAAAGAATCGATTCTGCCACGATCCAAGCCTTGATAGGCACGAAACCCGCGGGTAAAACCCGTACCCGTACCCGCGGGTACGGGTGCACAGCCACCGCGGGTACGGGTACGGGTAGGCCCGAAGGCACCCGCGGGTTTACCCGTGCCCAGACTGCACCATCTGGGACGGCGGGGAGAACCGATTGACGTTCTGCGGTGGACGATGCATCTCGGGAGGGTAGTCACCATAAGGCTGAGGCTGGGACTGGACGGAATGCATCGAATGTATTGAATGCACGGAAGGCGCGTAGCCCGGCCCGGCGTAGCCCTGGCTCATCTGCATCTGCATCGGAGGAGCGTAACCAGGTCCAGGCAAAGGGACAGGTGTACCACTGCTATAGCCGTAGTACTCGGCTGGCGGGGGTTGGGCGAAGCTGGGGTGGGTATCGTGGGTATACATGACAGGCGACGCGACTGCGACTGCCGGCGTCACACTCGTGTTGAGACCTGCGCCATACGGGTACGGGTTGTACGCCGCCACGGTGGTATGTGCGCTCTGGCCGCTGTACACCGAATGCAGGCTCGCACGGGAGCTGTTACCGCCGAAGCGTGGATTCGGTGTGGGCAGTGGGGAGGATGGGTCGTCGAGGAGGTGGGAGGAGCGGCGGAAGGTCTTTGCGTCGAAATTGACAATGGACTCGCGAGCCCGAGCGTGGCGTTGACGGTTCCACTGTCTGAGCACGAATGCGACGAGCAGCCCGGCGATGGCGAGTCCGACGACGCTGCTGACGATGGCGGTGGCGATGGTGCTGACGCTCGCAGCGCTGGAGGGTGTGGTGCTGGGGGACGGGGAGGAGGAGGGTTTTGGTGCGGATTTGACGGCTGGGGACTTTGTCGCGGCAGGAAGGGAGGTTGTCGAAGAGGAGGGTAAGACGGAGCTTGTCGTGAGTAGACTCTGGGCAGAATGTATCAACACAGGTAACGAGGGACGAAAAGCGACGCACCGAAGAGCTAGACGGAAGGATAGGGCTCGAGGGAGACCAGGGAGTCGTCTGTCACAGCATATGCGAGGGGGGGGGCGGTGCCAGCACTCACCAAAGGCAGCGAAGTAGTGGGCAGCGAGAGTGAAACGGGCAGACTGAGACTCGTCGATAATAACGGTGGGATGACCTTCGCCGTGGTCTTCACCGGCACCGTGGGTTTGACGACCACGGTCGTCGTCTTCACGGGCACGACAACCTTTGCAGTCGTCTTAACAGGCACGACCGCTTCTACGAGTGTATGCAGGGTTAGTGTCCATGGGGAGTCAGAGCCAACCGCAAACACAACGGCAGCGGTTTCCTCGGGCGAAAGTGCCAGCGGGGCATGGCCTAGCATTTGCAGGATTCGATGCAAATGGAAAAGGAACGTGGAGGGGCGGTGAGCTACGGAAGGTCGGAGGGGAGCGAGTCGGGTGTAGTGGCAGAAGAGATCTCGAGAGGAGGAGAGACTCCTCCGAGCTTGGCGTCCTTGAACGACATGCTCGCCGTATCGAAGGCTGTGAAGAGGGCGTCTGCAGAGGTGGTTACGATCATGGCGGTTTGGGTTCCTGGCAGGTGTGAAGAGCGAGCAAAGATGGTGAGGAACAACGCACCTCGCAGAAGGTACAGTCGTTCTTCTTGTAGAGCGAGCGCAGACGCAGAGAGCAGACGTGCACGTCCGGTGTAGTGTTCTCCAGGGCCGGGCTTTGAGCCCTAGGCCCGGCCCGGCCCTCCCTCCGCAGGCCCGGCCCTATGCAGGGCAGGGCCAGGGCCGAGTAGGGCCGAGGGCCGGGGCTTGAGGTGCGTGCAGCCCTCGGCCCTAGGGCTGAGCCCTCTCCGGCCCTAGCTGCCGTCCGAGGTCCCGGAGGTCACAAGAGTGTGACATCGGCCGGCTTCGGGTCTTTCGGACGTGCATTAATTTAGTCCGAAAGTTCCCCAAATGGTCGATGTCTCGTCTAGAACGCGATATCGTGACTGATGAGTGATTGTCAGCACATCACAACTGTCACAACCTCGCAGACGGACGTTGCACGGCCATCTTGAGTACCAGCAGCACATTTAAGTGAATGTGGGTTATCAACTAGACAATACTTGCTAATTCACAGCAATTTGTAAGTTGTTTTTATTTTATTTGAGCCGTCACTCACTTCAGTCACAAAGTAGGGCCGAAGCCCTGGGCCCTGGGCCGCAACGAGCAGACGTGGCACGTCCGGTGGTTACATTCCAAGACAGCGTAGTCGCGCAGATCCAGCAGATACTGTAGTATTTTAAAACAATTCGGCGGTCACAGGTACCGGGTCGGGGCGCCGAATTCTCTAGGCCACCCACAAGAATGTCAAAAAATTTCCGGCCCCTGCGGGGCATTTTGGTGGGAGAGTGGGTGCACAATGCACTCCTATGGTGAGTTCACGCCCCCGGGTGCTGAGAATAGCCCATTTGACAGGTATTCTGACCGAAATCAGGTGGGTGGACGCCGAAAATTTTCGGCAGTCACAGTGAGCCATGGCTGGCGCCGAAAGCTCAATTTCGGCGCCGATGTCACAAGAAAAAGGCGCGCCGAATTGTTTAAAATACTACAGTAGCCTAGTCTTCGTCATCAGGGCCGGTGTTCGCAGCCTCTGTCGGTCTTGGGCTGAGCTCCCTGTGCTGGACGAGCACCGCCGCGACCTCCACGACCACGATGATTGCCTGTCCCTGCTTTCTAGGGCCGCGGGAGGGATGGGATTGAGTCTGAGCAACAGTGACAGCGGCCATGGATGTTGTGGTGAGGTTGTGAGCACTAAGCAAGAATGCGGCGGAAAGCAAGAGCAAGGCTGATGACGTCACGGTGATGATGCTCGCGTGATGACTCTTGCTCTCGACCACCACGACCACCATGTGTATTGCACCAGAAAACAACGACCAGCCCGCCTCAGACGTCCACTCACACCCTCTCGAGTCTCGAATACCAATTGCCGGCGAGCGGAACGATGGACAACTTGCAATGGATGACACGTATGACGTTAGTTATCACAAAGTATTATTTACTCATGAGCGGTGGTTTGCTTTAGGAGTTTGTGGTTATTGTGTTGGTTGAGCTTTGAGGTTGAGTTTGTTATTGGTGGTTTGAGGTTGAGGTTTGAGGTTTCAGCACTGGTTTGGTGTGATGCCGGAGCTTCGAGCTTGTGGTTTTTCGTTGCTGAAGGGGAGGCAACACCCATTTGAATGCTGGCTGAGGTGAACGGTCGGCGCAACAGGCTACTGCAACAAATTGATATCAAGTCCATCATTCTCGGGCAACTCGGGTGAGGAACAAAATAAGCAAAGATTCCTCACGCAAGGAGACTGCTGCTTGGATTTTTACAGGGATGGAAAAGATATGGCTATATCTCATTTAGACACTTGAATGATGTGGCAAGGTCTGGTTGAACTGGATCAATAAATGTTTTGCGCGGGAGTCCAATTTGACGGGGAATTTTGATGCTATTTGCTTTATAATCGTCGAGAAGACCAGCCAGGCCGGAGATAGGTCCTTGAAGCCTTCAGCAGTGGGTAAAACTCAATGTCAAACCATCAAACCCTCCGTGCTCAACCAGATCAAAAAACCACAAACCACAACCCACAAACGATGTTAAACCATCAACCACCGAGCGCTATGCTCAAGCACTTTTTATTTTGTGAAAACTGCTTTTATAGACACGACTGCATTGACGGAGGCTACGTGGCGCGTGCGCTGGATTTCGCCGAACGACTTGGTTCTAACCCTCTCGCAGTGCTTCGGCGGTTCCTGAATCCGAGAGTGAAGACTCGGGCCTGTTTCGGACCCTCCAGTGCTTCACTTTCGAATGACCCAGTGCGTCTTGTCTTTCCCTCGAATCCCTCTCCTCACCGTGCCCTCCAGATGGTCCTTCGCCGCTCGACTCCAATGCGTCATCGTTCCACGCTCTGGCCATTCGAGGCCATCGTACCGTGCATTTCCGCACCGGCACCGTCGTCAAAGCCTGACTCAATTCTTGTAGCAAAGCCGCTTCTCAGACGGATTTGGATTTGCGAGGGCAGCAGTGCCGATATCGACGAGGTAGTTCTGGTACGCCGGCCTACGTGCCGCTCGTCTACTACTTGCTCATATTCTGCAGAGTTAGTACGAGAAGTGTGCGAGTGCGACTGGGCGAGTCGCACTTTTGATCGTCAGTTGCACTTATGAGCCCGTTCCTGTGCGACTGCGACTGGTTTAGTGCGACTGGGTTGCCGTGGTCGCTTGACGAAATCATCAGGCGGATCGAACGGCCGGCGCTGCCGTCACGGGTGACGGGCGGGGTCACATCCATCATCAGTCAACATCCTCTTGCTTCCCGACTGCCACGTCACCGACGACGCTGGGCCGCCCCTGCCTCTCCCGCGCCGTGTACGCCCTCTGTGCTCCTATGGACAGCCATACTGACACCCTCCCCTTAGTGCTGCCATATGTACCATCGGTAATATTCCCAGTAAGTGCCCGGCCTCCTCCATCGCCTCTGTCCTCTGACTAGCCCTCACTTAGCCATCCTGCACGTTAACGGCCACCTCCGCGTTCGCTCATGGATAGGATTTGGCCGGGTATCCTGGAAGTAGGGTCATGAGTGGAGCTGGAGGCTGTCGGTGCGTGCTCATGGCTCATTTGTGTCTATTGGCATCTAATTTCTGTTATTTAGACCAATACTCTTCCCCGGCAACTCCCTCCCCTCGGCATTTCCCTCCCAGGCTGTCCCTGGGCGTTCAATAATCTTGGCCGCTTTAACCTGTCCGTTTGAGGGAATGCCCGTAGCCTGATCATGGAGCTCATTATAGATCAACGGTGGAAATTCGTAGAGCGAACGCACGGCAGAATTGCATGGTATTTGCGGGGTGCAGGCTTAAGACGCAGGTGTCGCTGTGCTCAACCGAAATCCCGTCAGGAAGGCGCCCATCATTCTCGACAACGAATTTCAGGTGCTCCTCGTTAAGACTCATTGGAATGGGAATATAAATATGCTCGAGGGAGTTGTCGGATCCCGCTTGGGAGCAACCAACATAGTAAATCTTGCCGAATTGGTTCGGGGCCTGGGTTCTTGTCAGTTCTATCCAGAATTGAACATTAAACATACATTCCGAAGCAACCGCCAATATTGCGAACGCTGGAACAGTCTTTCTTGGGGCATTTTGCGTTAGAAAATGCGCGAGTAGAACCTGTCAAGATTATCAAGAGACTGATCTGCAATCGCAACGGCGCCACGAACCGTAAGAGAATGCTCCCGACAGAGCTTGCTTCCTTTTCGTTTGCGTCGAGCACATGATGCCACAGCTGAAGCATGGCCTCAGAATCAGCCTCATACCGCTCACAGTCTGCGAACAGCTCATCCGGCACCAGCTCGCATACGCGAACACCGTTGCAGTGGTGGTGAATGCGCTTTGCTCGAACTCCAACCGTTAAATCATCAGAGAAGCCATAAACAACCGTATCACCGCCCTTGTGCCCGCCACCAGTCGCCTTCCACGAATCCTGGTCCTATCACGCAGTTAATACGAAACCGAACAAGAAGGATATCACCTACTTCGTTCTTGATGATTCGCTGAATACTCATAGGATTTTTTGCTCCCGGCTTCGATTTAAAAAAGGTGTGCGTTGACTCTGAAAGATCAAGCCGGTATGCTACGTCGTCATCTACGGTCCAAGTTGACGGCGCCTTGGTAAGAGGTATGATTCGCTCGACACTGTGTTCGCGGGTGATATGGATGCGGGTGCTAGGCTGCTTGCCCTTCCCCTTGCCCTTGCCAGTGTGCAGAGGACGTCCTAGAAGCCCAGGGTGAGTGCAAGTTGTTTCACAAAAAAGACTCGGACCTCGGTGCCGCTCAGGTTGCATCGGGGGCTCAATCGGCATAAAATCTGGGACGGGTGATGTGGAGCGAGTGCTAGCATACGAGGGGAGGAGATCCGGCGAGGATGAGCGTCGACTCGACGCATTCCTCGAGCTTGCGATGGACCCAGCACGAGTGTGAGGAGGAGAGGTGGCCGCAGAGTACGAGAATCCAGATGCGCGGCTCTGCGAGCGGGATGGAGGGCGAGACGAATAGACAGAGGATGCACGAGAAGATGCGCGTGAACAGATCGATGGGGCGGGACGCTGACGGAGCCTTTGATAGTGCATACGATGCGAACGCACCAAGGCAGACCCACTCTTGGGCATTATCCAGCGAGAAGAAGCCATGATCGATGTACTGTGGAGGAACGATCTGGACGGTGTCAGATGATTCCTACTCGAATCGATGATCAACGCACCAGAGCCCGGAAGTCGACCAACTCGGAGCGGCGAATGCCGTCAATATCGACCTCCGTTCGGGTTCTGGCGTCGACGGGGCACGAAAAAAAGTTGGAAACCCATTAGCGGTTATCCAAGATGAGGGATCTTCAAGGGAGAAGAACGGGTCGTGGCCGGGCTGAGCAACTGCTGGAGGGAATGCCTGTGTAGAAAGACTCGTTCAAGCGGGGAAATTGATGGGATAAGTTACTCACAAAGGTGCGATATGAGACCATATCACGACGAGTGAGCTCTAAAGCAACCTCTTCATCGAGCATGAGTACTGCAAGAACAGTCAAGAAGTAACACTGGCAAGGCAAGAGAATAATCACCAGTTTGCGAGGAAGTAGATGCAAGGAAAGAGAGAGTAGAGCGCACCGCAGGATGCCGTTGTAGAGCCTGAATGGATGTCTCTTATATACAATTCCAGGGCCAGAAGTGGAATATATGGGGAAGACAAACACGAGTGCAAGGTCTTAGCGTCGAGCTCAAGTCATTGGGTCAGCAGTTCAAGGTCTGGGGGGAGATAGAGCTCATGTTTTTTCATTCTCTGGACATGAGGCACATAGCGACAATAGGAGAGGAACCGTCTAGTCAAATTCAGTGCGCCAAGAGTGCAACATGCGTCAAGTAGCGCGACAATGCGGCACCATGCGTGATGGGAACTGGTCCTGATGCTCCGGAGCTAAGTGCCGGCTGTGTCTGGCGGCCTTTAGATCCCCGTTGTCAGTGCAAGCCTCGTTGTCTTGAGAGAGAGAGAATCCAGGTTGCCGAGCATGCAGAGAGGTGATGGATGAAAGCAGGCTGCAGATCACATTAATCAGGATTTGATAGGCGCCGCCTCGCGGCAAACTGGACCGCCGAATGCACAGTCGCACTTTTTGAACATGGGTCGCACTTTTCTGAACATCAAAGTGCGACTCGGCTGCCATCAGTGCGACTGGCCGAGTCGCACTCGCATGTTTTTCGTCCTCCCTCTATTCTGCAGTGTCCGCGACGCCATGAAAGCTTGGCATCATGATCACCTATCCGGACACCCTTCGTCTTGCCCTTCTCCATCGCGCCAAAGCTCCCGGCGTGTGTGCCGTCGCACCCTCCCGGGGCTCCGCATGTCCACCCGTCCGGCTACCACGGCCAGCAAACGACCGAGAAGGTGCCACGTCATCGCGTCGCATGGCTCGCGGATACCGACGTCTGCGTTCCGCAATAGCAGAATGGGCTACGAGGCCCTGCCTAGCCTTCCCGTTACTTCTTCCGACCCATACACACGCCGGCATTTCTCTGCCGGCGTATATCCACCCCTCTCTCGCACGCCATGGCCTCCAATCCCAGTACAACCCCTTCGAGCAGTACCACCTCGCCTGTCGTGCGCAGGCGTCGCCATCTCTCAACGTTGCACCATCCGCCCGAGCTGCGCCGGACCAGGGCCACTTTCCCGAATCGAATGCCCGGCGGCGGACGATGGGTTAGAAGTGCCGTCCTCATCGCTTGAGTGTGTATCCTTCCGCTCGGTCCGGATACATCCTCTCCTCCCCGTCGATGCATCCCCCCAACCGCATTGCCTCGTCGTCATCCTTCGTGACCATCGAGTTCCGCGCCATTTGGCTCGCGCTGACACATTTATACAGTCAACTTGACCGACCCTCTGTAGGCGATGGACTGTGGATCTTTGTCGGTGCAGGTACCCTAGCCATGGGGGTGAGCATATACGTCCTCGTCCGCCCTTCCTTTCCTCGTGTTCTTTCCTTTCCTTTTTTCCCGCCCTTCTCATCTACGCTTTCCCGTCTCTTTCAGTCGTTTTCGTCGTTCTCGCCAGCGTATGGGCACTCTATCGATGTGGGCGGGCGTTTCGTTATCCGCTCGGGATGCGTCGTCTGGACGTCTCGCTCGTGAATGATGCTGCAAGACGACGACGTTGGTGCCGCTCTCCCCCTTCTTTAACCTTCTTCTCCGTCCAGTCGTCGCCACTTTGCGCGTCCGCTCGTACTGAATCATCCTCGTCCAGTGCCGATGACCCTCTTCTCCCACGGAGAGACATTCTGGCTTGCTTTCCGGACGCGGGCACGACTGAACCTCCAGTTGCGGAGGAAAGTGCTCATCACGTTCGATGGGGAAGGCGCGCGGGGGATGAATAGGGGCATGGGTGAACGAGAGGACGGGCCTGGATGCACTGTCGCGGCCCGCGGACGCTGCGATACCCATCCTCTTATCCTACTAACTTCGTCCTTCATATCATACCTTACCTCTCCATACTTTATCTATCTATTCTCTGTATTTCGACCATTCCTCTCGCGTATATCCTTCTCCGTCGCGCATTTCCGAGTCGCTTCATTTATATTGAGCCACTTCGTTTATGCTGAACCACTTCATTTATATATTGCAGAGAATCGAGCTCGAGTATGGGACAAGAAATACTGCTTCAAAAGCAGACGACACACAGGGAAAGAGAAAGATACGAAGAAAGGTATGAGATCGAAAGGAAGATACGAAGAGTAGTAGTTCAGCAGCCCCGACGCATGGGCACCCCACCCTTCGCCTGTTCCGCCTCCTCCATATCGTAGGCGTACCCAGAGGACCTATAGGAACCCCGCTGGGCTCGTTGCAGGCACATGGGTACTCCTCCCAGGACCCATTGTCTTCGCCTTCACCGCCGAGTCGAAGTGGTAATGGTGGGCGGAATGACGTCCCGCGGAGGGCTTGAGACATCGCGAGATACGGGTCGCTCGGCGGACTACCTCTTCTTTTCTTCTTCGCCCCCATCCTGCCCGATACAAGTCCATCTGTGGATAGTGGACGCCCTGGTGTAGAGTTGGGGCAGGGAAGGCGGTGCGGAAGACAGTCCCAGACGCAGAGGATGTGAGACTGAGACTGACTCGCTCGGCGAAAAGGGAACGAGCGATGACATTCCGCAGCCGGCCTGAGACATCGGGCAGGCAATGCGACGAGCGGGCAGTGCGTCGTCGTCGTCGTCGAGGGTATGAGCGGCGGAGAGTCCATAAGAAGAGAGACGCAGAAAACGCGACAGACAACCGCTCCTATACGTCCTCGTCGTCGAAAAGTGCAGGGAAGAAAGCCCCGTGGCTGTGGACAGAGTGGCAGAGGAGACGATGGGGGAGCCACGCGATGGATTGAGAGGGTCGAGAACGCAGCAGAATGCGACTCGAGACGTCGAAAAGCGATTCGGCGGCAGTCACCATTCCACCAGCGACATCCCTCCAAACCGGCAAGAGACCGAGAGAGCGCATGCGGTACACGTCCGTACACACTGAGGACGACCCAAGCTGCCTCCGAATCGCGAAAACCACCGTCGCCCCGAGTCGTACGATATTCCATGTCGTACAATATTCCATATGCTCCCGTCCAGCGCGGGCTGCACTCGAACGACCCGAGCTGGAGCTCAGGGAGAGCCCGTACTACAGTCCTCCGGCCCACCATGTCCGAGGATGTGCGTCTGGCGAAGGCTGGGGATGTTTTCGCTTTCGTGGCGGCGGACAGCGATACGACGGCGTGGGCGACGAGCGAGTCGCTGTATGGAAAGGCGCTGAAGAGGTCGGCGGGGAAGGCAGGAAGGAGTGAGGCGAGGCGAGGCGAGGCGATGAGGTATGGGCTGGGAGGGCGGTCTTGGTAGCGACGGTGCTGGACGGTGACTCCGCGACGTTTGTGGGCTGGCGAAGGCAGCTGGTGTCGTTGGGATTCGTCGAGAATCGGGTGGCGTTGCGGCTCAGAGTCTGCTCGCATGTCTGGAGCCGACGGACGACCCATCCACAGTGGCCATGACGACGACGACTCGGACGTTACGTCTCGCGGGAGTGTTGGCTAGAGATCCGTGAGAGGACGGCGGGCACGACTGTAGGCAGGCGTGGGTTCGTGCATGGACTCGAAGGGGACGATAGGTCTTCCGGGACTTGGCTGGGAGCAATGTGAGCGCAGGGAAGCAGAGAATCAAAAGTATGCGCACCATGAAACACGCTAAATGCTATGTGAGAGGGTCGCTGTACGATGGTCAACCCAGCCTGCTGAGGCGAAGTCGCCGAAGCCATGAGGATGGCGCTTGGGCAGGTAACGACCGCGGGTCTTCCGTGCCAGTGGATAGCGCGCAGTCGAGGGCAATGGGAAACGAAGACTGAATTGAAGCGCACATCGTCAGTGGCGAGAAGAGGAGGTGACCTATGAGACGCACGACTCGGATCCTCCACGCTCCTGGAGTTGAGCTCGAGTCTCGAAGAGCCGGGGAGCCTGATCGAATCTGCACGACTGCCGTCCTAGTTTCGCCTCAGGCTGGTTCGTCGACAACGGCAGCCATGTCGACAATTCGTGCTCGCCAGCGGTATAGCGGCTTAGGGTAGCGCGAATGTGGGGAGGTAGTAGCGTCATGACGCGAAAGCGCGAGAGTGAGCGGAGAGGCAAAGGGTGACTCATCCGGATCATCATCTCTTGTTCCCGACTCCGACCACGACCTGCGTTCCAATTCGTCCGGCCGACGACTAGGGTTTGTTAGCCGCGAATAACCGTGTATGGGCTCGTCCCGAGGTGATACCACCAAATGCCAGGAAGATGCACCTCCACTGTGTTGGCACCTGATTAGGGCTCGGCACCGACAGCAAGTGACGACTTCTGACACGAACCACCATGAAGCCCAACTCGACGCCATGCCTGCCCCCAGAGCTTGAGCGCCTGCTCTTCCGTACTGCAGCGCTAGTCTCTCCTTCCGATGCGCGGACATTCCTGCTCGTTGCCTTTCGCGTTAAGGAATGGTGACGACGCTTTCCCGACCTGCGGCTTTCGAAGACTAACGACGTGTAACAGGGTGGAACCACTTCTTTATCATAGCCTCGTCATTAGATCCCCTACCTACTCGAGGTCGCACATATCCGACACGATACCGAATCTCACCCGCAAGGCCTTCGACGCCTTCGACGCCCTCGTGGATAGTAAATCGCCGTCGTTCTTAGCCGCCTCCGTGCAGAATCTTCTGCTTGTCCGCTTGTCCATCGAAGATGTCTGCCTAATCCTCAGCATCTGTTCTGGAGTGAAGGACCTTTTCGTCCTCCCTAGCAGCGCGAAACACGACGGCGCACTGGACTCGCTCATTGGACTACAACGGCCGAAATGCAAAGTCAGCCAGTTCTTCGACCTGGAGATCTCATCAGCTCTTGCCACACAGCTCACGCTGGCGCATCTTACACATCTCGAGATCTTTAACGAGGATCGCCACAACGCGGCTGAGCTCATCCACATGTGGCTCGAGCTCCTCGCTCTCCCCGCACTCACCCACCTCGCCTGCTCCTGGTATCACTGGGAGGCGCTCCCGCCAGAAAAAAACCGAAGCCACTTTGACTGCTCTGTACCCATCTGGCGCGCTCCGCGCCTTCATCATAATTTCTTACTCTCGCGGTCCGGACCCAGATGAAGTCAACGCGATCATCGACCGACGGCTCAAATCCGATCCAGGATTTGTCCTATCCCCCGCCGGTATCGGTCCCTGGGACATCGACTAGATCAATGGAATCACTGGAGGGGACGACCTTTGGGCCCGCGCAGACGAGTTAATCGGAAAGCGGCGTGCTGGGGAGCTCGGCCGTGAGTCGACTCTTTATAGGGCAACACTCAGACTGATGGTTAGCATTGATTCCTGGGCGACAGATACAAGTTACCAGCTGGGCAGGATGAGTGAGAAGCAATAATACACCGCGCTGCCGTTCTTCGATACGAGTTGAAGAGCGGTTGCCGAGCTCATGTCATTATAATTCAATCCTTTGAAGAATCAAAGGAATCAACTCGGAATACCCATTAACCCGCGACCTTCCTCTAAAACCGTGTTAACCCATCAAATTAGAATACCCCCCATTCGTCTGCAAGAGCCACAACCGCACGAAGAGGGTACCCGCCCGATCCCAAGTCGCTCGCCAATTACTCGGGTGTTCTCCGCTTGAACGGCTCACTTTACAATTCGACCCGGATAATGCCCTTGACGAGATCTTATCAGGCACACCTCCCGCACGCAATGTCCGGGCTCTCAGCCTCGTAGATATTCCCGGCATAGACCCAGTGCTGAGGCTTTTCCCGAATGTGCCCAAATTAACCGCGTGGATAGATCTCTATGAAACCACCAAAAAAGCCCTCCACTCTCAGGTACGTCGTAGCTGTATCAGTGTCGCACCTTCCTCACATGATACAGATTTGGAAAACTATACGCCAAATTGCTGGAATGGGGCCAACCTTACTTGTCTCGCTCTCTTTGCCGCTCATTGTGGAGATTGAAAGTGCGGGTTCTGGGCACTACGAGCCTGAGCGAGAGTGATGACTCGGATGTCTTCGAATTCTTTAGTTCTTCGGCCGAGTACACCGCCTTCCTCGCGGAAGCACGCACACGCTGCCCGGGTCTGAAGGATGTCTGGATTGACATACACTCCCAGGGCCTTAGCTGTTCATTGGCGCCAACATCCTGACGGGCGGGTTTCACAGGAGGTAGGAAAGGATAAAGGTAACCAAAGATATCGGCGCTATCATCCCGTCTTATTTTTTTTTTCACCAGGCACGATAGAACAAATGCGCCGCATGAAAGAAAACGCGTGAAGCAGGTCGTTGTCGTTGGAACGATTGTTTCTTGGAACCCGTCGATGTTGTGCAATGTACATATAAGATCTTTTCGTGAAATTGGTTCAAATTGAAAGCAGTTGACTCCGAGTCTCATACTGGGTGGGACTCGGACTAGCATGAGCGCGAGAAGCGATATGGAACGGAAGTGCTTCAGCGCACTGTAGTCTGTAGCAGCATAACGGCGTGTATTTTCCGCGTAGAAAATTTTGCCAGACGCTTCTTCAGTGAGCTAGTTCTATTTCCTTCCGCCACACCTAAACGATATACTAAACGACGGAGTAGTAAATCTTGCATTATTCGACGGGTAACGCGGCGTTACACTCCATCACCATCGAATGGGGTTGCTTAGTAACACGCCCGCATCTTGACCGCGACGTCCGCCGCGACCTTACATATCGCTACCGTGAACCGACGAGTAGCAGACACTACGACCGTGGGTTAGTATCTCCCTGACGCCGTCAGACTCTAATAATGGCATCGCAGCGGATGTCGGGGGATACACATACGAGCCTGCCACCCCATGAAGCTGCATCGAGCGCACGTAACTAACCCACGACTTGGTCAGCGCATACGGGATGCTCGTCAAAATGCATGTACTCGTTCGTGGTTCTGAAACCCCGCGACGATTCGGCGTCTAATGACGAGCAGCGTCCAAACGCGCTACACCACAGCCTTCCACACGGACGAATACGTGAATTCCTTGAACAGAGACGGCGGAGGAGCTTACCCATGGCGGTCTGTTATGTGCGTTGCTAACCCTCTGCGTTTTCACGCGTTTACTGACTCCCCGTCTAGTCCTTGTTGGCGAGCTCCAGCATTCGAAAGTCTCTTCGAATACCGGTCCGTCTCCCCGGGTGGGCCTATCACCGCAGCCCAGCGGCTCACCAGCGGCGGGACCGACATCGCGATAAACTGGGCTGGTGGGCTGCACCACGCGACGTCCGTGTTCTGCTTCTCGCGTCCTCGTTAAGGGCTCATTCCGTTCTCAGCCACCCCTTCTCCGACTGCAGAAACGCCGTGAAACTGCGTTTCCTGTACTAGTACCTGTCCCAGCACATCGGATCTTCCTTTCGACACGACGATACCGGTTCGCGGGCAGCAGCGGGGGCGGCAGAAGAGTGTGGGGGAAATTGGAATTGGCCGACACTCTAGGCGGGTACGGTACGTCCACCTCATGTCGCCGTTGACGCTCTTCTCACTCTCTTAAGCGACCCGTGCGGGTAGTGGTAGTGGTGCCATTCTCCTCTCAGACCCGCCTGCAAAACTCGCTTTCGACCCCTCCACGCTTTCAACTCCTCTCTCAATCCACCCCCGCCGTCCATCGTGAACGCAGCTTTGTCTCTTCGCGTCCGGCGTACTCCCGGATGCTGGGTGGCCCTAGCTCGGCTCGACTGGCCAGTGGACGATGCGAGGAGAGATGCCACGTCATCATGTCGACTGGCAATGGATCACCTTTCCGAGCCTTTGGACGAGGTGGATGGGTGCCCGCA